>CM059189.1:100126497-100211152 GCA_030323885.1 Branchipolynoe longqiensis | reverse complement strand
CGGGTGACGGGTGAGAGCTTACAAAATGAGCATGGTGTATGACGTCATATCTAATGTGGCTAATGTTCTATTTAGTTGGAAATCACATTAGTGCAGGGTGTCATACCTACAGTGGCTAATATTCTAGTTAGTCGGAAACCACGATGGTCTGTTTGACGGTGTATGGCGTTATATCCAGTATATAGCTGTATAGTGAGGGAGCGTAATGGTTGATGAGGCGTGTGCAAGTAGGTGGCGCCACATGAAGAGCTGCGGTTGTATCAGTATAGGACTCAACCAGCTGATGACTGAGGAGGCTGGAGAATAGATGGAATCTTCTGGCCTTATTATGCTCCCATAATGGATTATACAGCATATAAATAATAATGAGTTTGAAACCACAAGGCGCATTACGTCACACACTCGACTCTACCAGAGGATGAACTTGAATTGTCTGCGACCATTTATTAACGGGGCTCAGTGCAATTCCGAGTGCGACGTCGACCCAGGTGAGGGGGAGGGAGAGGGAGAGGGAGAGGGAGAGAGGGAGGGAGAGAGGGAGAGGGAGACTGAGATGGGAGGAGGGAGTGGGTAGAGGGAGAGGGAGGGGGAGAGGGAAAGCGAGAGGGAGAGGAGAAGAAGAGGGGAGAGGGAGAAGAAGAGGGAGAGGGAGATGGAAAGGGAGTGGGAGAGGGAGAGGGTGAGGGTGAGGGAGTGGGAGCGGGAGACGGAGATGGAAAGGGAGACGGAGAGGGAGAGGTAGAGGGAGAGGGAGAGGATGGGGGAGAAGAAGAGGGAGAGGGAGAGGGAGAGGGAAAGGGAGAGGGAGCGGGAGAGGGAGAGGGACAGAGAGAGGGTGAGGAAGAGGGAGAGGGAGAGGGAGAGGGAGAGGGAGAGGGAGAGGGAGAGGGACCTGCACACAGCCTTGTGTCCGTCCGCTTTTGTGTTTCTCTTGGAATAACTAACACACTCATGGCTGCTACCAGAACACACTCATGGCTGCTACCAGAACACACTCATGGCTGCTACCAGAACACACTCATGGCTGCTACCAGAGCACACTCATGGCTGCTACCAGAACACACTCATGGCTGCTACCAGAGCACACTCATGGCTGCTACCAGAACACACTCATGGCTGCTACCAGAGCACACTCATGGCTGCTACCAGAACACACTCATGGCTGCTACCAGAGCACACTCATGGCTGCTACCAGAACACACTCATGGCTGCTACCAGAGCACACTCATGGCTGCTACCAGAACACACTCATGGCTGCTACCAGAACACACTCATGGCTGCTACCAGTGCACACTCATGGTTGCTACCAGAGCACACTCATGGCTGCTACCAGAATACACTCATGGCTGCTACCAGAATACACTCATGGCTGCTACCAGAACACACTCATGGCTGCTACCAGAACAAACTTATGGCTGCTACCACAGAACACACTCATGGCTGCTACCAGAACACACTCATGGCTGCTAACAGAACACACTCATGGCTGCTACCAGAACACACTCATGGCTGCTAACAGAACACACTCATGGCTGCTACCAGAATGCCCTCGTTGCACTTCAGGTTTGGGGGCTGCTGTTGTAGCTTTCATTACGCAATGTGCACTGTGCACTTGAGTGCCTGCCTGACCTTGTCCTGGCACCGCATCCCTCCGTGGTAACTCCAGCACGTCCTTGTCTTGATGACTCAAGATTTGCCCAAGCTGAAGGGCTGGCACATTGAGGTCACGTGGTGTCAGCCATCCCCCCAGCGCCCATTTTCTGCGCACACCACGTGACCAGTCCACCATTTAACCACCCCCCAACCATCCTCGACCACCCGTAACTCCACCCAACTACCCCCAAAAATCCCAAACCACCCCAAGCACCCATAACTACTCCCAACTACCCCCAACTACCCTAAGCTACCCCCAACCACTCAAGCCACCCACCAACAACCCCCACCCATCTCCAACCACGCCAATCATCCCCAACTACCCCGAACTACCCCGAACTATCCTCAACTACCCCCAACGACTCAAGTCACCCCCAACTACCCCCACTCATCTCCAACCACACCAACCACCCCCAACTACCCCAACTAGACGCTGCTCAAGCTACCCCAACTACCAAAAACCGGGAAATGGTGTCCTCTACCCAGAACATCCAGTCAGCACTCCCCAACCATCTCCAACACTCGCCAAATCATCCCCAACTACCCGAATCTACCCTGAACTTTCCCGACCCCTCCAACTACCCCAAACTACCACCAAACTACCGCCGAAACTGCCTCAACTACCCCCAACGGTCCTTGTCACCCCAACTACCCCACTTTCCCCCACCCCAAAACTAGCCCAAGCTACCCCAACTACTCCATATCTGCCCTTTCCTACCCCTTATCAAGCCCGTCATTCTCTACCACCCCATCCACACCCAACTTCCCACATCCTCAGAGTTCCACCACAACCCCCCAACGACCCCAACCAACCAAACAGAACCCAACCCAACCAAACCCAACCAAACAGAACCCAACTCAACCCAACCAAACAGAACCCAACCCAACCAAACCAAACAGAACCCAACTCAACCCAACCAAACCAAACCCAACCCAACCAAACAGAACCCAACCCAACCAACCCCAACCAAACAGAACCAACTCAACCCAAACCAACCAAACCAAACCAAACCAAACAGAACCCAACCCAACTCAACCCAACCAAACCAAACCCAACCAAACAACCCAATCCGACTAAACCCAACCAAACAGAACCCAACCCAACCAAACCAAACCACCAAGCCAAACCAACCAACCAACCCAATCCAAACTCAGCCAAACCAACCCAACCAACCAACCCAACACCCAACCACCCAACCAACCCAACTACCTAACCAACCCAATCACCTAACCAACCAACCTAACCCAACCAACCCAACCAAACCAACCAACCAACAAACCCAAAATAAAACAAAACAAAAACCAAACAAAATAAAGATAATCAAATACAACTAAAACCAAATCAAAACAACCAAACTCAATATAACACAAAACAAAGCAAAACAAAAGAAACCAAAAAAAACTAAAATCAAAAAAAAAAAAAACCAACCCAACCAACCAACCAACCCAACCAACCCAACCAACCAACCCAACCCAACCAACCCAACCAACCCAACCAACCCAACCAACCCAACCAACCCAACCAACCCAACCAACCCAACCCAACCAACCCAACCAACCAACCAACCCAACTCAACCCAACCAAACAGAACCCAACCCAACCAAACCCAACCAAACAGAACCCAACTCAACCCAACCAAACAGAACCCAACCCAACCAAACCAAACAGAACCCAACTCAACCCAACCAAACCAAACCCAACCCAACCAAACAGAACCCAACCCAACCAAACCCAACCAAACAGAACCCAACTCAACCCAACCCAACCAAACCAAACCCAACCAAACAGAACCCAACCCAACTCAACCCAACCAAACCAAACCCAACCCAACCAACCCAAACCAACCCAACCAACCCAACTCTCCATACCCAAATAACAAAAACCACCACAACCACCACACCACACCACCAACCCACCACACCACTACAACCACACACCACCAAATCCTCCACAACCATCACAACCATCACAAACCATCACACACATCACAACCACCACAAACCACTCCACCACAACCACTGGCTCCACCACAAACCTCACAACCACCACAAACAAGCACAACCACACAACCACCACAACCACCACAACCACCACAACCACCACAACCACCACAACCACCACAACCACCACAACCACCACAACCACCACAACCACCACAACCACCACCGCAACCACTCCAACTTTACTAAGCCTGGTACTCGGCAGGACAGGGCAAGTAGCAGTGAAATGAAGAAGTCTGCGATTGAATTTTCTCCCGTGTAAGTTGACATCAGTTCGATGGTTTTTAGTTTCTGCCATTCATCTGAACATTAGGTAGATCGTTATAATCAACTTTCCTTAATTTGAAGTAACTTTTCATTATGAATTGTTAACTTTAGATATATTTGAAGTGAAAACAGGCCAAATTAATTTTGGTGTGCATGTCGGCTTCACCAGTAACAGGTTCTATTAAATGGACTTGGCATTCACTTTCAGGCACCAGCAAAATGCTTAAGGCCCTGTCAAACTATGACGTATGGCGCCGGCATGTGCGTAACGTGTTGAAATAAATTTAAAATCAAAATAGATTGGCATATGCCAAACTTTTTGCGCTGCGAGGGATAAAAATGGGCGTACACACAATGTACACACACCATACACACAACGTACACACAATGTACACACAATGTAGTAACGTATGTAGAATGTATCTCTGACCTATTGAGAGCGTTCATGTGCCTCACAAAACGTTCACAAAACGTTCGCATATACTGATGGTACGCTGACCAATGTTACATATGTTACTCCATCACTAGAAGTATGGCGGATACGCTAAGTATGCTGGAGATACTTCAGGCATACATTCAAAGTACGTTTGGAGTATGTTATGCATCCATTGGCTGTACGCGGACTGCACGATCCCAACAGGCTGAATGTAGGCTAACGTGTTCCAAACTATCCCGACTGATGCCAAACATGTGCATAATGTATACTTACATACGCCGAGCGTACACCGAGCATATGAGAAATGTATGAGCCATACTGTGACATATGTTGACAATTTTGAACTTGCACAAAATCTTTTTAGCGGCTCAACCTACGCCGACCTATGACGACCTATGACACCTATCCCGAGCGTACTCGACGTATGCCCAATGTATACATAATGTAAGATGCCATATGCCAACATGTTGGTCGAAAATCGCATACATCGGCATACACTAAGGCCATACGTCGTAGTGTGACAGCCCCTTTAATAATAAGTACACCAGCATCTAAATTGGTATACATAAAACCAAATCTACATGAGCGTTTTGGTTATTAAATTTTGATACTTTCATCGGACTATGCAACTTTAATCAATGGATGTAAAAAGGGAGAAAATATGCACAACCTCACCGATCTACCAGAGTACCACCCCACCAGTCATTCCTTCTGTCGCTTGTAGCTACACATCAATCACCCCCACCCACACACTCACACTCCTCCCAAACCCAACACCTAAACCCCCTTTATGACAACCTGCACTACCCACTCCATTATAAAGATCGTTATTCATTACTCAGTCCCAACCTCGTCCACTGCATTCGTACATGTGTGATGAGGTTGGTTCCCCCTGCTAGGGAGTGGGACGTAGCTCAGGCGGTAGAGTGTCCACCTGTGTAGGTGTCGGTCATCCGATCGATCCTGCTCAGTGGACACATTTGCAGTTTGGGCTATCTTCCGTTCCAGCCAGTGGTCCACAACTGGTTCATCAAAGGTTGTGTGGTATGTGCTGTCCTGTATATTGGAAAGTGCATGTAAAAGACCCCTTGCTTCAGTTATTATATTCTTATTATTAGGCCTATATATATTTGCTGCCGATACTTGCAGCCTACTACACTGCTGGGACCGGTGGCGCCACCACCGGCCCTCTTCGTCCCTAGCAGCACGCCCATGTGTTTGCCCATGTCGGTGATTTCTTTTTATCTCAACCTACCTTCATTGTTTGTTTCTCATTTGTACTGTAGCTGGCCTTTAAGTATATATATATATATATATATATATATATATATATATATATTTATAATTCAGCGGTACAGTGAGTGAATGCAGGGGCTCTAACCCTAATACCTACCAATCTAACCCAACCCCAATACCTACCAACCCAATCCCAACACCTACCAACACAACCCAATCCCAACACCTACCAACACAACCCAATCCCAATACCTACCAACCGAACCTGAATACTTCCAATCCAATCGCAATATTTGCAACACCAGCACAACCCACCCCAACCTCAATCCAGCAGAAGCCACCACCACAGCTCCGATACGTCACGTGTGCTGAGGAAGGGTTAACGCTGTGATCTGGCCTGTTTACTAACAGTGTGCCAAAGCTCATGCTTGCATCGTCAAAGGCACAGTTATTAATATATCTGCCGGACTATACGCACCCGAAAGTGAGCATGATGTACCTCCCAGCCATGTCCAACACTGGAGGACATAGTCTTTAAATTCAATTTGAACCCATAATCCCGTGGTGCCTGATTACAAAATATAGTAGAGTTCTTAAACTTTTTTTTTTTTAATTCAATGAAATTATGCTCTCAAAATATTCTACGTGAAATAAAATACGGCTCTCTATATGTGCATGTATGTATATATAGGTATGCATGTATCATCGCACTATGCAGCTATCTATATATTGATGTAAGGATGCATGTATGTATGTATGCATGTATGTATTATATATGTGTGTGTATCATGTATGTGTGTATATGTATGTATCCATTATATATGTATGCATGTATTATATATGTATGTGTGTATGATTATATTTGTATGTGCATATGTGGATGTAATCACTATATATGTATTATATATTATTTATGTATGTTTGCCTTATTATATATGTAGGATTGCATTATATATTATTATATATGTATGTGTATATATGCGTATATATGTATGTATTATAATTTATATATGTGTGTTCATGTATTATATATGTAGGTATGTGTGTATGTATGGATGTGTGTATGTATGTATTATTCATGTATGCATTATATGTATATAGATATGTGTTAAACTGTTATATATGTATGTATGTATGCGTTATAATATATGTATATGTGTATATATGTATGCATTATATATGTATATATGCATGTATGTATTATATATGTATATATATATGTATAGCAATATGTAGTGTTGCAGTATGCTATATGTATTATATATTATATATATTTACGTTTGCCTTATTATATATGTAGGTATGCATTATATATTATTATATATGTATGTGTATATATGCGTATATATGTATGTACTATAATTGATATATGTGTGTCTGTGCATGTATTATATATGTATGTATGTGTGTATGTATGGATGTGTGATTGCATGTATTATTCATATTATGTATATGTATATATCTATGTGTTAAACTGTTATATATGTATCTGTATATATGTATGTGTTATAATATATATATGTGTGTATATGTGTATGCATTATATATGTATGTATATTTGCATGTATGTATTATATATGTATGTATATATATAGATATATATGTATGTATGCATGTATGTATGTATAGCAATGGGTAGTGTTGCAGTATGCTTCGCCTCCACCCCAGTAAACCCTGAAGATCTGACTAGTTGTGTGAACACCAACTTTGGAACCTCAGAAATGACGCATTCGAGGTTCAGAAACCCAATCATCCACTTCCGGCATCCCTACTCCTCCTGCCCCCTACCACCCCCCCCCCTCCCTCAACACCCACCAAGCACATCTAACCACTCACACAACACAACACAGTCCAACCACACCACCGCCCACTCCCACCTACCGATCAATACACCTGTTTTCCTTTTACTACTTAAAGTTGCATAGTCCGATGGTTTTGAATTTCTGCCATTTTTATTTAATTGGTTGCTATAACCTACCTTACTTTAGATTGAAGTAACTTTCATTTTGAATGGCTAACTTTTGAGATATTTGAAGTGCAAACATCCTAAAATTGATTTTGGCAAGCTTGCCAAAACTCAGCCCAGCACAGCCCAGCCCTGCCCAGCCCAGCCCAGCCCAGCCCAGCCCAGCCCAGCCCAGCCTAGCCCAGCCCAGCCCAGCCCAGCCCAGCCCAGCCCAGCCCAGCCCAGCCCAGCCCAGCCCAAGCCCAGCCCAGCCCAGCCCAGCCAGCCCAGCCAGCCCAGCCAGCCCAGCCAGCCCAGCCAGGCCCAGCCCAGCCCAGCCCAGCCCCAGCCCAGCCCGCCCAGCCCAGCCAGCCCAGCCCAGCCAGCCCAGACCAGCCCGCCAGCCCAGACCAGCCCCAGCCCAGCCCGCCCAGCCAGCCCAGCCCAGCCCAGCCCAGCCCAGCCAGCCCAGCCCAGCCCAGCCCAGCCCAGCCCACCCAGCCCAGCCTGCTTATGCAGGTTCTGTTAAATTGACTCAGTATTCTATGTGGCAACAAATGTTTAATAAGTGCACCAATATCTAGGTTAGATATGTAGAATAAAATCTAGGTGAATGTTTTTGTTTTGAAAATGTTATGCTTCATCGGACAATGCAGCTTTAAGGACCCTGACATTGCCAGCTGCTGAATGAATGAATATCCATGTAAATATCCACCACCCCAACATTTTCTCTTCAAATGATGTTTTCCGGGGGTAATTCTAGCCGAGCTAATAGCCGAGCAGGGGTTGTCGCGCCGGCCGCTAGGGGGCGCTGAGGGGCCCCGGAGAGCCACCACTCACTGAGCAGCTCACTCAGGGGGCTGCTTGGGATTCCGGTCAGGGGTAGTAGAGGGTTAGGGGCCTGCCCCGGGCCTCTGTTCCTAACCTCGCCCCATTGTTAGTGGAGCCTCACCACAGGCAACACCACCCTCAAGCACAGCCGGCCAAGTCAGCCCAGCTAGACCAGCCAGCCCAACCAACCAAGCCCAGACAAGCCCAGCCCAGCCCAGCCCAGCCCAGCCCAGCCCAGCCCAGCCCAGCCCAGCCCAGCCCAGCCCAGCTAGACCAGCCAGCACAGCACAGCCTAGCCCAGCCCAGCGCCCCCCCCCCCCCCAGCCCCCCCGGCCCCCGCCCAGCCAGGCCCAGCCCAGCCCAGCCCAGCCCATTAGACCAGCCCAGCCCAGCCAGCCAGCCGCCCAGCCCAGCCCAGCCCAGCCCAGCCAGCCCAGCCCGCTAGACCAGCCAGCACAGCCACAGCCTAGCCCAGCCAGCCCAGCCCAGCCCAGCCAGCCCAGCCCAGCCCAGCACAGCCGCCCAGCCCAGCCCAGCCAGCCCAGCCCAGCCCAGCCCCAGCCCAGCCCGCCCACCCAGCCCAGCCCAGCCCAGCCAGCCCAGCCCAGCCCAGCCCAGCCCAGCCCAGCCCAGCCCAGCCAGCCCCAGCCCAGCCAGCCCTGCCAGCCTAACCCAACCCAGCCGAGCTAGACCAGCCAGCCCAGACCAGCCAACCTAGCCCATCCAGCCCAACCCAGCCAAGCCCAGCCAAGCCCAGACAAGCCCAGACCAGCCCAGCCCTGCTCAGCCCAGCCAAGCCAAGCCCAGCCAAGCCCAGCCTAACTATCCCACCCACCCAGCCCACCCCAGCCCAAAATAAGCCCACCCGCCCAGCCCAGCCCAGCCCCCAGCCCACACAGCCCATTGCAGCCAAGGCCAGCCCAGCCCAGCCCACCAAACCAAGCCCAGCCCTGCCCAGCCAAGCCAAGCCAAGCCCAACCCAGCCCAGCCCAGTCCAGGACGGGGGGTGGGAGTTATTAATAATAAACACTTCAAAGCTGGCGCGGGCTTTGATCATTGGAGCTCCTTGTAACTGTACACACCGGCGTGCATTGGTGTTTGCGTGAAGGCAATATTTGCAGCACACTGTAATAAGGAAGGATTTGTCCTACGTTTACTGTGTGTATATATATATATGTATGTATAATACATATATGTATATATGTATACTACATATATGTATATATGTATATATGTATATCTGTATATATGTATATATGTATATATATGTAGCAGCCATAAGATGTGAATAGGTGCATATGTGTGTATCTGCATATGTGTATATGTGTATATGTGTATATGTGTATATGTGTATATGTGTATATATGTATATATTTATTTATGTCTGTATGTGTGTATCTGTGTATGTGTATATGTGTATGCATGTGTGTATTTATGTATGTGTGTATGTGTGTATGTGTTAGTATGTATGTATGTGTGTATGTGTTATGTGCATATGTGTGTATGTATGTATGTATGCATGTATGTGTGTAGGTGTATATGTGTGTATGTGTATGTTTGTATGTGTGTATGATCACATGGTTCTGGAGTAATGAACAAAAGAGTAAGAATATAAACAAATTAACTTTTTGAAAGTTTGATTCCAATATTTATCTGCATTTTTGGATTGGCGTTTATGTGGTTTTGTGCCTGAACCCTTCATGTGTATGTGTGTATGTGTGTATGTGTGTATGTGTGTATGTGTGTATGTGTGTATGTGTGTATGTGTGTATGTGTGTATGTGTGTATGTGTGTATGTGTGTATGTGTGTATGTGTGTATGTGTGTATGTGTGTATGTGTGTATGTGTGTTATGTGAGTATGTGCTATGTGTGTATGTTTTGTGTATGTGTATGCTTGTATGTGTGTATGCACATATGTGTGTATGTGTATATTTGTGTGTGTATGTGTGTATGTGTGTATGTGTGTATGTGTGTATGTGTGTATGTGTGTATGTGAGTATGTCGCTATGTGTGTATGTGTATGTGTGTATGTGTATGCATGTATGTGTGTATGCACATATGTGTGTATGTGTATATTTGTGTGTGTTTGTGTGTATGTGTGTATGTGTGTATGTGTGTATGTGTGTATGGGTGTATGTGTATATGTATGCATGTGTGTACATGTATGTGTGTATGTGTATATGTGTATGCATGATTGTGTGTATGTCTATATGTGTGTATGTATATAGTTTTGTGTATATGTGTATGTGTGTATGTATATGTGTGTATGTGTGTATGAATGTATGTGTGTATGTGTATATGTATGTATGTGTATATTTGTGTGTATGCGTGTATATGTATGTGTGTATGTGTATGTGTGCATGTGTGTATGCGTATATGTGTATGTGTGTATGTCTGTATGTGTGTATGTGTGGGTGTGTGTATGTGTGTATGTGTGTATGTATATGATGAGTGTATATGTATGTGTGTATGCATGTATATGTATATGTGTGTATCTGTGCACATGTTATATCTTGTTGGACATTAATTGTAAGGGAAACTCAAGGTAACTATGACGCTTCTTGAATAATGTTGTAATCTTTAGGGGATCGAAGAAGCATCTCTCCACGGCATCTTTGAATATGGTTTCCTGTGACTTATTTAAAAACTGCTATTTCTTATTGTTTCAATCTTAAGATCTCATAAAGTGCAATTGTTTAGACAGAATTACTGCTTTGGGATTGCATTGTGAAGAATGAAGTGCCAATGAATATTCATCCTATACTCAGGTTGTTAAGGTAATTGTTAATTGGATAGTTTGATATATTTGCATTTGCACAGTATATAGATAACCGCTCTGGTTGGTTTTGGATTAAACTGTTATTTTCTATATCTCTGGCGGCAGCTTTTACTGGTTCTTCAAGATGCAATGCTTTATTATGCATATTAATTATTTATAAACTGATATATTCCAATGGACGCACTATACTATATATATACACTTATGCATATATACATATATATATATGCATATGTATAGATGATATTAACCCGGACGCGGTGGCCGAATCGGTAGTATTATATAGGTATAAACTTATACATGTATATATATGCATATGTATACATATAGTAACCCGGACGCGGTGGCCGAATCGGTAGTATTATATAGGTATTAACTTATACATGTATATATATACATATGTATACATATATTAACCCGGACGCGGTGGCCGAATCGGTAGTATTATATAGGTATAAACTTATACATGTATATATATACATATGTATGCATATATTAACCCGGACACGGTGGCCGAATCGGTAGTATTATATAGGTATTAACTTATACATGTATATATATACGTACCCAGCGGCGAGCCGCTGGGATTTAAAAAGACGCAGCGCGGAGGAAGATGCGCCGGGCGCCTGCCGCCCCTGGGAGCGGTCAACCGGCGCGGAGCCGGGCCGGCCGGCGGCGGCGAGGCACGACGGTGCGCAACCGTCCGTGTCGCCATTAAGATCAGGCGGGGGGAGGCAACGGTCCCTCTCTCCCGCCAACGCTCCCAACGGCTCACCATTCACTCAGCAGTGGGCGCGCATCCAGCTCACACGGTCAGAGCTGCTCTGCCCTTAGCGCGTATTTCGCATCTCATGCCATCATGGCGGAGAACGAGTTTGAAGATTTTGAATTCTTGAGCTGGGCCACCCTGGCCGGACTGAGCAGAAGGACCACGGGCACGATGTCCCAAGAGGACATCACAACGAGGGAGGCGCTGCTCGCCATCGACAAAACCGATTTCGCGGCCCTCGACATCTCACGCGGCAGCGGGCCCTCCTCCGGGCCGCGCTGTGCGACTTGGGGAACGCCAGCTTCGGCACCAGTGGGGGCGCGAGCCCCAGCCGGGGGGAGGACAGTCAGCCCCCCCCCGCCCAGGCGGACCGCACGGCAGCCGACCGGCAGCGGAACACCGACAGGGCGCGGCAGGAGCGCCACGCAATATTGGAGGCGCGCACAGCCTTCGATCAGCTTTGGACTTCCACGGCAGCCGACCGACTCCTCGGCAACACAGGAAGCGACGACGCGGAATCGCCGGAGCGCACCCGCGCGCAAATCGCGCCGGCAATTCGGCCCGCCGGCGCAACGGGATACATCGCGCCCACCACCGCCCCCGCGAACCGCCCCAGTCGGCACGGAGCCGGCCCCGACCCGCGCCACAACCTGACCGTCCGCGCAAAGTCAAGCAAGGCGCTCAGGATAATCGACTACCTCCCGCGCACCGTGCGGGAGCGCATAGCGAAAAAGCACAAGGAGTACCTGCAGATTGTCGATCCCCCCTCAGGCCTCGTTCAATTCAAAACGGAGGAGGACTCGTGCGCGTGCGTGTACCTGACGCAGGGGGAGTGGGGCGCGGCCAACCAGTGCCTCGCAGCCCACCTGCTCCAACTGGGCGACCTGGATCGCATGGACATAGAATACTACATGTCCTACACGGCGAGCATTCACAACTTCGCGGCGCGTTTTGAATGGCAGTCCGTGATCGATTACGATACACAATACCGGGAGGTCCAGGCGGAGCACGGCACAGCCTGGGGGACCGCGGCCACCTACCTCGAGATGCAAATCCTCATCCCCAGGCAGCGCCCCGCCCCTCTGCAAAAGGGACGGAGCGGTCACCCCGGCAGCGCCCATGGAGGGGCGCAGCAACAACACAGGGCAGGACGCGCCGACGCCGCCTCCAGCACCGCGGGCGACAAAACCATAGGCCGCCTGTTCGCCAACACGGGAAAGTGCCCCTACTCCCCGTGTAAATTCGAGCACCAGAAGAAGGAATAGGCGGGGTCCGGGGGGGCGCTCATCCCAGAAGCTTGGGAGCGCCTGCTCCCCCCCGACACCCCAGCGCGCGCGGAAATCCTGGCCGGGGTGCGCCACGGATTCAGAGTGACCAACACGCACGTGGACGGCCCCCCCTCCTTGCAGCCAAACCACCCTTCGGCGACGCGTCCCGATTTCCGGGAGGCCGTAGAGGCGCAGGTGCGCGCCGAGATGGCGAATGGCCGTTACGTCCGGCGCGACGGCCCGGCGCACATCACCAGCGCCCTCGGCGCCATCCCCAAGGAGGGGGGGGGAATCCGCCTCATCCACGACGCCTCCCGCCCCAGGGGGGGCGCACTCAATGATTACGCCGAGGGGACCGGATACAGCTGCTCAACCGTTGAGCAGGCGGCCGCCCTCCTCCGGCCGGGCGCCTACATGGGAAAGGTGGACCTGGCCAGCGCGTACCGCAGCGTATGCATACACCCCCACGACTACGCGTACGCGGGCCTGCAATGGACATTCGCGGGCGACCCCGCCCCCACATATCTACACGACACACGGCTAATGTTTGGCGCGCGATTGAGTGCTATCGTATTCAACCAGCTCACGCAGGCAGCGCTGGGTGTCATGCGCGCTCGGGGCTGGGGCGACCATATACTGGTCTACTGCGACGATTTCTTCGTCACCCACCCCAACCGCGGCGAGTGCTGCCGCCTCATGGGGGAGCTGATGGCCCTCCTCCGCGAGTTGGGATTCGCGATTAACTACGGCAAGCTAGTAGGTCCCAGCACCTGCATAACTTTCCTCGGGGTGGAGATCAACACAGTGAACTTCACCCTAGGCCTCCCCCGCGTTAAGCTTCAGGCCCTCATAGCCGAGGCCGAGGGGGTGGCCGCGCGCCGCAGCCTCTCCAAGCGGGAGCTTCAATCCATCTGCGGGAAGCTGAACTGGGCCGCCCAGGTCATATATGGGGGGCGCACACATTTGCGCCGTCTACTCGACCTCATGGGCGCGCTCTGCCGCCCCTTCCACCGCGCCAGGGTTACCGCCTCGGTGCGCGAGGACCTAGCCTGGTGGATCTTATTCGCCAACAACCACAACGGGCGCACCCCCATACTCGACCCAGCCCCCGCCACGCCCATCTCCACGGACGCCTGCCTGGATGGGGCGAGGGGCTACCACAACGGCGCCTGGTTCGCGCTCGCCTTCGCCGACTGGCCCGGCACCCAGCACCTCTCCATTAACTATAAAGAGGTCCTCAGCCTGGTGCCCGCAGCGCACCTCTGGGCGCACGCCTGGGCCAACAAAAAAGTGTACGTACACACGGACAACCAGGCCGCCGCTGCCATCATCAATCGGGGCACCGCGAAAGACCCCACGGTTATGGCCTACCTCCGGCAGGTCTACTACATGTCCGCGACACACAATTTCAAATTGCGCGCAATATACTACCCGGGCATCTGCAACGTCGTGGCAGACGCGGCTAGCCGCCTCGTGCTCCGCGGGGGAGCGGAGCGGCACTGGCGCACACCATGACCGACCCCCGGGCCGCACCCCCCCCGGGATCGCCCGGGGCCACATTCGGCTCCTGGCTCGCGCCCCGATAGGATGGACTGCGCGGCTCTGGACCGGGAAGTGGCCATATACCAGCAGGCCGCGTACGCGCCAAACACACAGCGAGCATACGCCACCCACAGGCGTGCCTACCTACGTTTCTGCGCGGCCATGGGCTCACCGCCCATCCCCGCGCACCACCGGCGCCCTGGCGGCATCAATGCCGCGCGCATAGACTTTCCGCGCGGCCTGATTATTAGCGCGCACACGCACCCTACCACTACAGCCAGCTGGGACTTGGGACGCTGAGCGCGCGGGGGGAGGGCACGCCGCCCACCAGCGGGCCGGCGCGCCACCCTCTTCCCCCGGCAGGTAACGGGTTCAATGCCCACGATTACCTTTTACCTATTGAATTAACATGGCCGCGCAATTTGCGGTCTACACCATTGACTTTAACTGGCCGCGCAATTTGTTTACACCACCATTTCTCTGACTTTATCTCACCGCGCAATTTGCTTTCCCGGCAGGTAACGGGTTCAATGCCCACGATTACCTTTTACCTATTGAATTAACATGGCCGCGCAATTTGCGGTCTACACCATTGACTTTAACTGGCCGCGCAATTTGTTTACACCACCATTTCTCTGACTTTATCTCACCGCGCAATTTGCTTGCATTGCATTGTTACTGCTTGTGATTTAATCCATTGTCTCGCTCTGCGCCCATTGGGCAGCGCGCGCCTGCTGCACAGGTTTGATATTTTGCTTTAATTTCATCCTGTAGTCAGACTTTAATAAAAAGTCTTTTAATCCCTCCGAGCGTCCTGTGTTCTTTTTAAATATGTATACATATATTAACCCGGACGCGGTGGCCGAATCGGTAGAGCACAGCCCTCCCGTCTGGGAGATCGGCAGTTCGATTCTCGGTCGATTCAAACGAATGACTTTGAAATTGATACTTGTTGCTTCCTATCCTGGCACTCAGCATTATTAGGGCAAGGACTGGTTGTCTCAGTGTCAGGCTAATGTGACTGAGTGGGATATCAGGTCATGGTGTTGGTGGCCTGGTCTCCCTACCAGTGGGGCAGCACTATAAAAACTCCAACAACTAACCAACAATTCTACTGGCCCAATCGGTCCCTTCTTAGTGTGTATATGCCTTTAGATGCTACCAGGATGTAAAACTCCAACAACCAACCAACAATTCTACTAGCCCAATCAGTCCCTTGTTAGCGTGCTTATGCCTTTTGATGTTGCCAGGACGTAAAACTCCAACAACCAACCAACTATTCTATTTGCCTAATCGGTCCCTTCTTAGCGTGTATATGCCTTTAGATGTTACCGGGATGTAAAACTCCAACAACCAACCAACAATTCTACTAGCCCAATCGGTCCCTTGTTAGCGTGCATATGCCTTTAGATGTTGCCAGGATGTAAAACTCCAACAACCAACCAACTATTCTATTGGCCTAATCGGTCCCTCGTTAGCGTGATTATGCCTTTAGATGTTGCCAGGATGTAAAACTCCAACAACCAATCAACAATTCTACTAGCCCAATTGGTCCCTTGTTAGCGTGCTTATGCCTTTAGATGTTGCCAGGATGTAAAACTCCAACAACCGACCAACAATTCTACTAGCCCAATCGGTCCCTTGTTAGCGCGTTAATTAAAGACACTTAATCAACCCATTAAGAAGAGTTGGTTGTGCGCAGGGCTGAAGACTGAGGGCTGAGGGCTGAGGGCTGAGAGCTTAGGGCTGAGGGCTGAGGGCTGAGGGCTGAGGGCTGAGGGCTGAGAGCTGAGGGCTGAGGGCTGATGGATGACGGATGAGTGCTGAAGGCTGAGGGCTGAGTGCTGAGGGCTGAGGGCTGAGGGCTGAGGGTTGAGGGCTGAGGGACGAGCACGTACGAGTCTATCTATCACTGTTGAGATAATCAGCATCTGTGTAGCCCTGGTTCCACAGGGGACTTAATCAGCAGAGATAAGGGCTAATGGAGATGGATCAGTGTGTGTGCGTTTGAACCTACCTTTAAATGTTTCAAGGAGACTCGGTAATATGGGATGGCTCGGGCGGCCAAGTTAAAGCTGCATAGTCCGTTGAAAACGTCAGATTTTATTCTAAGCCAAAGTAATTATTTGGATTTGATTCTACATTTCGGTAGAGCGTGGGCCTCGTGTGTGGAAGGTCGGGAGTTTGGTTCCCGGTCAAGTCAAACCAATGACTTTAAAATTGGTACTTGTCGCTTCCTAGCATGGCACTCGGCATTAATAGGATAGGGCAAGGACTGGTTAGCTCAGGGTCAGGATAATGTGACTGAGTGGGACATCGGGTCATGGTGCTGGCGGCCTGATTTCCCAGTGGGGCAGCACTATAAAGTCGCCATGAGTCCACACTGTCCCAAGTCGGTACCCGTCCTGATATGACCTTAGATGTTGCTAAGATGTAAAACAACAACAAACAAATATATCTAACTTAGATACCGGTGTGCTTATTAAGCATTTGCTGCTGCATATAAGGACATACGAAGTCAATTTAATAGAACCTGTTTCTGTTGAGGTCTATGGTGTCAGAGTGTTGGTGTGCTGGCCAAGATTAAATTGGCATGTTTGCACTTCAAATATCTCAAAAGTTAGCCATTTAAAATATAAGTTACTTCAAGTTGTAAGTTTTATTATAAAAACCCACCTAACATACTTATCTTAAGATAATGACAAGCTCATAACCATCGGACTACGCAACTTTAAATGGAAGCTGATCTCATTTTCAGTTAGAAATTAGACATTTCTATTCACAATTTTCATACATAGTCTACAAACATAAACTAATCTGTTGACAATGGAATTCAGTTGAATGAGTTGAGCACTCAATTCCCAGGTGGCACCTTTCGGGTTTGAACCTCAGCCAAGTCAAGCCAATGACTTCAAAATTTATACTTGTCGCTAGCTGGCCCGGCACTTGGCATTACTAGTATAGGACAAAGAACAATGCAATGAGGAATACAAATTGTCCACAGTTGAAATGTCTCTCACTTACTCAATGAATGAAGCCAACACAAATAAAACACTAAATAAAACACATATATGCCAAGAAAATCCAAAGAAATTAACATAGACTACTAGCCAGACCAACCAACTATCTATCTCCTACTGAAATGCAGGCAATCAAATACCCTATCAGCAGCTACTTTGTGATAAGATAACACCAACACTACAGCTGGCCAGCATTGAAAACAAGCCTGAATACCCAGGCGTATATGCTATGGACAGTATAAATACAGCCTCAATAAAATTTAAAAACACAAAAAAAACAAAAAATAATATAAAGCAAATTCAATGTATAGCTTGCTTCATTTTACCCCTTAAATGTACAGTAACATACCGAACCTAAATTTACTTTTTGACAAGTATCTTGGTCGAATAGGAGACAAGTATCTTGGTCGTATATCTTGAAACTAATTTGTTTGATTTCTCATGGCATAGTTTAACCCTCGGGAGCCTCTGGAGTCAAGAGTTGCTTGGTAGGGACAATCTCCCTTAGCGAAATGAATTAGTAAAGTGCCACAGATAAAGTGATACTCACAGATCGCCAGGGTTCCTCTATGAAATGGTACTAAGCTTACATAGGGTACCTTTTTTACCAATGGTAAACAAGAAGACATTGTAGGCTTCTTGAAGATAACACGACTGTGCCACCTCATAATCATATACGTTATGTAAAAAAATAAGGATAGTATTGACTTTTTACCTCAGATTTTGTTATTTAGGGTACCTTTTAACTAATGAAAACAAGAAGACATTGTAGGCTTCTTGAAGATAGCACGACTGTACCACCTCATATAAGTGATATAAAAAAGGAGTTTTTTTAATTTATAATAGTATTGACCTTTTAACTCAGATTTTGTTACCTAGGGTACCTTTTACAATGAAACAAGAGACATTGTAGGCTTCTTGAAGATAGCAGACTGTACCACCTATATAAGTGATATAAAAAGGAGTTTTTATTTATAATAGTATTGACCTTTTATCAGATTTTGTTACTAGGGTACCTTTTACTAATGAAACAAGAGAATTGTGCTTCTAAGATAGCACGACTGTACCACTATATAAGTGATATAAAAAAGGAGTTTTTTTATTTATAATAGTATTGACCTTTTACTCAGATTTTGTTACTAGGGTACCTTTTCTAATGAAAACAAGAAGACATTGTAGCTTCTTGAAGATAGCACGACTGTACCACCTCATATAAGTGATATAAAAGGTTTTTTTTTATAATAGTATTGACCTTTTAACTCAGATTTTGTTATGGGTACTTTATATGAAACAAGAAGAATTGTGTCTTCTTGAAGATACACACTGTACCACCTCATAGTGTATAAAAAGGAGTTTTTTAAATTTATAATAGTATTGACCTTTTAACTCAGATTTTGTTACCTAGGGTACCTTTTTACTAATGAAAACAAGAAGACATTGTGGTCTTCTTGAAGATAGCACCACTGTACCACCTCATATAAGTGATATAAAAAAGGAGTTTTTTAAATTTATAATAGTATTGACCTTTTAACTCAGATTTTGTTACCTAGGGTACCTTTTTACTAATGAAAACAAGAAGATATTGTGGTCTTCTTGAAGATAGCACGACTGTACCACCTCATATAAGTGATATAAAAAAGGAGTTTTTTAAATTTATAATAGTATTGACCTTTTAACTCAGATTTTGTTACCTAGGGTACCTTTTTACTAATGAAAACAAGAAGATATTGTGGTCTTCTTGAAGATAGCACGACTGTACCACCTCATTAAGTGATATAAAAAGGAGTTTTTTAATTTAATAGTATTGACCTTTTAACTCAGATTTTGTTACCTAGGGTACCTTTTTACTAATGAAAACAAGAAGATATTGTGGTCTTCTTGAAGATAGCACGACTGTACCACCTCATATAAGTGATATAAAAAAGGAGTTTTTTTAATTTATAATAGTATTGACCTTTTAACTCAGATTTTGTTACCTAGGGTACCTTTTTACTAATGAAAACAAGAAGATATTGTGGTCTTCTTGAAGATAGCACGACTGTACCACCTCATATAAGTGATATAAAAAAGGAGTTTTTTAAATTTATAATAGTATTGACCTTTTACCTCAGATTTTGTTACCTCGGGTACCTTTTTACTAATGAAAACAAGAAGACATTGTAGTCTTCTTGAAGATAGCACGACTGTACCACCTCATAATCATATACGCTATGTAAAAAATAAGGAGGTTTCTTTTAAATGATAGTATTGACTTTTTACCTCAGATTTTGTTATATATGATACCTTTTTACTAATGAAAACAAGAAGATATTGTGGTCCTATTGAAGACATTGTGGTCTTCTTGACGATAGCACGACTGTACCACCTCGTATAAGTGATATGAAAAGGAGGTTTAACAAAAAAAAGTATTGACCTTTTACCTCAGATTTTGTTATATATGATACCTTTTTACTAATGAAAACAAGAAGATTGTAGCTTCTTGGTGTTTTTTTGTTTGTGGGTTTTTTGTGTTGTTTTTGTTTGTTTTGTTTTTTTGGGTTGGGTGGTTGTGTTTTGGTGTGTTTGTGTTGGTTTGTTTGTTTTGTTTTTTGGTTTTTCTAATGAAAACAAGAAGTATTGTGGTCTTCTTGAAGATAGCACGACGATTTAGTTTTAAAGGAGTTTTAATTAGTATTGACTTTTACTCAGATTTTGTTTAGTATTTTTACTATGAAACAAGAAGAATTGGCTTCTTGAAGATAGCACGACTGTACCACCTCATATAAGTGATATTAAAAAAGGAAGGTGTTTTTAATTGAAAGTATTGCCCTTTTACCTCAGGTTTTGTTATTTAGGGTACCTTTTTACTCATGTATAACAAGAAGACATTGTAACCTTCTTGAGGATAGTACGATTATCCCACCTCATATGAGTTTTCTAACAAGAAAAGGGTATTTTTTGAACTGATACTATTGACGTTTGACCTCATAATTTATTTTCCTTTGCCACAAGTTTCATGATCGGGAGCTTTTAGTTCATTATGAGTGTCATTTGACATGTAATTAATTGTAAGGTTTTTACATTCGGCGTAAAAGCAATCGGTGAAAAAAGATTTGACAGAATAAAGATTGAAAACATCTTGCCATGAATATGGTCTTTGCTGCGGACATGGTGCAAAACAAACAGCAATTAATCAATGAATCAATTACATACGGCACCACCAATTCCAAGGAGATTTAGGAATAAACACTCCACTCTGATTGAAGAGTACCTTGAATCTCCATTTTATGGACAATTTTGTAAACCTATATTTGCCTCGTTCAAATTTAGGTATCCCTTATACTGATCTTAATTTGTCTATTGACCAATACATTATGTCTAACCGGCAGGATGATTGAGAAGAATGTGGGATTCTATTTTAAAATAAACTAATTTTTATCATAAATCTATTTTGCACATTTAATTTGCTGAACAGTTCTGAAGTTAAAGTTCCATAGTTTGATGAATTCCAGTTTGTGCTATTTATTGTAGATAAATATATACATGGCTATCATTATAATCGACGATTCCTTGTGTGGAAGTAGCCTTTATTTTAAAGGACAAACATTTGAAGTGAAACCATGCCAAATTAATTTTGTCATGGATTTCAACATTTTGAAATCACATGTTTCAGCGGTAACAGGTTCTATTAAAGGGACTCAGTACTTTCTCTTTCATGCAGCAAATAAATACCTAAAGCTGGATAAATTGATGAAAGCATAACATTTATTTAAGGAAAACAATTATCTAAATTAGATACTGGTGAAGTTATTAAGCATTTTTTTCTGCTTAGAAAGGAATATTAAGTCAATATAAAATAGAACATCTTAGTTCTACGCTGTCAAAATTTGACGCGCTTATTTTTGCATGTTTGCGCTCCAACTATTTAAAGAATTAGTCATTTAAAATAATAGTTAATTCACACTTATATAACTTAGATCATAACAATAAACCTATTGTATTCATTAAAAAAGAAATCTAATTTCTTTTTTTATTAAAGAAGACAAAGACTCAAAACCATCGGACTAAGCAACTTTAATGAGTGCACCAATATCAAAGTTGAATATGTCAAATTAAATCTTGGTAATTGTTTAAGGTTTGAAAATGTGATACTTTCATTGGACTAAGCTGTACCAAATGCGGCCCGGGTTCTTTCTATACAAGAAGTAAAACAGTAATAAAATAATAAAAACTAATTCAGCAAATTAAGTGTGCAAAATAAATTTATGATAAAAATTAGTTTATTTTAAAATAGAATCCCACATTCTTTTCAATCATCCTGCCGGTTAGACATAATGTATTGGTCAATAGACAAATGAAGATCAGTATAAGGGATACCTAAATTTGAACGAGGCAAATATAGCTTTACAAAATTGTCTCTAAAAATGTTTTTAGAATCTAAAAAATATACATGCAATCTATTAAAGATACAGTGTATATTGTATAATATTCATCATTAATACCTATGGCCATCACATACGTCATTGACACAAATCGATTTGGAAAAAGAAATAAAATTTAACCAAATATTATGGGGTATAGGTAAGTATTAGCACTATTAATGGCTCATATGTGTCATTATTGGTCACACATAATAGTATATTTTCATGCTCTGGGTCTTGCCTATCTGTTAAGTCTATTTATTGTGAGTATTTCCTGCATAGGCAAAGTTATAATTTAATCACTATTCACAAGTATGTATGACAACAAACCTCCAAACAATTGAAAGAATCGTTAAATATATTGTCGCTTTTCATACCATGAGGTACTACGTTGAACTGGTTATCATGCCTTTTTTATGTCCCTATACTAAGATAGTAAAAATGGTATAAACATAGAATTGCCAGTCCCGGTGGTACCAACAAAAATACTTTATAGTGCGCGTTGTTTACCACAGTGGGTGGGAATGGTGGAATGTCACTCTCAATAGTTCTCTAAGTGCACACCCCTTGCCTTCTCCCAGCGTGTCTTATTGCCTTCACCCACCTTATATATCACGTTGTCTGCAGCTGCTTAAGCCCTGGTCACATACACGTTAGTGAACGTAGTTGAGCATAGTTGAATGTAGGATAGATTAACGGGGGTCAAACGTGGTGTAAGTATGTTAAACTACGATGAAAAACGTTAAGGTATGACATGTTTTGGTATTGATAAATATGTTACGGTGCAGTATGTTCAACTAAGTTCAACTATGTTCAACTATATTCAACATACATTAGCCTCCACTATGGTCAACTACATTCAACTATGTCCAAATACGCTAAAGTATGTTAGAGTATGCTAGAGTACATTAAGACAATAAGAGTACGGAGACTTTGCCACAGTATGTTAGCCTCTAATGTAGCGCCCTTTTGAACATGTCCAAAGATTAAATCAGAACTCATGGCCCACCCATGTTATTACCAAGTTAGCATGATGAAGAAGTATGGATGCCGGTATGTTCAACTAAGTTCAACTACGTTAGCCTCCACTACGTTCAACTCTGTCCACTAACGTGTATGTGACCGGGCCTTTAGACTGACTGCCTCCCACTCCATGTCACTCCTTTGCTCTTTGGTCTACAATTGCCCTTTATTCAACTTTTTTCTTTTTTTCTCCTATTTTTTTCTTTTTCTTTTTCTTCTTTTTTTTGAGGGGGGGGGTGAGTTTTACCTACTGACTGCTTCATTTGTGGGAGGTGGTGGGTCCGATTCTCAGCTGATTCAAATCAGAGACTTTCAGCCATTGACACCTGGCAATGATAGCAGTATGCCAAGGCCTTGTTGCTTCACTGGCAGGTTGGATAATGTAGACTGAGTGGTATATCACAGCAACAGGATCTCAGTGGGGCAGCACTATATAGCCGCCCCGGAGTGCTGGTGGCCATAAGTCGTCATGTGAGCTGTTGTTAGCATGGAAACTCTCAACTTAATCAAGCAATCAATCAATTAACTTGGCCCTTTGATACCAGCTATATCATTTCACTATATTATAGACCTTTTCCGCGGAGCATTCTAACACTAGTTATTGCCACTGCCAGCAGAGGGCTGCCAGGTAGCTGCATGCCCACCCGCCCAGCTCATGGCATATCAAGACCTTCACAAATCTCTCCACACCCACACTTCAGCCCACTACCCCACCATGCACTTCAACACTCTACACCGACACTCTACACCCACACCCATTACCACACTCAACGCTCACACCCACTCCCACACTCGACACCCACACTCTACACTCACACATGTTCCCACACTCAACACTCACACCCACTCCCACATTCGACACCCACACTCTACACTCACATCTATTCCCACACTGCACACCCACTCCCACACTCGACACCCACACTCTACACTCACACCTATTCCCACACTCAACACTCACACCAACTCCCACACTCGACACCCTCACTCTACACTCACACCTATTCCCAGTCTCCACACCCACACTGCACACTTCCACCCACTCCCAAACTACACACTAACAGCCGCTACCACACCCAACACTCACACTCACACCCACTACCACACTCCAATCTCCTACACACTCCCACACACTTCCACCCACTACCACACCCCAACACTCACACCCACTACCACACTCCACACTCACACCCACTCCCACACCACCCACTCATGCCCACTACCAGACCTGACACCCACTACCACACTCCACACCCACTCCCACACCACACACTCACATCTACACCCACATCCTCACCAATGCCAATACTCACACCCACTCCCATATTCCACACTCACACCCACACTCCACACTCAAACTCAATATTAAAACCCACTCCCACAACCGACACCCACACTCCACACTCACACCCACTCCCACACCCCACACTCACACCTACTACCACATCTTCACCAACACCCACACTCACATCTACTCCCACATTCACACCCACACCCAAACCAATACCCACACCCACTCCCACACTCACACACCCACACCCGCACTCACTCTCACACAGTCACACCCCCACACCCACACACACCCCCACTCACACCCACAGCCACAGCCACACCCACACCCACACCCACTCCCACACCCACTCACTCCCAAACCCACACCCACACACTCACACTCCAAGTCCAACCCCCTGCCTTCCCGTTCTACCTCCACCACACACGCCGACACGAACTGCTTCATCTTCACCAATACATACACTCACATCTACTCCCACATCCACACTCACACCGTACCAATGCTCACACTCACACCCACTCTCACACTCACACCCACACCAACACCCACACCCGCACACCCACCCACACCCACCCACACCCACCCACACACCCACACCCACACCCACACACCCACACACTCACACACCCACACGCACCCACACACCCACCCACACCCGCATACCCACGCACCCACACACACACACACACACCCACACACACACACTCACACCCACTCCAACCCACACACACACCCACCCCCCCCCACACACACTCTAACCCCCTCACAACCACACACCTCCCTTCTACCTCCACCACACACTCCAACTCCCCCACAACCACACACCTCCCTTCTACCTCCACCACACACGCAGACAGGAACTGCTTCATCTGGCGGCGGGCGTCTGAAAGGTCGGGGTCGCCGCCAGGTTAACCTTTGACCCGCGCCGTGAGTCTTCTTCCGCTTCCTGGCTGCGCGCGCAGATGAAGACAGAGCCCCCTGGTGTGCGGGCGGCGGGGCGGATCGATGGCCTATCAGTGAATGGCGGGGTGTGGCCGCACGATTGGCTTGTACGTGTCAATTCGGCTCATGTCAGAAATGACTGATGAGCGCGCAAACATCTTGTATGGACAAACCGCCGACAAACCGAGGCACCGGCCCCTGATGGAGTTTCTCCTTCCCGCCAGCCTCCAGCCTCCAGCCTCCAGCCTCCTGCCTTCAGCTTCTAGTGTCCAGCATCCAGCCTCCAACCTCTAGCCCCCAGGCTCCAGCCTCCAGCCTCCAGCCCCCAGGCGCCAACCTCCAGCCTCCAGCCCCCAACCTCCAGCCTCCAACCTCTAGCCCCCAGGCTCCAGCCTCATGCCCACAGGCTCCAACCTCCCGCCTCCAGCCTCCAGCCTCCAGCCTTCTGCCTCCTGCCTTCAGCTTCTAGTGGCCAGCCTCTAGGCTCCAGCCTCGAACCTCCAGCCTCCAGTCTCAAGTCTCCAGCCTCCAGCCTCCAGCCTCTAGCCTCCGGCGTACAGCCTCCAGTCTCCAGCCTCCAACGACCATCCGCCAGCCCTCAACTACCAGCCTCCACCCCCCAGCCTCCATCATCAAACCTCCAGCCTCCATCATCAAACCGCCAGCCTCCAGTACCCAGCCTCCAGTATCCAACCCGAACCTCCACCATCCAGTATCCAGCCTCAAGCCTCCAGTATTCAACCCCAACCTCCACCATCCAGTATCCAGCCTCCAGCCTGCAATTACCAGCAGTCAGCATCTAGCATCCAGTACCCAGCCTCCAGTATCCAACCCCAACCTCCAGCCTCCAATTACCAGCATTCAGCCTCCAGTACCCAGCCTCCAGTATCCAGCCTCCAGTATCTAACCCCCAACCTCCAGCATCCAACATTTAATAGCCAGCCGCGGCCATCTATCTGTAGGAAGGATCTTCCTCCTTCTTCTACTTCTCCCAACACGGCTCCAGTGTAGCGGTATAACACAACCCCCTCCAATCCCCCCCCACCCCCTACCCCACCCCACCCCACCCATCCTCCCGGCAATAATCTATCAAAACAAACCCACTGGGGCAAAAATATACTGGAATATGGTTGATTTCCTCCGGTATTTACTAGACTGAAATGCTCTCTAGCTCTGGCCTGTTTTGTGTGTATCTGCTGCATAACTTGTTATGTGAGTATAATTATTAGTTCGGACGGAGCCTATTTATCCCTCTACATGTTGCATCACTACCAATATACCGTTATCTTATCTTATATAACATTGCTATGTTTACATATAGATCTTTATTATATAACCACATGTATTAAGTGTTTAGCCACCTTTATTCGGCTTTCAATTAGATCTTTGGGCTTGTAGTATTTTCCCTTGACTATACTAATGCTTGAGCACCTTGGCCATCCACTCATGTGGCACCATTATGGCAAATACGGTACGCGATGGGTCACGTGAGATCTCGCTCCCATCTATTTTCTTTCACTCACCACAAGTTTTTTTTCCTTAGTAGAACAGAGGGTCCTTTTAATGGTACCAGCCAGAATTTTGCTCATCCTTTTATTTACTGCGTCATCTTACCTGCATAACATTAAAACTAATATAACTAACGCGTGTTAAAAGGAAACCTCATCCCTCAGTGTAAAATCGCTTGTAGTGGTGGTGCTTGTAGTGGCATGGATAGTGGTGTTGTGTGGGCTGGTGTTGTAGTGGTGGTGATGTGGTGGCATTGCAGTGGTGTTGTAATGGTGTTGCTGTAGTTGTTGTGCTTTTGGTGGTGCTTGTGGTGGTGGTGTTGTAGTGGTGGTGTTGTGGTGGAGTTGCGGTGTTGTTGTTGTGGTGGTGCTTGTGGTTGTGTTGTGATGGTGGTGTTTGTGATGGCTTTGTAGTGGTGGTGTTGTGGTGATGTTGCTTGTGGTGTTGTAGTGGTTGTGTTGGAGAGATTGTGATGTGCTGATGGTAGTGTTTGTGCTAGTGCTGTACTAATGGTGGTGACAACGCTAGTGGTGTAGTGATGGTGTTGTAGTGGTGATCTTGTAGTGGTGGTGTTGTAGTGATGGTATTGTAGTGGTGGTGTTTTTGTGGTGGTGTTGTAGTGGTGATGTTGTGGTGGTGGTGTTGTAGTGGTAGTGTTTTAGTGGTCATGTTGTAGTGGTGGTTTGTAGTGGTTATGTTGTAGTGGGGGTGTTGTAGTGATGGTATTGTATTGGTGGTGGTGTAGTGGTGGTGGTGTAGTGGTCATGTTGTGGTGGTGGTGTTGTTGTGGTAGTGTTTAGTGGTGATGTTGTAGTGGTGGTGTTGTAGTGGTGGTGTTGTTGTGGTGGTGTAGTGGTAGTGTTGTCATGGCGATATTGAAGTGGTGGTGTTGTAGTGATGGTATTGTAGTGCTGGGGTTATAGTGTTGGTGTTGTAGTGGTGCTGTTGTAGTGGTGGAATTGTAGTGATGCTGTTGTAGTGGTGTTGTAGTGATGGTGTTGTGGTGGTCAACTTGTGGTGGTGGTGTTGTAGTGGTAGTTTTGTAGTGGTGGTGTTGTAGTGGTGGTCTGGTAGTGGTGAAGTTGTGTGGTGTTGTAGTGGTAGTCTGGTTGTGGTGATGTTGTAGTAGTGATGTGGTAGTGATGGTGTTGTAGTGGTGGTGTTGTCATGGTGATGTGGTGGTGGTGTTGTAGTGGTAGTGTTTTAGTGGTGATGTTGTCATGTTGTTGTCATGTTGATGTCGTAGTGGTGATGTTGTAGTGGTGGTGTTGTAGGGGTAGTGCTTAGTGGGGATGTTGTAGTGGTGGTGTTGTAGTGGGGATGTTGTAGTGGTGATGTTGTAGTGGTGATGTTGTAGTGGTGATGTTTTAGTGATGGTATTATAGTGGTGGTGTTGTAGTGTTGGTGTTGTAGTGATGATGTTGTGGTGGTGTTGTTGGGGTAGTGATTAGTGGTGATGTTGTAGTGGTGGTGTTGTAGTGGTGATGTTGTGTGGTGTTGTAGTGGTAGTAGTGTAGTGGTGATGATGTAGTGGTGGTGTTGTAGTGGTGGTGTGGTGGTGGTGTTGCAGTGGTGTTGTAGTCATGGTGCTTGTGGTGACCGTGCTGGTGGCAGGCCCTGACGGTGGTGACAATACTGGTGGTGTTGTGGTGGTTTTGTACTACTGTTATAGTAATGGTGTTGTACTGGTGGTACTTGTGGTGACGGTGATACTGGTGGTTGAGGATGCTGCTGACGGTGGTGACAATATTGTTGGTGTTGTAGTGGTTTTGTACTGCTGTTATAGTAATGGTGTTGTACTGGTGGTACTTGTGGTGACGGTGCTGCTGGTGGCTGACGGTGCTGCTGGCGGTCCCTGACGGTGGGGACAATGCTGACGGTGACAGTGGGCGGTACTGAGGCAGGCAGGTGCGGTGCCGAGGGGTGGTCTCGGTGGGTGGTCCCGGCCGGCCTACCCTGGTGCCATGCTTGGTGTTGACAATGTTCGTGGATTTGAGCAATTGGGCGGTCGGTGTATGTGTGGAGGGGGGGGGGGGGGGGGGGGGGGGGGGGGGGGGGGGGGGGGGGGGTGGGGGGTCTACAAGGACAAGTAGGGTGGGGGGTGGGGTGGGGGGCAGCTGCAGCATGAAAAAAAAGAAACCAGATAACCAGGTCATTGATATATGCCCTCAGCAGTTTCCTGTGCGGTAAATAATATTATCGACGAATTATAATCGAAAGATATAATTTGTTTCCTTTAGATAGGCCTAGATAGCAGGTGGGCAGAGGGATTTCAAATGGCTCAAATCCAAAGGCTGAGTGTCATTTGAAAGCATCCCACCCATCAATTGGGACAATTATGATATTATTATGGATACAAGTATGTGTAGTCATCATTTCTTTTCGCGTCCTGATATGACCTTAGATGTTACCAGGACGTAAAACTCCAAGAAACACCAACAAATAAGCAATCATTTCTTTTATTTGTTGGTTGATTGTTGGGGTTTTGCGTCCTGGCAACATCTAAGGTCATATCATGATGGGTAGTGACTTGTGACAGTGCGCACTCATGGTGACTTTATAGTGATGCGCTACTGGGAAATCAGGCCGACTGCACCATTACCCAATATTCCACTCAGTCGCATTATCTGTACACTGAGCCAACCAGTCCTTGCCCTATTCTATAAATGCCGAGCGCCAGCCTAGGAAGCAACAAGTATCAATTTTATATGTCATTTGTTTGACTCGACCTGGAAACGAACTAGCGACGTCCCACACGCGAGGCCCGCATTCTAACGATTCGGCCACCGCACCCGTTGCATTTTTTAAGAAACATATCTGGAGCACTAAGTGGGACTCCTCAATACTACTGTGATGAGTCCCCTTTGGTGGCTGCCAGGATTTGACCCTAATGCTGTAGACCCCAAAGCAAGCAGGAGAACGAGTACGTTTGCTTCTCATGTCTTTAATCTCCGCTCACTGCAGCGTCCACGATCAAGTGACCTGCCTAGGCCCTGCCGGGTCCCACGTCAACTCCCTCGGGGAGCTTACGCTAGCCACACGCAGTAGGTGGCAGCCCTGTCGCGGCGCTGCCTGGCGGCTACCGTACTGCCACCTATCGCTGTAAACTGCGACAGTGACGGAGCTCATGTCTGGACTACTACACTACTAATTGGTCCATAATATGTTAGAATTGCATTTGATTCACAGCGAGGGAGGTGCCCGGCTCTTCCATCTTCCACCTACCTCGGACCCCCCTCCCTTCCACCAATACTCCTGCCCCCTCTACACCCAACTTCGCAATCTAGCCTGCAGCATAGAGACACTCCACCGACAGCCAATCTGAATGCCTCAACCTTTCCTACCACCCACCCTTCTGCCAATGTGTAGAGGGCTCTTCGTCGCTTCCTTGAATAAAACTGATATTTACCTCCAATATTGCTTCTTACCTTCCTTCTGTGTAAATCACTTTATTAAAGATGCATAATCCGATGGAAGCATCAAAGCATTTATAAGCCAAATGAGACTTGATTCTAGATATCTAAGTTAGATACTGGTGGACTAATTAAATCTGCATAGTCCGATGAAAACATCAAATTTTCAAAACCAAAGCAATTATCTAGATTTGACTCTACATATCTAACTTAGATACTGGTGCACTTATTAAACATTTGCTGCCATATAGAAGGGAATACTGAGGAAATTTAATAGAACCGGTTTTTGTGTCAGAGTTTTGGTGTGCTTGCCTAAATTAATTGTGCATGTTTGCACTTCAAATATCTCAAAAGGTAGCCATTTTTTTAAAAGTTGGTTCAAACTAATGGTGCTGTCACATTACGATGCTTCTCACCAACGCGTGTCGACGTATGTGATTTTTTGGCGGAACTTCGGGATATGTCAGAAAGCATTACGCATGCGTTAGACGCGTGTTGGTAATCATTGATAGATGGCGACGGTCGGCGACGCGTGTCAGGGTATCGGTGAAGATTAGTGCTTGCGCAAAACCTTTGACATGCGACAACGCGCGGGTGCTAACATTATGGCGATGTTAGGGGCGCCTCGAGATACGCTAAACACGCTGGAATAATGTTATGCTCGGCATACGCCGCGCGCACGTGAGGTTTGTTTCCACATGTTGCGCCAAACTGTTGCTTTGTTGTTTTATGTCCTAGCAACATCTAAGGTCATATCAGGACAGCGCACCAAACTTTTTATTTTTGTTTCTCACAATGTCGGCCGCACGCTACCAATACGTTGCACTGACACCGAAAAGCTTGACGTTTCTCAACAATTAAAAGTGATTTTGTGCGTTGGCGGCGCACTGGCGAGAAGCGTCGTAATGTGACAGGCCCATAAAGTGAGGTTGACAATAACGACCAATCTCATATGTTTATCTCAGAAAATGATAAGAAAGTCAAAAGCATCGGACTGTGCAGCTATAAGTGTTTATTTTAGTTTTGATGCTTTGCTCCTTTCTATGAAAACAGCATATCAAAGTACGTGACCAGCATTTCAGTGTGCATGCTATTATTAATGTTTTAACTTGAAATTGCTCCAAAGTTACCCCGCATAAATAAATGTTACTTCAAAAGTAGAATTCGTAAAGTGGTATTCTCTGAGGCAGAGTAGTTAGAGTGTCTGACTTTTTTCTAGGTCTGACTCCTAATCTGAAGGTTGGTGGTTCGATTCCCTGTCCCCTCCCCCACCTCTGCCAATTTGGATTTCCACCACTGTGTATGACTTACAGCATCATCAAAGGCTGGTTGCTCTCATACCATGTCTATGTGGTGTGGGGGGAGAAAAATCCCTTGGGTCGGAAGAAGTGTAGGCTCGGGCGTTCTATCAACAAACTGTCTAATGGTGAAAACAAGTCTATTCAGACTTATCCATGATGGGCAGTATAAATCTTCAAGAAAGATCATATCGATTAACCTGGAAAATATGGTAGATACTCAGAACCATCGGACTATGCAAGTTCAAAGTCAATATTAAGTCAATTTAATAGAATATATTACTGCTGAAGCCTCTGCTTTCTGAATTTTTACCTGAATGCCAAAAGTAATTTAGCATGTTTTCACTTCTAACAAACAACCTCATGAAAATTTCCCATGCGAGAAATGATTTTTTTAAAGTTCCCAACAAATTACAGTAAAACCTGTCGAAATCGACCGACCATAGGATCGACTTTAAATGGTCCATTTAAGGAGGTGGTCGGCTTAGGGAGTTTTTCTTATCGTTACAATTGTATAGTATGGGCGATCGTTTGGGACCCAAAATAAAGCGATCAATATATAGGGGAGTGGTCGATCTGTGGTGGTGGTCATTTAGAGAGGTTTTACTGTAACCGGCAATAAAAAGCCAAACCAGCCCATGCCTTATCGCATCATGCTTATCGCTAAGCTAGTGTGATATGTGCAACACTCTAAGCATTTACAGCAGAACAAGCTTCCCCCATCCCGAATAAGAAAGGGGGAGGGAGTGGGGGAAATCCCTTTTGTGGAATGCAGTTTAGAATCTGGTCTAAGGTCTTGTTTTGCAATGCAAATATGAGCACTGCTATCACCCAAGCACAAATGTCAATAACATATTATGAGCATACCAACTATATATATATATATATATATATATAAAGTAGGGCTATGCTAGCAAACAGAGGGACACAGACGAGTGATGGGTCAGACACTTTTATTGAGCATCTTGGCTAGCACAATAACAGGCTTACCGGTAAAAGTTTCAAATCCACTGGGCAAGTGACTGACCTGGTGCGAGCACCGATGGAAACGGCCATTGGCAGTGCTAGCGGAGGCAACCCGGGGCAAATCCAGGCAGGAAACCGATTGGACATAATATATTTTGCGAATAACCTCATAGGAATAATAATAATAAAGGAATACTCCGCCTATTTATATCCACATAATTAATTATACATCCTATATATAATCCTACATGGCAAATATGAGCAGTATTATCAGCTAATCCACAATGCCAATGATATTTTATAAACTTACAGACTATATATAATGGTTTGCACTGCGGATATGCACATTGTTACTAGTCAAGCACAAATGTCAATAACATACAAGTTATATATATAGTAAAACCTCTCTATACCAACTGCTCCACAAATCGACCACTCCACTATATCGATCGCTTTATTTGGGTCCCAAAAATACCATTGTAAGAATATTCTAACTCTGTAAACCGACCACCTCCCTAAATGGACCACTTAAAGTCGGTCCCATGGTTGGTCGATTTAGAGAGGTTTTACTGTAATATACATATATATGTATGTGTTCTGAAAATATAAATAATGTTTTCACAGAATCCCAGACATCAATAATAGCATATGAACTTACAGCTTTACGGTGTGACTATGACAAATGTTTCTCTCGGAGCTAAATTGTCATTAAATGATTTTGAATATGATATATATATATATATGCTGCATAAACAATTATATGTGTATAATTATCCGGTAACCGATTATCTATGAACTATATGGTAATGCAGGTATAGCAATACCTCAGGGAGTTTAATGCCCCTGCCCTGCAGAGTTGTAAACTACTGCCTTGTGGTACAGGTTCTTGACAGAACTGAAGGCTAAGGGAGCAAACCCTAAACAGAAAACCATGTCACTGTGGCAGCATTAAGGGTGGTTGATGTATGGAACTCCCAACATCTCCCGGCCAGCCACTGCAGGGACAAATAGTTTAGCGCCTGTCTTGTCATGCTCTTGCCAGTGTGAAACCTCTATTTGCTCTCCGAGAGAGTGGCGCTGGTAACTTGCAAAAGCCAGCAGCACTTCAACACATTTGCAGGCAGCTGTCATGAAATGTAAACATTAAGACCAACTCATGGACGCAACTCTCACAGCAGAGAGCTAAATGGAGAGCGGCAGTCAAGTAATGAAAGCAGTCTTTGTCACATCGCGACCGACAGCATGATGATGATGATGAACTGTCCCATCAGTTCGCACACTCCACCATCTAACTGACAATCCTCCAGTCATCTACTGGTCAGGCCTTCTGCCTCGTCTGATGGCACCACCTGCTGCATTTTCTTCGCCTGACGCTGCCCCATGCCTGTACCACTCGCTCCAAAAAAAAAGTGTTATTTGTCACCAAGAGGCACTAACTTCTTGCCAGAGAAAACAGTTTTCCATCCCACTTACCTTGTTTGTCTTTCTTCCATCTTGTAATGAGTTTGCAATGCCAGTGCTAAGTTCGTAGATCGTGTTTTGGAAAAGAGCTCTTCATATACTTCATATATATATATATGTAAGAATAGCATATATATATATAAACCCCTGTAACCATCCACCTCCACAGATCGACCACTCCCCTATATATCGATCACTTTATTTGGGTCCCAACAATACCATTGTAACCATATTATAACTCTCTAAACCGACCACCTACCTAAATCGACCACTTAGAGTCAGTCCCAAGGTCGGTCGATTTAGAGAGGTTTTACTGTATATATGAAGAGCTCTTTTCGAGTGTATACGGTATATAGGCTTCGGCACTGCTGATGACTGCTTTTTGAGACCATTCCGATGTAGTTAGTTGTCTTATGCCCGGTACACACCTACCGTTTACGATCGTTTTTCCGCACCCACCTAGCGTATACGATCTAAAACTGCCCAAAAGTCGTGAGGTGTGCACTCCCCTAGCACACCTACCAATTGCGATTCGCGATTTTTAGGGCTAAAACGGTAGGTGTGCGCTAGCCTTACGATTGCGATTCGCGATTCGAAAAATGAATCGGCACGTTTTCAGTTTTAACCGGATCGGGAGTTTTAGTGCGCGAATCCTATACGGTAGGTGTGTACCGGGCATTAGACTTAGAGGGGACCAGGGCGGGGTGGGGTTGAGGCGGGGGGGGGGGGTGCGAGGGGATGAGGTGGGTGCGGGGGTGCTATGTTGTACATTCACTGACGTCCGTCCACATTCCCAGTTATACATATCAGATAACAGTCATGCCCTTTCCCTCACCTCACACGAGCCATGCGGGAAAGGGCTGGGAATGTGTACAGTGTGGGGGGGGGGCGGCGGAAGGGGCAGGGGAGGGGGGAGGAGGGAGGGAGGGAGGGGAGAGAGGGGGTGTAGTGAGGGGGTGTAGTGAGGATTTGGGGTATGTGCGGTGCGGGGGGAGAGATGAGGTATGGGTGGCAGTGGGGAGGCAATGTTGTGTGGGAGTATTGATTAGGTGAGGAGTTTGGTGGGGGGTGGGAGTATGGGTGGAGTGAGAAGTATTGGTGGGGTGGGGATGGGGGTTATGGTGAGAGCGAGGAGAATGGGTAGGGGTTGGGAATATTGTGGGGTGGAGAGTAAGTGAGGGTTGGGAGAATGGGTAGAGGTGGGGGGGGGTGGAATGGGGTGGGGGAGTATTGGTGGGGGTGGGGAGTATTGGTATGGGGTGGGGAGTATTGTATGGGGGTGGGGAGTATGGGTGTGGGGTGGGAAGTATTGGTGTGGGTGGGGAGTATTGGTGGGTGGGGAGTTTGGTGGGGGGGAGATTGGTTGTGGTGTGGGGAGTATTGGTGTGGGTGGGAGTATTGCTGGGGTGGGGAGTATTGGTGGGTGGGGAGTATTGGTGGGGTGGGGAGTATTGGTGGTGGTGGGAGCATTGGTGGGGTGGGGATATCGATGAGGTGGGGAGTATTGGTGCGGGTGGGGAGTATTGGTGTGGGTGAGGTGTATGATTGGAGGCATGAGTATGGCTGAAACTATCGATGGAGGTGGTGAGTATTGGTGGGGTGGTGAGTATTTGTGGGGGTTGGGGTGGGATGTGGGGGGAGTATCGATGGAGTGGGAGTATTGGTGGGGGTTGGGAATATTGTTGGAGTGGGGGGTAAGACTATGAGTTGGGGTGGAGATGTTGGAGGTGGGAGCATTGATGAACAGTATTGGTCGGGTTAGGGAGCATTGGGATGGGGAGTATTGGTGGGGTGGGGAGTATTGGTGGGGTGGGGAGTATTGGTGGGGTGGGGAGTATTGGTAGGGTGGGGAGTATTAATGATGATGGGGAGAATCTGTAGCGGTGGGTGGGGTGGGTGGGTGGGGCTAGGAGTATTGGTGTGGGTGGGTGGGGAGGGTGCGGAGAGCTGAGGTGTGAGGGCCTATATACATGCACAGTCATACACACCCGCTAAGCCAGAACGAGGCGGGAGGTGTGTAGGTGGGGGAGGGGGGCGCGGGGGTTGACCCGGGTGCCGAGGCTTGTGTTTCACATACTAAAAAGGAGAGACAACACAATTAGCAGGCGTGACATTAAAAACCCAGCTGGTGTTGTTGTCACCGGAGGATCAGTACCTGAACAACATGGCCAAGCTGTGAGATGGGGGTGGGATGAGGAGGGTGTGGGAGGGGGGGGGGGGCGCAGGGGAGGGGAGGAAGAGAAAAGGGGGTATTACCTACTAGTACTCACCTCAGGTGCCAAGGGTAAGCGCGCGGCAATTCAGCTGGGGTGACCCACAGAAGTTAAAATTCAGCAAATATACATTGTGTGTATGCTTGTGTCTGTGTGTGTGTATGTGTGTGTATGTGTGTCTGTGTGTGTATATGTGTGTCTTGCTGGTTCCTTCAAACCACACGAGCAGGCAACGCGTGCTGCTGATGTTGATATTAAGATAAAACTGCCATCTCACTCCCCTTTTATTCTTTGCTCTTTTTTGTATTATCTTTTTTTCATTGGTTGTGGAAATGTAAGTAAACTGGGCCCCCATGTGAGTGTGTGCCTGTCCGAATGGGCGCGGCGGACTAATTGTTCATCGGAAATTTCTTTGTAAATTTAGGAGGGTACATGTATAAGGAATAATGGTGGGGTTTTTTCAGGTCCTACAGTCCACCGACATGTGACAGTGCGCAGTGCTTTTTATTGTATAGTGCTGCGGCGCTAGGGTTCTGTTCCGCCACAGTGTGCTGACTGTAGAGGTGAACCAACCAGTACTTACTCTATCTCATGCGGCTGTCACACTACGACGACAAGGGGGTGACGACAGCCCGGCGACTGGGATTTTGTGAAATCCCGACGACATATGCAAATTTGGGCTAAGTTGGACGACAATCGGACATCCGGGCGACAGCCCGACGACATCGGGACGACAGACGGGACGACAGCGGGACGACAGTGTCTGTGTGTGTGTGTGTGACTCTGTGTCTCTGAGTGTGTCTCTATGTGTGTGTCTGTGTCTCTGTCTGTGTGTGTGTCTCTGTGTGTGTCTGTGTGTGTGTGACTCTGTGTCTCTGTGTGTCTCTATGCGTGTGTCTGTGTCTCTGTGTCTGTGTGTGTCTCTGTGTGTGTGTCTGTGTGTGTGTCTCTGTGTTTCTGTGTGTGTGTCTCTGTGTGCCACTTTCACTAATCAGTATGGTAGTGAAATTGAAACAGCAGAACAAAATTAAAAACAACATTCAAATGGATATGAACATGTTAAAAGATGCAAAATACAGAACTAAGTATAATGTCTCTGTTCATAACAAATTCAGTGTACTGATGAATGAAGAAACTCCTCAGAGAGAGTATAACAACATTGAAATGGAATGGGAAGCTCTCAGAGAAAGCATGGTCAAGTCAGCAGAGGAGGTGTTACCAAATAAAAAACGAGAGACAAAGCAATCATGGATGACGCAAACCATACTAGAAAAGATGGCAGAAAGGAAGAAAGTGAAAACCACTGATCCACCTAAATACAAACACCTGAAGAATGAAATAGAAGATGAATGCAAAAAAGCTAAAGATGAATGGTGGAATAAGAAGTGTGAAGTAGTGGAACAACTTGAGTCTCAACATCGTTCAAGAGAGATGCACAAGAAAGTGAAAGAGATAACAGGTCAAGGATACAGACAGAGAAGCAGTAAATGTATCAAGAACAAAGACGGCAAAATGCTCTTTGAAGAAGATGAAATAAAGTCCAGATGGGAAGAATATGTAAACGAACTATACAATGATGACAGAGGGAACCCACCCACAATTGAGAAAGAAGATGGGAATATTATATTAGTATCAGAGGTTGAGAAGGCTATCAATGATCTAAAGGCAGGTAAGGCTCCTGGAAGTGACCAGATAACATCAGAAATGATAAAAGGACTAGATGAAGTGGGGATTCAAATCATTCATAAGCTAGTAACTGACATCTATGAGACTGGATTTATACCATTGAATATGAATGAATCCATATTTGTACGACTCCCAAAGAAGCTAAAACCAACATTGTGTACTGAGTACAGAACACTAAGCCTGATGAGTCATATGTTGAAGATGATCCTGAAAATAATTTTACTGAGAAACAGACAGAAAATTGAAGAACAAATCAGTAACGTACAAAGTGGGTTTATATCTGGAAGAGGTACACGTGAAGGGATTTTCAATATGAGAATGATTTGTGAACGTTATTGTGAAGTGAACCAGGATGTTTATGCCTGCTTTATTGACTATGAGAAGGCCTTCGACCGAGTCAATCATGAACTGTTAATCAAATGTTTACAAGATATTGGTGTCAATGGCAAAGACATTAAACTAATTGTGAACTTATACTGGACACAACGTGCATTTATAAAAATGGAGCAGGGCCTATCGGATGAAGTTATGATTAAACGAGGAGTTCGACAGGGGTGTGTATTGTCACCATGTCTATTTAACCTGTACACAGAGATGATTTTCAGACACATTGAAGATTGCAAGGGAGTGACAATAGGTGGCATGAACGTCAACAATCTTAGATATGCCGATGACAGTGTAATACTAGCAGACAGTGAGAAAAACCTACAAGATATAGTGAATAGAATCAATAAAGCTGGAATACTATTCAACATGAAGATGAATGCCAGGAAGACCAAAACAATGGTTATAAGTAAAAAGACAGATAAACCAAATGTCAATATAACCATAGATGGCACAAACATAGAACAAGTATCCGAATTCATATATCTCGGACAAAAGATTACAAATGATGGGAGATGTGAGGAAGAAATTAAAAGAAGGATAACAATAGCCCGAACAACATTCTCCAAAATGTATAGAGTGTTAACATCAAGTAAGATATTAATACAAACAAGGAAGCGTATTCTTCAGTGTTATGTGTGGTCTACTCTAATGTATGGGGCAGAGACATGGACAATCTCTAAGAAAATGTACAAACGTTTAGCAGCATTTGAGATGTGGACTTATCGAAGGATGATGAAAATATCATGGACAAAGAAGATCACCAACAAAGAAGTTCTCAGAAAAATTAAAAATAAGAAAAGCTTGTTTGCCACTATACAGACAAAGAAACTTATTTATTTTGGCCACATCATTCGTCAGAGTTCAATATACCGTACATTGTTGGAAGGGAAGGTGAATGGCAGCAGAGGGAGAGGGAGACCAAGAACATCATGGTTTACAAATATTTCACAGTGGACAGGCTTGAATTATTCACAGTCTATCAGAACAGCACAACATCGGGACAAGTGGAGAACCATTGCATCCAACCCTCGACTATAGGATGGAACTATTGATTGATTGATTGTCTCTGTGTGTGTATCCGTGTGTGTCTCTGTGTGTGTGACTCTGTCTCTGTGTGTCTCTATGTGTGTGTCTCTGTCTCTGTCTCTGTGTCTGTGTGTGTCTCGGTGTGTGTGTCTCTGTGTGTGTCTCTGTGTCTCTGTCTCTGTGTGTCTGCAACAGAGACACAAAGTGTGGGTGTGGGTGTGGGTGTAAGTCTGAGTGTGGGTGTGGATGTGAGTGAGAGTGAGTGTGATAGTGAGTGTGAGTGTGAATGTGAGTGTGAGTGTGAGTGTGATAGTGAGTGTGAGTGTGATAGTGAGTGTGAGTGTGATAGTGAGTGTGATAGTGAGTGTGAGTGTGATAGTGAGTGTGAGTGTGAATGTGAGTGTGAGTGTGAGTGTGATAGTGAGTGTGAGTGTGATAGTGAGTGTGAGTGTGATAGTGAGTGGTGAGTGTGAGTGTGAGTGTGAGTGTGATAGTGAGTGTGGGAATGTGAGTGTGAGTGTGAGAGTGAGTGTGGAGTGTGATAGTGAGTGTGAGTGTGATAGTGATGTTGAGTGTGAAGTGAGTGTGATAGTGAGTGTGATAGTGAGTGTGAGTGTGATAGTGAGTGTGATAGTGAGTGTAATAGTGAGTGTGCGTGTGATAGTGAGTATGAGTGTGATCGTGAAGTGTGAGTGTGATAGTGAGTGTGATAGTGAGTGTGAGTGTGATCGTGAAATGTGAGTGTGATAGTGAGTGTGAGTGTGAGTGTGATAGTGAGTGTGAGTGTGAGTGTGATAGTGAGTGTGATAGTGAGTGTGAGTGTGAATGTGAGTGTGAGTGAGTGTGAGTGTGATAGTGAGTGTGAGTGTGAGTGTGATAGTGAGTGTGATAGTGAGTGTGAGTGTGATAGTGAGTGTGAGTGTGATAGTGAGTGTGAATGTGAGTGTGAGTGTGATAGTGAGTGTGAGTGTGATAGTGAGTGTGATAGTGAGTGTGATAGTGAGTGTGAGTGTGATAGTGAGTGTGAGTGTGATAGTGAGTGTGAGTGTGAGTGTGAGTGTGAGTGGAGTAGTGAGTGTGAGTGTGCGTGGTTTATCACACACACAGAGACAGAGAGACACAACAGAGACACACACATACACAGACACAGAGACACACACACAGACCCAGAGACACACAGCACAGAGACTCACAGACACACACACATAGAGACACACACACAGACACGACACAGAGACATACACACAGACACACACACAGAACACAGAGACAAACACACAGACACAGAGACAGACACACACACAGACACAGAGACACACACAGACACAGAGATACACACAAGACACACACACACAGAGACACAGACACAGAGACACAGACAGACACCAGAGACACAAACACAGAGACCACACATAGAGACACACACACAGACACACACATAGACACACACAGAGACACACAACACAAGAGCACCACACACAGAGACACACACACAGACACAGAGACACACACACAGAAACACACACAGACACAGGCACACACAGAACAGACACAGAGACACACACAGAGACACACAGACACACAGACCCCACACACACAGAACACACAGACACACAGACACACAGACACACAGACACACACAGAAACACAGAGACACACACACAGAGACACAGAGATACACACACAGCAACAGAGATACAAAGACACAGAGACACAGACACACACAGAGACACAACACAGAGACACACACATAGAGACACACACAGACACACACAGAGACACACACACAGACACACACACAGAGACACACACACAGAGACACACACAGACACACAGACACACACAGAGACACACACAGAGACACACACACACAGAGACACACACACAGACACAGAGACACACACACAGACACAGATACACACACAGACACAGAGACACACACAGAGACACAGAGACACAACACAGAGACACAGTTGTGATAGCGGTAGACACCTCCGACTCTTTGATGAGTAGATGACGACAGCGCGGCGACAGTGCCGCGGCAGTGCCGCGACAGTGCCGCGACAGTGCCGCAACATCGGCTGTCGTCGCCTGTCGTCGAAGTTTTTCAACATGTCCAAAACGCCGACGACAATCCGGCGACAGGCGAGAAAATGGAGGTGTCGCGGAGGTGTCGCGGCGACAATCAGGCGACAATCAGGCGACAATCAGGCGACAATCAGGCGACACCCGACGACACTCGACGACAGACCGGAAGTCGCTGTCGCTGGGCTGTCGTCGAGGCTTGTCGTCGTAGTGTGACAGCCACATCAGTAATGCCCCGGTAACATACATATTAGTGGACGTAGTTAAACGTAGTGGAGGGTGACGTAGTTGAACGTAGTTGAACGTAGTTGAACGTAGCTGAACGTAGTTGAACGTAGTTGAACGTAGTTGAATGTACCGGCATCCATACTTGTCCGTGATGTTAACTTGGTAATAATGTGGGTGAGCCGTGATGTCCGATTACATTTTTGGACATGTTCAAAAGAGCACTACGTTAGAGGCTGAATTTGCATCCGTGATGCTAACATACTCTAGTGTACTCTAGCATGCTCTAGCATACTCTAGCGCACTCTAGCATACTCTAGCGTACTCTAGCGTATTCTAGCACACTCTAGCATGCTCTAGCATACTCTAGCTTACTTGGACGAAGCCCTGGTCACATAGCCGTTAGTAGACGTAGGTGAACGTAGTGGAGGCTAGCATAGTTGAACGTTGTTGAATGTTGCTGAACGTAGTTGAACATAGTTGAACATACCAGCATCCTTACCGTAACATATTTATCCATACCATAACGTATTTATCTGTACCAAAACCTGCCATACCTTAAAGTATTTCAACATAGTTTAACGTACTTACACCACGTTTAAACGAACATTAGCCTCCACTACGTTCACCTACGTTCAACTACATCCACAAACGTGTATGTGATAGGGGCATAAGGGCGAGCACCGATCAATGTAGTAGCGACAATCAATGTTGTAAGGGTAAATGTACGTATGTAGGGGGAGGGAATGTGGGGAGCGGAGGGGGGGGGGGCAGGGGTGGGGGGGGGGGGGGGGGGGGGTTAAAGGGCCAGGCATAGCGGGGGGAAACATATAGAAGACAATCTTGAGAACTGTTGTGGTTTTGAAAATTGATCGGATTATGCAGCATTAATATTTTGTCACCAAGAAAGAGTTGTGTGAATTAATCGGGTTTGAAAATACATGTAGTTTGAATATCAGTTCATCACTCGTGACAAATAACGCAGTTAATTGAATGCCGCCATCTCACAATCGTCCCCACTGCCTCCAGCAACCACTACAAGAACTTCCCCCACAGCCCCCACTGCTTCATTCAACCACAACAGCCACTGCCCTTACCATCGCCACCTCCTCCAGCAACCTCACAGCAACCCTGCCCCCACCGCCCCCCACTACCACCAGCGACAACAGTAAATAATGTACTCGCTAAGACCCCCACCCCCACCCCCCACATCCCTTATCGCTCCTTTATCACACACACACACTCAATCACCCACACAGTGTCACACCAACACACACCAACACACACCAACACACACCAACACACACTCACATACTCACACACACTACAACACACTCTCCTCTCCCAGCCGCCACAACTGCCTCCAACAACCATAACAACCACTGCCCCCATCGTCCTACCTCCAGCAGCAACCACACCAACCACTGCCCCAACTGCCCCCCTCAACCATAGTGACCACAACCCTCATTACCACCCCACCCTCCACGCCTGCCGACTGCCACCAGCAACAACACCAAACATTGTCCTGACTGTAACCCCGCCCCCACACACACACACTGCTAGCACCACCACCCTCCTCACCTCACACATACACTTTCCTCCCCTCCCGCACCACCCTAACTCCCCTAACTTCCACCCCCCCCCCCCACCTCCCCTAACCCACACCGCCACTCCTCCCCCATCACCCCTACCCGCACCAATCCTACTCCCCCCACCACGCTCCTATAACGCCATCACTGCCCTCCGGCTCCCCCCCCCCCCACCTTCCCCACCGCCTCCATGCAGCCTCCCACAGTCCCTCCCTTTCCTCCCGCCCCGTACCATGTGGGTGGGATGCCCCCGCCCCCCCGCCGTCCCTCCCACCCACCGTCCCTCCCACCACCCACCTATGTACCATGTAAGTGGGATCGCCCCTCCCTCCCGCCACCCCTCCGCTCCCACCCCCCTCGCCCCATACAATGTACCATGTGAGTGCGATCGCCCCCCCCCCCCGCCGCCCCCACCCACCCCATCCTTCCCCACCCCGTACCATGTACCATGTGGGTGACGCCCCCCCCCGTTTCCCCGCCCCCGCTCTCCCCCTTCCGCCCAGTACCATGTATCATATGAGTGGGCTCCCCCACCCCCGGCCCCTCCTCCCCACTCATCCCATCCCGTCCCCACCCTTCCGCTCCCCTCCCACACGCTCTACCATGTACCATGTGGGTGGGATCGGCGCTCCCAGGCCACCCCCCCCCCCCCTCCCACCCGGCTCTCAATGCAATCAAGCCGGAACAGGGCGCGGGGCATGTCGGGCCGTGCTACACGTGACCATTGTGGTCCCAGAGTCGCGCGCAAAATGAACCATTAGACGGCGAAATAAAACGTAATGAATCCCACGTGGCCGCGCAAATCTCTTTGTAAATAGCCGGCGCTCGTGGCGGCCCGCTACGGCGTCCCTTATCGTACTTTTAGGAGGTAGATTTGCCAGGGTCCCGCAACCATTGGTTCTCCACGCTCACTGAGAAATCACCGTCACGATCTCAAAATTATAAAACTTGTTTTTAATAAATTTTTATTTCGTAACTTATCTCCCCATGAATTACAAAAAAAATCATTTCCATCCTCCACTCATTGATTCTTGACGACATCTTGCTGAGTCTAAAAGTATATATATTTATATATATATATATATATATATATATAATTTATATATGTGTGTACTATATCATTTATTATGTGGACATAAATAACGGCAGCCCGTTAAGCCCTAGTCATAGCTACCCGGACGAGCCCCGGATTTTTAGCCGGACCACCCCCGGACCAGTCGCCTGGACTGTCCCGGACAGCCCCGGAAAAATCGCTATTCTGGGTCGTTTTGGGCCTCGCGGTCACACGTACCCAGACGAGCCATGGACTACAAACCCAGATCACCCCGGATGAGTCCCAGACAACCCCTGAACTACACAGATTCACCCCGGACAACCGCCGGACGAGCCCTGGACAGCCCCCGGATGATAATGTGAAATGCTGGACTCATCCTGGGGTAGTATGTGAGCAATACATGGTCATCCGTGGCGATCCGTGGTTAATCCGTGGTCATTCGGTGTGTCTGGGCAGTCCGGGAGTGGTCCGTGGCTACATCGGGGCTAGTCCAGGCAAGTCCGGGGCTGGTCCATGTTAAACCGTGGCTAAAACGTGGCTCATCCGGGGCGAAACAGCCCCAGACTGACCCGGACGCAGCACGGACTACTCCCGGTCCACCCCCGGACGACCCGGACCACCCCCAGATTACCCCTGGATCATCCCGGACGATGCCGGATCGAGCCCAGATCGCAAAATGCCCCGGACCACCCCGGATGTTTTTAAATGTTTAAAACATCGGGGGCAGACCCCGTATGAGGCCGAACCAGCCATGGATCAAGCCGGATCACCAAGGACCAGCAACAGATGAGCCATGGATCACCCGGATCATGGTCCGGGGCTCGTCTGGCCCCTGATCCGGGTAGGTGTGACTGGGGCTTTAATGTTTCTCTCTAACCACCTTAACTTCCATGTTCCTCCCTGCTTCCTCTACACTGTGAGTCAACTGTAACTCCGCTCACTTTCAAAACTTATATATGTAAATATATATATATACAAATCAGGCTGTCATCTGTGGTTTGCAGTCTTATGTAATTTCGTGACGTAAGGAGGGTGTCATCCTGCTAGTTCATTTCCAAATTCTGAATTCTCAGCTAAATAAATATAAACTGTATAAGAATTATACGAGTATAATAACCCGGAATATCTCCCCTTTCCCCCAGCACCCTGTCACCTCCCCTTCCATATTATACGTGTATTTCTTGCATTTAGAAATTTGAAGCGTGTGGACAATTTAAACACATTAAGCATGTTTAAACATGTTGTGTCGCTAAACGGTTCTAGGAGACTGGGCGCAGTAGCCTAAGCAGCAGAGCGTGGGCCTTATGTGCGGAAGGTCGTGAATTCGGTTCCCAGCCGATTCAAACCAATGACTTAGAAAATTTATACTTGTCGCTTCCTAGCCTGACACTCGGCATTAATAGGATAGGGCAAGAACTGGTTAGCTCAGTGTCAGGATAATGTGACTGAGTGGAATATTGGGTCATGGTGCCGGAAGACTGATTTCCCAGTGGGGCAGCACTATAAAGTCACCATGAGCATGCACTGTCAGTGTCACAAGTAGGTACCCGTCCTGATATGACATTAGATGTTGCAAGGACGTAAAACAACAAACAAACAAAGCTTCTGGGAGAGCGCTATGCATTATGTGTTGTGATTGGCTGGTTTTGCGGCGCGTGTCCGACGATTCGTTGGTAAGGCGCCTCCTGGTGCCCGGCGTCCGTCGGGACGCGTTAATTATCGGGTCCCGGCGTGATCTCGGGTCCGCGTCTCCCTCTCGCCATGTCCCGTCGCTACTATCTTGGGCGAGAATGGGCTTGACGAAAGGAGAGCTGACGGCTATCGTGGTGCGGTGATTGTTTTTGGGGAGTTTTCAGTCGCATTGGTGCGCTGAAGGCTGCAAATCTGTAGCACTCTGTAGCACTGTATGTGCACCGCTGAAAGCTGTCCCATGTGGTCAGGAGTTGGCTTCCAATGGGTAGTGGTCACCATGACCTGATGTCCCACACAGTCACATTATCCTGACACCGTGCACCCAATTCCTGTCCTGACCTCATAACGCCAAGCGCCAAGCAACAACGGGTACCTATTTTATAAGTCATTGGTTTGACTCGACCAGGATCCAAACTTCAGTCCCTCCAGATTCACCAGTATGCACAGTAAGATGGCCCAAGGCCAGAGGAAGAAGTGAAGTGAGGATGGGATTAGTTAGGCAGTGGGTGGGTGGAAGGTATGCAGGTATTGCAGGTATTGCAATACCTCAGGGAGTTTGATGCCCCTGCCCTGCAAAGTTGTAAACCACTGCCTTGTGGTACAGGTTCTTGACAGAACCGAAGGCTAAGGGAGCAAACCCTAAACAGAAAACAATGTCAGTGTGGCAGCATTAAGGGCGGTTGATGTATGGAACTCCTAACATCTCCCGACCAGCCACTGCAGGGACAAATAATTTTGCGCCTGTCTGGACATGTTCTTCCCGGTGTGAAACCTCTTTTGCTCCCCGAGAGAGTGCCGCTGGTAACTTGCAAAAGCCAGCAGAACTCCATCACTCTTGCAAGCAGCTTTCATGAAATGTACAAGCGCGAAACCTAAAGCTGAGAGACATTAAGACCGACTCATGGACATCACTCTCACAGCAGAGAGCTAAATGGAGAGCGGCAGTCAAGTAATGAAAGCAGTCTTTGTCGCATCGCGACCGACAGCACGATGATGATGATGATGGGTGGGTGTTCCCTGTCAGTTGTTAGTGAAAATTAGTGGTAAGTTGGTCGTGGTGTTAAGTCAGGTATGGGGACGAGGTGGGGCCTGCCAGTCCTCGGTGTCAGGATCTGGGCGACGACAGCATTGATGATATCTGTGTTCTGGCGGTAGAAGCGAGCAAGGGCATTCCAGGATGACTTGGAAATCCTGGAGAGGATAGCCAGAGCGGCCCTATTGTCACTCAGTTGGCCTTCAGAGTCCTCCATGAAGTCACTGATGGTAGATCTGTCGATGGCACCACATGAGGCGAGTATGTGGGCCACATTGAGATCTTAGTGCTGCAGGGACAGCGCTGGAGGTTGGGGACATCAATCCAAAGGTGGAAGAGGAGGGGCTAAGCACTGCACCCTGGGGGATGCCATTTTTTTGTTGGCGGTAGGGAGAAGAGGTTCCTTGGACACTACGCTGGCTCGCCTGTTCTGGAGGTAATTTTGGACGTATGCAAGAGGCCGACCGGTGATGCCAAGTTCAGCCATTGATGTCAGTACCACATTGTGGTTGATAAGCTCAAAGGCTTTTTCAAGGTCAAGGAAGATGGTTGCTGTCTCGTGTCCATTACTGAGGCCATAGGAAATGCTCTCGATGAGGGTGGCGACAGCATGCTCAGTGCCTCGTCCTCCTCGGTAGCCGATGACCTCCTCTGGTAGGCCAATGGTGGGTCTTCTGTGACCATCGGTGCGGTGATGGTGGTGGACACCCACACCCGCCCACACACTACCACACACCATCACACACATCCACATACACACTCAGCCATGTCCTCACACCCACATCCCTCCACCCCGTTACCCATACCCACACACACACTCACCCACACACTGCCACAAACCCACGCACCCACACACACTCATTCGCACCCATACACTGCCCCACACCCACGCACCCACACACACTCAGCCACTCCCACACACTGTAACACACTCATTCAGCCACACAATCTGTGTGTGACATAAGCTATGAGGTCTGCAGTCTAGTATGTGGTTGGCAGAAGCTCCGAGTCTAGTTTATCTGGATGAAGCAAAACATTTCCTGTAATCTGTATGTGTGAAGAAACATCTCCAGTCTAGTCTCTGTGGGTGACATAAGCTATGAGTCTAGATTATCTGTGTGAAGTAAAACATCAACTGCAGGCTCCATGTTTGAAAATACATATCCAGTCTAGTCTGTGGGTGACATAAGCTATGATTCTAGTTTATCTGTGTGACGTAAACCATTAAGCATAGTGTACATGAGTGAAGCAAGATCTTCAGTCTCTTCTGTGTGTGACATAAGGTATGAGTCTAGTTTATCCGTATGAAGTAAAACATTTCATGTAGTCTGTATGAGTGAAGCAACAACATCTCCAGTCTAGTTAGTCTACGTGCATGAGTTACACGATCGCAAAACAGCAATTTCAACAACCAACATCTTCGACTGCTTGCATGATGCATCGTGGCGCCTGACGCTCGCCGCAATTACAAATGAATTAATGATAGCTCCGCCCTTGGACGTGAACAAAAAGGCGCCAAACTAGGGCCCCACTGAGCAGATCGATCTGCGCTTTGCCTTGCCGGCTTTGGTTACGGTCCCCACTTGCAACTGAGCAGCTCCGAGCAGCTCCATCGACTCTCAGCGGAATGAGCTACTCCGTGGGGAACTTCACTAACTAATCGCCGGTCTATATTGGAGGGGGGAGGAGAGTCAGACCTTCGTTTCTATGAAAGTTTTGTTTTGTTTTTTTAATATCTGTTTTATTTTAAATGGATGATCCGATGTTTTGGGGTTTCTGACTTTAAAAAAAATGAATATATTAGGTTAAAAAAAATATATGTTTTATTTAAATTGGATGATCCGATGGTTTAGGGTTTATGCCCTTTCTTTAGATGAATATTGTAGATTGGTCGCTAAAATCCACCTTGCCTTAGTTTGGAACAACCACCATGTGTCCATGTGGGTCAAAGGCAAGATCTACCTTGCAATCGTGCTATCCACCCTACTATACGGAGCCAAGGCCTGGACAGTGTACAGACGACAGGTGAAAAAGCTGCATGCCTTCATGATGCGACATCTGCGTTCAATCATGAGGCTAACCTGGAAGGACAAAGTGACAAATAAGGAAATACTCGAATGGACGGGGCTGCCCTCTATGGAAGATCTTTTGATCAAAAAGAATCTCCGGTGGATTGGACAGCTCATGAGGATGTCATCAGACAGGCTACCAAAAAAATATATATATTGTCATCGGACTATGCAGTATTTACGGAGGCAATTAATTATAATCGAGCAACTAATATTCGACGCACAGTAAAGTAATTTACTATAATCTCTTCCTCAGTTAAGTCGTCAGGTCATACGTGATGGAGTTGCCTTGGTCAGCAATGACTGTTAACTGTCAGTAAGACCGACACGGTCGATGATGTGATGGTTAAGTCGATGGCGGACCGAGCAGTGCACATACCAGGTTTGGTGGTTGGTTGGTTGGTTGTTGGATTTTTTGTTTATCCTGGCAACATCTAAGGTCATATCAGGATGGGTACCAACTTGTGACGGTGCACACTCAGTGTGACTTTATAGTATTGCCCCACTGGAAAATCAGACCGCCAGCACCATGACCCGATATCCCACTCAGTCACATTATCCTGACACTGAGCTAACCAGTCCTTGTCTTATCCTATTAATGCTGAGCGACGGGCTAGGAAGTGACAAGTATCAATTTTATAAGTCATTGGTTTGACTCGACCGGGAACCGAACTCCCGATCCCTCGCACCCGAGGCACGCGCTCCACCGCACCCGGTACTAAATTATGAATGGTAGTGGGATACATAAGTGGCGTATTGGGCATTGCATAATAGAATTACGTCAGATTTGCTGAAATTATAGCAATAATAACACAGTATGAACAAATTAGGGACCCACTTCTAGTCGAACCTTTTTTTACAACTAGCTTCACATATTTTCAGCCGCTAAAATAAAGAACATTACACCAGTAAAAAAAAAAACACCTAAGCAATGCCAAGGACAGTGAAGTAATCATCACATTCCCGAAGTTGTTAACTGGACCACAAAACCTGTAATACATTAGATTTTAAGGCGCATGCCCACAACAACGTCGGAATCCGATTGACATTGCCTGAGAATTCTTATTACGGCAGACGTGATCGCGAGGTCGTGTGAACGCGCCATTACGTGACCGGATGTTAGGTTCACACCCGCGTCCTGCCGGCGTCTGCGTCTGCGTCTGCGTTTGCGTCTGCGTCTGCGTCTACTCCGCGCCCCCTGTCGGCGAATATGTTGAACTCTAGGCTGCTTGTTTATCTATCAAAGGAAGGTGACTTTGCAATTAGTATGCGTCTAAGGCATTAATGAGTACATAACCGGGCAGTAGCAGACAGGCAAACAGACAGGCAGACAGCCAGAATGACAGACAGACAGACAGGTCTGGAGGCAGCGATCGAGGAGTTCGTTGGTAGCGCGGGGATGGCGGGCGGTCTGGCCACAGCAGTGCCAACAGACAGTCGCGCCCCAATCAGGCAGACGACCAAGAACAAACCCACGCAGACACGATCTCCATCAATTCATATTTGTGTTCCGGTAATTGTAGCATATATCCATTTTTCAGCGTTTTGTTTCACCTTATTTTCGGGCTGCACACGTTTCTCACGGACGACATCTTCTGACTCCCCACCACCGTGTTTTCTTTGGGTTTTGTAGTGTTTTTTTAGGGTGTTTTTTTTAGCGCAATTGATTTGTAACATCGTCTGTGCTTCACAAAATGTTGACTGCTTCCATATGGTGACAACCATAGGGAATTGAGAGAACGTTATCGTTATTGTGTCAGCGGATATTTTTTTTTTTTAATATTTGGTTTAGTGCAAATGATTTGGAAGATCATCTGTGCTTCACAAAATGTTGGCTGCTTCCATAGGGTGACAGCCATAGGGAATTGAGACAACGTTATTGTTAGTGTTTCAGTGGAATCTTTTGAATTCTTTTAATTTTTTTAATTTGTTTTAGCACACCTGATTTGAAACAACGTCTGTGCTTCACAAAATGTTAGGTGCTTCCATATGGTGACAGCCATAGGGAATTGAGAGAACGTTATTGTTACTGTTTCAATGGAATTTTTATTTTTGTAATATTTCCTTTAGCGCAATTGATTTGGAACATCATCTGTGCTTCACAAAATGTTGGGTGCTTCCATATGGTGACAACAATATGGGAATTGAGAGAACATTATTGTTACTGTTTCAGTCGAATTATTATTTTTTAAATATTTGTTTTAGCGCAAATGATTTGGAACATCATCTGTGCTTCACAAAATGTTGGCTGCTTCCATATTGTGACAGCCATAGGCAATTAAGAGAGCCTTATTAATTGTTACTGTTTCAGTGAAATAAATTGTTTGTTCTGTAGAATAAATTACTCGTTCTTGTACATATTTAGTTTTTATTTGTGGGGTTTTGTTTGTTTGTAATTACAAGAGATATTTAGCTTGAGAAAATATACACAATAGACGATGTCCACTACCAACGTGCCCTCAGACCGGGCGCGAGGGCCGAATCGGTAAAGTGCAGGATTTCCGTTCGGAAGGTCGGGAGTTCGAAATCCAGCCGATTCAAACCAATAGACCCCTTTCAATGTTTATAAGCATTGTGTATGTGCACGCAGCTTGGCTGCAGAACGAAGGCACACTGCCATTGAGTTTGCCAATACACGCAGTGAAAAACATTTATTTTATTCAAAATTAATAGAAATCCAGAAGCCTAACCATATAACTTTAGTAAAATCTCTTCGGTGAATATGTTTTCTTTATGTGTTGCAAGCAGTTTGTGTTTAGGTGGTGTGGTTTTAGAGATATTTCCTTTTTCTGTATGAAGATTGCTCACAGCCATTGACAATGCATTGAGTTTGCCGGTACGCGCAGTGCAAAACGTCTATTTTATTCAGAATTAATAGAAATGCAGAACCCTAACCTTATAAATTTATAACAATCTATTCGGTGAATATGTTTTCTATAAGTGTTCCAAGCAGTTTCTGTCTAGGTGGTGTGGTTTTAGTGATATTTCACTTTTTCTGTATGAAGATTGCTCACGGCCATTGACAATGCATTGAGTTTGCCGGTATGCACAGTTCAAAACGTCTATTCTATTCAAAATTAATAGAAATGCATAACCCTAACTTTATAAATTTAATATAATCTATTCATTGAATATGTTTTCTATATGTGTTCCAAGCGGTTTGTGCCTAGGTTGTGTGGTTTTAGAGATATTTCACTTTTTCTGTATGAAGATTGCTCAAGGCCATTGACAATGCATTGAGTTTGCCGGTATGCGCAGTGCAAAACGTTTATTTTATTCAAAATTAATAGAAATGCAGAACCCTAACCTTATAAATTTAATATAATCTATTTGTTAAAAATGTTTTCTATATGTGTTCCAAGCGGGTTTCTGTATGAAGATTGCTCATAGTCATAGCCATTGAATTTGCAGTGTGACAGTGTGTCGTACTGTAGCCAAAAGGTGCGCGCACTGACCTAGATACCTATGCTGACGTCATATGAAATAGGTCTATTAGTTACGAAATTGATATGTGTCACAACCTAACCTGGTACTTGCCATTACTACGATTGGGCAAGGATTGCTTGGCTATGTGGTTGGTTAGGTGGATGGGTGGGGGAGGGGTATATATCTGACGGTGGTATGCGAGTAATGCAGTACCTCGCATACTTTAGGTGCTAAAATACCTCAGGGAGTTTGACGCCCCTACCTTGCAAAGTTGTATACCACTGCCTTGTGGTACAAGTTCTGGTTCTTGATAGAATCAAAGGCTAAGGGAGCAAACCCTAACAGAAAACCATGTTACCGTGGCAGCATTAAGGGTGGTGATGAATGGAACTCCCAACATCTCCCGACCAGCCACTGCAAGGACAAATAGTTTGCGCCTGTCTTGACATGGTCTTGCCGGTGTGAGACCTCTATTTGCTCCCTGAGAGAGTGCCGCTAGTGACTTGCAAAAGCCAGCAGCACTTCAACACTTTGCAAGCAGCTTTTATGAAATGTACAACCACACAAAGCGGCGGTTAAGTAATGAAGGCGGTCTTTGTTGCATTGCGACTGACAGCATGATGATGATGATGATGATATGTATGCTGTGTGTGATGGATGTGTGAGAGGTGTGTGATGGTGTGTGTTGTAATGTATGTATACTCCTTCTTTACATGTGTCTGAGAGTGTTGGTGTGTGAGGGGTGCTTATGTGGGGGGGGGGGGGGGGGGGGGGGGGGGGGGTATTTGTCCACAGTGTGTGAGAATGTGGGTGTGTGAAGGTCGGGTGTGAGAAGTGAGGGATGGGTGTTCACTGAGAGATATATGCGAGGATACATGTGTATATTTATAATTTTATGAGTTTGTGTGTGTGAAGGAGGTGTATCAGGTGTAGCTGGTGGCGAGTGCTGATGACTACGGCAGTGAGATCTCTAGTACTTTAGTAGTATATAGGCTGGTGCCAGGGGAAGATATATGTATATGTTTGCGTGTATGTGCGCGCGGGAGGGTAACTGATACTCTATAGCATCACGATCACAATGTAATTGCTCAAATGCGGTGTTTATATGCAGATCGAATCTTACTTACGTCGACCTGACGCAGGCAGCATCAGATGGCGGGCGGACGGTGACGCATTACGGGGATTACGGCACTGTGTTGCCGCACGGAACACGGGGATGATTGATAGATTTTGACGGCACGCTCCGCTCACAATATGATCGTCTGATTCTCACCGATCGGACGGGGTAGCCGAATCGGTAGAGCGTAGGCCTCCCACTGCCTTGTGGTATAGGTTGTTGATAGAACTAACGGCAAAGGGAGCAAACCCTAACAGAAAACCATGCTTCCGTGGGAGCATTAAGGGCGGTGATGAAGGGAACTCCTAACATCTCCCGGCCATCCACTGCAGGGACAAATAGTTTGCGCCTATCTTGATGTGTTCTTGCTGGTGTGAGACCTCTATTTGCTCGCCGAGAGAGTGCTGCTGGTAACTTGCAAAAGCCAGCAGTAGTTCAACACTTTGCAAGCAGCTTTTATGAAATGCACAACCGCACGAAATAGTAGCAGTTAAGAAATAAAAGCAGTCTTTGTTGCATTGCAACCGACAGCATGATGATGATGATGATGATGATGATGAGGCCTCCCGTGTGGAAGGTCGGGAGTTCAATTCTCAGTCGTGTCAAACTAGTGACTTACAAAATTGATTCTTGTCGCTTCCTAGCCAAGCGCTCGGCATTATCACGATAGGGCAAAGACTGGTTGGGTGGGTGTCAGGGTTATGTGACTGAGTGGGATATCAGATCAAGATGCTGGCGGCCTGGTCTCCCAGTAGGCAAGCACTATGCAATTCGCCATGAGTGTGCACTGTCACAAGTCAGTGCCCGTCCTGCTATTACCTTACATGTCTCCAGGACGTAAAACCCCAAAAACCAACCACCCAACCAACCATCTCACCAAGCGAAGATCGCCTACCGTTTACCCCAGACGCGCACTGTCGCGCATGCGCGCGTGTAAACTGTAAGCCTGCGCGCACATTCCCCGCGCAGCTCCCGTTGTATATATTGGCCGGATTCGGACTATTACAGAAACCAATAGCCCGCGAGTATATATTGACCGGCCCGATCTATCCACAAGCCGCCCCGGGCCACAGTCGCCCGGGCGCCGTCACTCTGCCAGTATATGTGCGTGTGGGACATGCTGGGCGATATCGTAAGACAGCTCTAGGACCAAAGTTGGCCGACAAACGCCGAATGTTAATCGTATTTTATACAGATGGCAAATGTTTTCTTCTCCGGTTTTGCATGTCAGAACAGTTGGTTGGTTGTTGAGGTTTATCTCCTGGCAACATCTAAGGTCATATCAGGATAGGGTACAGAATTGTGATGGTGCATACTAATGGTGACTTTATAAGCACATTATCCTGACGTTGAGCTAACCAGTCCTTGCCCTATCCTATTAATGCTCAGCGACAAGTTAGGAAGCAACAAGTATCAATTTTTTAAGTCATTGGTTTTACTCGACCGGGAATTGAACTCCCGATCTCCTGTATGTGAGGCCTGGGCCCGTATGCATGACGCAGGGGTAGCGCTCTACCTCTCGGGGTAGTTGGGATTTCCGGGGTAGCAGCAAAAAGTTGCTATGCATGTGTCCGGGATAAGGCTACCCCAGGGGGGTAAAAGTCTGGTAAGTTACCCCTACCCAGTAGCAGGTATAAGGCCAGGGGTAGGGACCAACTCGGGCCAAATCTATTGAATGCGATCATATTTAACAGAATTACATACGCAATAAGTGAAATTTGATCAATTTAACCCTAAATTCGAAACGTTATTAAGGCTACCGCCGCATTGGCGGCGATATTAATACTGTCGAATCGATGAATGTAAAGTAAACAAATCGCCGCCGCCGCCTCGACGTCGCGTTCCATATACCCCTGTCACACTATGACGTTTCTCTCCAACGCCCGGTGACGTGTGTCCTTTTTTGGTGAAACCTCTCTGTCTGTGTCTCTGTCTGTGTCTCTGTGTCTGTCTCTGTATGTGTCTCTGTCTCTGTCTGTGTCTCTGTCTCTCTATGTCTCTCTGCCTGTGTCTCTCTGTCTGTGTCTCTGTCTGTGTCTCTGTCTGTGTCTCTGTGTCTGTCTCTGTATGTGTCTCTGTGTCTGTCTCTGTATGTGTCTCTGTCTGTGTCTCTCTGTCTGTGTCTCTGTCTGTGTCTCTTTCTGTGTCTCTGTCTGTGTCTCTGTGTCTGTCTCTGTATGTGTCTCTGTCTGTGTCTCTCTGTCTGTGTCTGTGTCTGTGTCTGTGTCTCTGTGTCTCTGTGTCTGTGTCCCTGTGTCTCTGTCTGTGTCTCTGTGTCTATGTCTCTGTGTCTCTGTCTGTGTCTCTTTGTCTGTGTCTCTCTCTGTGTCTCTGTCTATGTGTGCATGTCTCTGTGTATCTGTGTGTGTCTATGTGTCTCTGTGTGTGTCTGTGTGTGTGTGTCTCTGTGTCTCAGAGAGAGAGAAGCAGAGGCACAGACACACACAGACAGAGACACAGACAGAGACACAGACAGAGACACAGACAGAGACATGGACAGAGACACAGACAGATACACATACAGAGACAGACATAGAGACACAGACACAGACACAGACACAGACACAGACAGAGACACAGAGACACATACAGAGACAGACGCAGACAGAGACACAGACAGAGACACAGACAGATACAGACACAGAGACACAGTCAGAGACACAGACACGGAGACACAGACAGAGACACAGACACAGAGACACAGACACAGACAGACGCAGACACAGAGAGAGACACAGAGACACAGACAGACACAGACACATACAGAGACAGACACAGATACACAGACAGAGACACATACAGAGACACAGACAGAGACACATACAGAGACACATTCAGAGACAGACACAGACAGAGACACAGACAGAGACACAAACAGAGACACAGAGACACAGACAGAGACAGACACAGAGACACAGACAGAGACAAAGACACAAACAGAGACACAGGCAGAAACACATACAGAGACACATACAGAGACAGAGACACAGACACAGACAGAGACAGAGACACATACAGAGACACATACAGAGACACAGACACAGACACAGACACAGACACAGACACAGACACAGACTCGATGCTTTAATTTTATTTTCAACGCTAACGGGTCGCCGGTGAGAAACGTCGTAGTGTGACAGGGCCATTACTGGCGGCGGCGGCGGTTTGTTTACTGTACGTTCGTCGATTCGAAAATATAACCATTAATATCGCCGCCAATGTGGCGGTAGCCTTAATAACGCTTCGGATTTAGGGTTAAATTGATCAAAGTTCACTTATTGCGTATGTAATTCTGTTAAATATGATCGCATTCAATAGATTTGAGCCTAATATATGGCTATAAACGCAGAGGGATTTCCCAAATCTATAAATAACCACAAGTATAGCTACCTCCTCGCCGCTTTGGCTTCATGCATACCGCGTGACCCATTTCTTACCCAAGGCGATAGCTACCCCGAACTCGGTCCTTACCACCAAGAGCGATAAATAATTCTTCATGCATACGGGCCCTGCACTCTACAGATTCGGCGAGCGCCCGGTATATATCCAACTGCTATGTTATTCCTTATATGATATTATATCTAACCTAAGTGGCACCACCTGGTGGCGGGCACTCGCATAGCAAGGCACTTTCTTTTCTTTGTTCATATTTATTCCAGGCAGCTGAACAATGTTCTAAGAGTAACCTCGCTCTATAGTCACTTATTTGAAGGAGTGGTTCCATGTGCTGTTTTATGAATCATGATATAGTATAACCCCGTTAAACCAAATTTGAAGGGATCCTAGAATTTTGTTTGGATTAACCGATCATGGGTTTTACCCGAGCTTTGGCTTCGACTTTGACTTTGAGCAAGCGTGTATTGCACATGTAATATACAACGTATGTGGACACTTTGATTATTGTTTTCTATGTATATACAGTATAACCCCATTAAACCAAGCTCGGTTAAACCAAACGATCGGTTAATCCAAACTTTTTTCGGCAGCCTGCCAAAATACTTCCATTTATCATATAAAAAAGTTGGTGGGGTCGTAGATGACCTTATAATCACATGAAAGTTTGGTTTAACTGTACCGGAAGTGGCCTGGGATCCGACAATTTTGTTTGGATTAACCGATAATTTGGATTAACCGACTTTGGTTTAACTGACTTTTTTTTATATGATAAATGGTAGTATTTATGCCAGGCCACCGAAAAAAGTTTGGATTAACCGATCGCCCGGTTTAATCGAACTTGGTTTAACGGGGTTATACTGTATGTGGATGTGATGTCATAGATCGCCTTGAATAGTTTTTTTTGTTTGGTTTAGGTGATGTGTTTGGCATGCTTTGACCCTTTGTGACAACAAGTCTAACCCAGACCTTAACCGCCTAACCTGGGGCCATATGCATGAAGCAGTGTTAGCGCTCCAAACCTGTGGTTAGCGGCGATCGCCGGGTCAGCGGCGAAAAGTCGGTATGTATGGAGCAGTGTTACGGAAACACCGCGAGTTTAAGGTCGGCTACACTAACACCACTCCGTATCAAGTTTACAGAGTGGTGGTAGGTAGCGATTAGGCCCAAATCTATTCAATGCTATCTTATTTAACAGAATTACATACTAAAAAAGTGAAATTTGGTTAAATTAACCACAAAATCGAAGCGATATTAACGCCGCGATATTAATAGTGTCGAATTGACGAATGTAACCAAAACAAATCGCCGCCGCCGCCGCCGCCGCCGCCAAATTGGCGGCGATATATTATGGCCAAATCTATTCAAAGCTATCATATTTAACAGAATTACATGGTCAAAAAGTGAAATTCGGTCAAATTAACCACAAAATCGAAGCGATATTAACGCCGCCGCTAAATTGGCGGCGATATTAATAGTGTCGAATCAACGAATGTAACGAAAACAAATCGCCGCCACCGCCAAATCGGGAGTAATATTGGGAAATAGCGGTGCTCGCCAGCAACAGGCTCAGAGGGATTTCCCAAATCTATAAATAACTGCTAGGTTAGCTAACGCCTCTGCACTTTGGACCCGTACATACCCAGTGATCCATTTCCCAACACTGGCATTAGCTAACCCGAACGCGGTCCTTAACATCAGAGCCGATAAATAATTCTTCATGCATATGGCCCCTGGGGCCAAATGTATGAAGCCGAGTTAGTGGTCCTAACCAGTGGTTAGCGGGGATCTCCGGGGTTAGCGGCCAAAAGTTGCAATGTATGTGCCTGGGTTAGGCAAACACCATGAGAGTTAACGTCGCCTACACTAACACCAAGAAATATCAAGTATAACATCGGTGTTAGTGTTAGGTTAGGCCCAAATCTATTAAATGCTATCATATTTAACAGAATTACATACGCAATAAGTGAAATTTCATGAAATTAACCCTAAATTCGAAGCGATATTAACGTAGCAGCTAGATCGGCGGCGATATTCATATTGTCGAATCAACGAATGTAAACTAAACAAATCGCCGCCGCCGTCACCCAAACTAGATACATCGCAACCACTTAGTTAGCTAAATTTGGATTATTCGTAAACCCTAATTGTATCGCCTAGAAAATTAACTAAGACACCACCTACATTAAAATGCATACACTGACCAGATATACCACAAACTATCGGTTAATCCAAACTTGTATCCGCTTCCCGGCAAAATACTACCATTTATCATATAAAAAAGTATTCGTTAATCCAAACAAAATTGTCGGGCCAAGGCCACTTCCGGTACAGTTAAACCAAACTTTCATGTGGTGTTAAGGTCATCTGAGTAGTATTTTGCCATTTCGCCGAAAAAAGTTTAGATTTACCGATCGTTTGATTTAGCCGAGCTTGGTTTAATGGGGGGTTAAACTGTATATACATGAAAAACAATAATCATAGTGTCCACATACATTGTACATTCATAATGCACCCCCATTTTTGCCAAGGCCAAGTCAAAGTCAAAGCTCGTTTAAACCAATGATCGGTTAATCCAAACAAATTTCTAGGTTACCTTCAAGTTTGGTTTAACTGTACTTGAATATTAACTCAGTATTTAACCCAAGTGCCAGAAGCGAGCCACTTGGTGAAAATAAAGTAAGCGCGTAATTGTACAAGTCACTTTTTGAAGAGTGTATATTCCTGCAGGCAGAGTCATTGCATTGACACATTAACATGCTGACCTCTGCAAGTTGTGCTGCTTTATCTGTGATGAATTCAACAAGTTGTGATCCGCTCAATAATTAATGTTGATTTGATTCTGGGGCAATTTGATGTCAACCATCGCTACATGCACGCTCGTCATATTCTTAAATCTGATTAGAGAAATGTGCACTGACATCGGATGAATTGAATTGAATTTAAAAGCCCCAGTAATTAACAATGCCTCCTTTAGAAAGTTATGTGTGTATATATCAATCAATCAATGGGTGCCGTCTTCTCGAAGAAGGTTGGCTGCAATGGACCTCCATCTCTTCCTGTCATAAGTTCCTCTCACGCATTCCGCATAGCTCATTGCTGTCCACTCAGTGATGTTGTCCATCCATGTTGTTCTCCTTCTCCCTCTTGGTCTTTTCCCTTCTATCTTCCCTTCCAGTATTCGTCTCTGTGATTCCTGGTGTCGTATCATGTGGCCAAAGTATTTAATTTTTCTGTTTTTGATCGTTTGTATTATCTGTCTCTTTATTTTCATTCTTGTTAGGACCTCCACGTTGCTTATCATTGCTGTCCATGGAATTTTTAACAGTATTCTGTATTGCCACATTTCAAATGCCTCGAGCTTTGTTGTCATTGCTTTCTTCAAAGTCCATGTCTCGCAGCAATATAAAAGTGTAGACCACACATAGCATTTTAGCAGTCGGAGTCTTGTTTTTTATATTTATGTCTCTAGATGTTAGTACTTTCTGCATCTTTAGAAATGTTGTTTTGGCAATGTTTATTCTCCGTTTAATCTCTCTTTCACATCTGCCATCACTAGTTATTATTATATATATATCTACCAATGTATCGATCATGAATAGCCTCCATTGGAAATGTGTATTTCGGAAACACCGAACTGTGAACTTTTAGCAAAAATGGGCCCTGTGTAGGCTGATTGACATGACCTTGGTGCTACATGGGACTAATTTACTAACAACGCGCCGACTACTTAAACAACAAGAAAAATAAACACATCAATAATTTTGACAGTTCTTCATATTGCGAAACCAAAATTGCTATTTAAGCTTTGGGTCGCACTATATATTTTTTCAGCATGGTGTTTTTTTTTAGGTGGTTTTCTTTTTCAAACCAGTATGCTAATTATAACAATACATAGATTAATACTTATGATATCAGTAGTAAACAATACTAACATTAATAATTAACAGATTAATACCGATAACATCAGCAATGATCAAATTTTAAAACCTAAAGAAATTATCGCTAAATATTTCATACAGTTATTCTATCTAATCAGAGCGTATATGTAGAAATGTTGTTGAATATATAATAAAAAAAAAATTGTTGCATAGTCCAATGGTTTTGAGTTTCTGTAAAAAAATTAGATAAATGTATTGAGTTGATTGTTATAATCTACCTTACTTTAGTTTGAAGTAACTTTTATTTGAAATGGTTAAGTTTTGAGATTTTTGAAGTGCACACATGGAATATTACTTTTGGCAAGCACGACAAAAGCTTCTATAGTAACAGGTTCTATTAAATAGCCCCAGTATTCCCTTTGATGTGACAACAAATGCTTACTAAATTCAGAGTATCTAAGTTAAATATTTAGACTCAATTCTAGATCATTATTTTGGTATTGAAAATTCGATGCTTCATTGGACTATGCAGCTTTAAGCTATTACATGTATACAGTAAAACCTCTCTAAACAACCACCTCCACAGATCGACCAGTCCCCTATATCGATCGCTTTATTTGGGTCCCAAACGATCGCCCATACAATACCATTGTAACGATTTTTAAAAACTCCCGATACCGACCACCTCCCGAAATGGACTATTTAATGTCGGTCCCATGGTCGGTCGATTTAAAGAGGTTTTACTGTATATAGACATATTATTTCCCCCCTCCCTCTCCCTCCATATTGGGGTCTCTGGATTGGCTTTGACCTAGCTGGTGAAGCAGGCCGCGTGGTGAAGTTGTCGCTGTGCGTCTTCCCATGGCGCCTCAGACATTTACGCGCAGTAAACCAGATTAGGTGTCCGCCCGACGTAACCCTGCTTTACAAGTTTAATCTACGCCCCACCGCCAAGGTTACAGGGCCAGCAAAGGAGGGGGGGGGGGGCTTCCCCGCACTGCTGTACCTGCAGCCACCGGGCACCCTACACCGGGCACCCGGCACCCGGCACCCGGCACCCGGCACCCGGCACCCATCATTGGGCGCCCGCCACCCGGTACCATGAAGATGTACGGCCCACCTTAGAATTTAGAAAGGAATTCAGAGCTGGGGTGCTAACAATGTAATAGCATTGCTCCTTTTAATACTATTGTTATTATATTGTTATTATATTGTTATTATATTGTTATTATATTGTTATTATATTGTTATTATATTGTTATTGTATTGTTATTGTATTGTTATTGTATTGTTATTGTATTGTTATTGTATTGTTAATGTATTGTTATTGTTATTATATTGTTATTATATTTTTGTATATTGTTATTATATTGTTATTATATTATTATTATATTGTTGCTATATTGTTATTATATTGTTATTATATTGTTATTATTTAATTGTTTTTATTATTAGCATTATTGTCATCGTTACTATTATTGCTATAGTATTATGTTGTTATTATTGTTATTAGTATCTTCATCATTGCTATTATATATTATTTTTGTTTGTTTCATTTTGCTTTTTTGCTTTTTTGCATTTTTGCTTTTACTAAATTTCTCCAGTTTCTCTATTTAACTTCCAGTTTCTCTATTTAATTTTTTTTAAATTTTATATTCAACAACATTTCTACATATACACTTTGATTAGATATAGTAACTGTATGAAATATTGACCAATAATCTCTTTGGGCTTTTTAATTTTAATATTGCTGATGTTATCATCATTAATCTATTGATTATTAATGTTAGTATTGTTTACTACTGATATCATAAGTATTAATCTGTGTATTATTATAATTAGCATTGTTGATTAATACTGATGCCACAAATATTAATATACTCATTATTGCCATTAATGTTGCTTATTACTATTTATGTCATAGGTATCTGCTTCTTCTTTTCGTTCGCCTTTATGGCTGTGTATGCGTGGTACCATGGTTTGTTAGGGTGCGCCTTGCGGCCTGCTACCTCCGACTTCAGCACTCGAGGTTTTCTGTTAGGGTTACCTCACCCTTAGCTCCTGATCAAAGGACCTACCTTGGGAGCACAAGGGGCTTGAGCTTATAATGCGGCTCTTGCTCGCATGATGTACCTGTCATGGGACACATGAGGTATTTCAATGAGGACACCAGTGCCAACCAGTTACCCCCTCCTCGTCCTGTTAGGATCATCGCCAGTTGGTCCCGGGATGTTTATTCGACTGGGCAAGCCCACCTTATTTCACAGCTAACCATATTTAAAGGCCATGTCGCTATCCGCCACCTGTGACCCACTGGGTTGGGGATGGTCGCCCCGGGGATGATCGCCCCGTAGCCCAGTGTCATAGGTATTAGTCTAATTATTATTACTGAGCAGCGAGAAGTAGCTCAGATGGTGGCGTGTCCTGCTGTGATGGTGTATGTCATCCGATCGATCCTGGTCAGTGGACACATTTGCAGTTTGGGTTATTTTCCATTCCAACCAGTGGTCCACAACTTGTGCATTAAAGGCTGTGGTATGTGCTGTCCTGTCTGTGGGAAAGTGCATATAAAAGACCTCTTGCTGCTTATCGGAAAGAGTAGCCTATGTAGTGGCAGCAGGTTTCCGCTGAATAAATGCATCAGAATGACCAAATGTGTGACGTCCAATAGCCAATGATAAAAATCAATGCGCTCTAGAGGCGTTGATAAATAAAACAGACTTCTTAATTATTATTACCATTAGTGTACTACTCATGTCACAAGTATTAGTGTACTTATTAATATTATTACTGTTAGTATTGCTTATTCCAACTGATGCCATATGATTTAATAATCTATATATTATACGAATTAACATGTGTTATTACTACTGATATGATAAATATTAGGATAGTTATTATTAGAATTAACATTGTTTAGTATTATTGATCTCACAAGTATTAGTATTGTCATGGGGGTGATGAAAATGGGAAATACTGTGCCTAGAGCGGGACTCGAACCCACATCTCTTTGCATTCCGGGCCAGTGTGCTAACCATTACACCACCTAGGCTCCCTGATATCAACACACTCCCCACGCCTACCTGTCTATGTGGTTACTTGCCTGAGAGGTCAGTGCAGACCACTACACTCGTCCCCCTGGAATTGTAAGTCTTGTAATGCTTACAATTACATACATACAGGCAATGCACTAACACATACATACACAGGGTAGGTTCAACAACCATACAGCGCAAAGCTTGTACAGGATCCTGATCACGGCAACCAGTGTCGTGGGGGTGATGAAAATGGGAAATATTGTGCCTAGAGCGGGACTCGAACCCACATCTCTTTGCATTCCGGGCCAGTGTGCTAACCATTACACCACCTAGGCTCCCTGATATCAACACACTCCCCACGCCTACCTGTCTATGTGGTTACTTGCCTGAGAGGTCAGTGCAGACCACTACAGTATATTCATTAATACCGGATTTGTCTGTCACTATTACCGTCATATTTATTAGTTTATTTATTTATAGTTTACAGCTAGCATTGCGTATTATTGCTGACGTCATAAGTATAAGTCTATTTATTATTACCGTTAGTATTGCTTATTACAACTAATGTCACAAGTATTAGTGTATGCATTTATACCACTAGTCCTGTTTATTTCTATTGCTGTCATACTTATCAGTTTATTAATTATTACAGCTAGCATTGCGTATTATTGCTGATGTCATAAGTATTAGTCTATTTATTATTAATATTATGCTTAGCATGGATATTACTACAGTATATCACTGTAATGGTTATAAACATTGCTATTAATATCATAATTAGTTGATGGCAGAAAGTGGTGATGGCGATTAATTGAATACTAACCCTTCAGGCTATTAATATCCACTGATGAACACTGCTATCCCCGCTATCCCACAGCTGGCCGAATGAGCTTGGTAGATCGTGGGATTCGAACCCACGGGGTTCGAACCCTAATCGAGTCAAACCAATGGCATAGGAATTTATACTTGGCGCTTCATAGCCACGCGCTCGGCATTATTAGGATAGGGTAAGGACTGGTTGGCTCAGTTTGGGGATAATGGCCTGGTCACCATGAGTGTGCACTGTCACAAGTCGTTACCCGTCCTGATATGACCTTAGATGTTGCCAGGATGTAAAACTCCAAAAACCAACCAATTATCCCAAATCACTGTGGCTAGCTGCTTTGCTTGTTCTCACAATCATTGCTGGCAGTGCTGATTGTATTTTAATCAGAAGGACCATGCGAATTGTTGAGAGTGTGAGCAGGGTGCTGTGCTATATAGGCACCCGTGGGACTGCACCATATGTAGGCCTACATCTCAGAGTTTTAAATCCATACTAATGGAAATGTGGAAGTCCGATAAGGAGGTAGACTGTTCTATATTCCGTACTTTTCTACCCGTGCATTAATGTTGTGAGTATGGCTCCTTGTCAGAAGAAAATATGATGTTATTCTTCAATCCATTCTTCTGTCCATACAGTAATGTTGTGATCATGGCTCCTTGTCAGAACAAAATATGACGTTATTCTTCAATCCATTCTTCTGTCCATACAGTAATGTTGTGAGCATGGCTCCTTGTCAGAAGAGAATATGATGTTATTCTTCAATCCATTCTTCTATCCATGCATTAATGTTGTGAGCGTGGCTGCTCCTTGTCAGAATAAAATATGATGTTATTCTTCAATCCATTCTTCTGTCAATACAGTAATGCTGTGTGCATGGCTCCTTGTCAGAACAAAATATGATGTTATTCTTCAATCCATTCTTCTGAACATACAGTAATGTTGTGAGCATGGCTCCTTGTCAGAACAAAATATGACATTATTCTTCAATCCATTCTTCTGTCCATACAGTAATGTTGTGAGCATGGCTCCTTGTCAGAAGAGAATATGATGTTATTCTTCAATCCATTCTTCTATCCATGCATTAATGTTGTGAGCGTGGCTGCTCCTTGTCAGAATAAAATATGATGTTATTCTTCAATCCATTCTTCTGTCAATACAGTAATGCTGTGTGCATGGCTCCTTGTCAGAACAAAATATGATGTTATTCTTCAATCCATTATTCTATCCATGCATTAATGTTGTGAGCATAGCTCCTTGTCAGAACAAAATATGATTTTATTCTTCAATCCATTCTTCTGAACATACAATAATGTTGTGAGCATGGCTCTTTGTCAGAACAAAATATGATGTTATTCTTCAATACATTCTTCTGTACATACAGTAATGTTTTGAGCATGGCTCCTTGTCAGAACAAAATATGATGTTATTCTTCAATCCATTCTTCTATCCATTCATTAATGTTGTGAGCATGGCTCCTTGTCAGAACAAAATATGATGTTATTCTTCAATACATTCTTCTGTACATACAGTAATGTTGTGAGCATGGCTCCTTGTCAGAACAAAATATGATGTTATTCTTCAATCCATTCTTCTATCCATTCATTAATGTTGTGAGCGTGGCTCCTTGTCAGAACAAAATATGATGTTATTCTTCAATCCATTCTTCTGTACATACAGTAATGTTTTGAGCATGGCTCCCTTCCCTGTCAAAACTAAATAGGATGTTCTTCATTCCATGCGTTTATCCACGCATTAATGTTGTGAGCAAGGCTCCCTGTCAGAATAAAATATTGTTGTTCTTTATTCCATACTCCTACTTGCGACTACTTTGCCACTACAAAAAAAAGGGTTTGTCGCAAATCGGTCGCAAGTGGTTGCATGGGGTCGCAAAGTGGTCCTCAGTGGTCACCGACCTCCTTGCAACCATTTTGATCACAAGGACATTGCAACTACTGCACTAACAACCTCCTTGCGACAAAAATGGTCACTCGGAGGTCGGCGACCATTTTCATAGGTTGCTTTGCTCGCAAGGAGGTCGTCCGTGACTGTGGGTTCTTTGGTCCAAAGTGGTTGCAAAGTGGTCCCAAGCCATAGTGTGACTGGGGCTTTTATTGTGCCAAAATGCCGAGATTTATTACACAAGTAGCATATTAGTTATAGCTAGTTATAGCTTTCTTCTATTTAGATTCCCGTCCTAATATGACCTTAGATTTTGCCAGGACGGACAATTCCAACAACCAAGCATCTATTTAAACTCTGTGATTTGTTGTTCTGACCCACTTGTTCTGACCCGCATGTGCATCAATACCCAGCAGACAAATTCTTTTGACAGCTGGCCCGGTATGCATATATGATGATACGTCAGAGCTTGAGCCCTGTTTGGCTGGAAAGGCAGCAAACACGAAGCAAATTAACACCTGGGTTGACACACAGTCGTACAGCGTTTCTGTGAAAGGTCAAGGTCATTCTAGAGGAATTAAGGAGCAGGCTGCATATTCAATTAGAAAGCAATGTATAGAAATCAGTGTCCATAATTGCACCCCCACAGACTAACTGAAAAGCATGTCTGATAATATGTACATAAGTAGCTATTTAGTGACTTATATTAGCCTGGATGACACTTTTGACCTTTCCTTGCGTAATGATGAACAGAAAAGACAAGTTTACAGCTGCATAATCACATTCTCCGAAACCAAAAACACTTCCCCAAATGGCAATATTACATGTCTAATTTCGAGATTAGCATCTAGTCACATGATTTTAACGTGTGTGGTTTTTTTTGGCAGGAATATTTGGTATGTCTTAATGAAATATTAAAATTCTACTACTATCAATAATAACTGTGGCATTGCACTTAGAACAATTAAGAATAGCTGAGAAAGGCCATTTGGGACAACTAACACCAACACTAACAGTCATAGCTTGACTACAGAGGCCCTCAGCCTCGAATGGGCATTAAAGTTAGTTAGTGTTTTGTGTCATCTCTTGAGTTTGTGTCATCTTTCTGAGATAAATATATTAAATTGATTGCTACAATATACGTGTATTGTATTTCTGACATTCACAATTGATTGCAACAAGATAATTGTCAATCAAAACAAACCTATATTGTGCACTATTTCAGTGTTCAGTGTTATGAATTATCACAACATATAAAGTATATGTCATCTTATATGTCTTTGGTGGTAGAGTGCTAAAAAAACAGAAGTAGGGAAATGCAGGTTTGGATTTATTTGAAATAGTATGGGGAGGGGACGCTGCTCCCCATCCCACACAAATTAAGAGCATGCCGTCCCATGTGTTCCCACGGCACTTCACCATTGTATTGTTGTTTTTTGGGGTATTTTTTTGTGACAAGTTTTTTATTCTGCCCATAATGTACAAGCTCCCGTTAGGGTGCTTGTTTTCAACGCTGGACAGCTGTGATACTGGATTGGTCGGGTCCCGCACTCAGGAGTGTTTAACCGGTCTTTCTCGGGCCAACCTTTTGCAGTTTTGGGTGTTAGTAGTTTCTATATTACTATTAGTTTTTTTTAATTTTCAAAGTTTTTTTCCTAACCTGTGTATGATAACTTAGCCTACTATATACATCTACGCAGATGACATACAGGCCTGCGGGAGAGTATTGTTAGGTAGCTTCAAGTATCAATTTAATATATATATATATATATATATATATGTGCATGTGTGTGTGTAGACGACACAGCAAGTAAAGTTACACATTGACCGGACGCCATGGCCGAGTTGATAGAGTGTACGATTCCCATGTGGAAGGTCGGGAGTTCGAAACCCGGCCGAGTCGAACCGATGACGTACAAAATTGATACTTGTCACTACCTAGCATGGTGGTCGGCATTACTATGATAGGGCAAGTACTGGATTGTTCGTTCAGTATCAGGATAATGTGCCCGAGTGGGATATCGGGTTATGGTACCGGCGGCCTGATCTCTCAGTGAGGCAGCACTGTAAAGTCGTCAGGAGTGTGCACTGTGACAAGTTGGGACCCGTCCTGCTATGACCATAGATGCTGCTTGGACATCAAATCCCAACAAACAAACAGTTTCAAATGGTTCACATACCGGGTTATATAGAATTATTGATTGTGGGGTTGGTACAGAATGTTGCGGAAGCAATGACTATGAAACTTGCATAATCTGATGGTTTTGAGTTTTTTGGCAACCATTCTTTTTGTTAAAAGGATTAATATATAATATATTAATGCATATAAGGTTGATCATTATTATTAAAAAATACCATAGGAACTTTGATTAAAGTTGGTTAATTTTGGAGATATTTGAAGTGAAAACAGGCGAAATAATGTTAGTGCTCACCGAACTGCTGGGCATCATAGGCTTGTATGGAGGCAATGCCAAGTTCCATTAACTCAACTTAATATTCATTCTATGCAACAATATGTGTTTAATAATTGCATCAGTATCTAGGTTGGATATGTAGTGCTTTGGTACTAAGTAAATGTTGGGGAGAAATAGGTGTACACCAATTACTAAGTTGCAACACATAAACAATGTCATTGTTTCATATTCACATAATGCATTAAACATATTATAATAAATTTGCTGCATAGAGAATCAAAGATCAATAGTGTTGCGCTTCTATTCAATGGGAAGGGGGCTGGGAAGGGGGGGGGCTGGGAAGAGGGGGGGGGGGGGGGCAACACTGTCACTGACATAACGCCTGACTACGCAACTAAAGCAGCCTGTTCAGCAATAGTGCCAGCGCGATGCGCGCGCCACCTGGTTTCAGAATGGAACACTAACTTTCAGCCGGTACCGGCGACCATTGTACGCCGGCCGATGAAAAGCAGAGCCCGACATACATTGTGTGCCGTGTAGATTAGATAAACCTTAATGCAAGTGAAGCTATACACTGAGCACTGCTCTCTAAAAAGGGCTACCGACTCGACCCCATTCTGTCTCTGAATCATGTTATCGACGATGCCACGCCTGATAGCGACACAATGCATTATATATATACATGCATGATGCAACTCTACCTGCCTCCCCTCCCTTCTCTCTCTCTCTCCCTCTCTCTGGCTCTCTCTGTTTTTCCCCCGTCTCTCTCTTTCTCTCTTTCTGCCTCTCTCTCCCTCTCGCGCGCGCTGAGCGCGCACAGCGGTGCTCTCCCTCTCCCTCTTTCTCTCTGCCTGTCTTTGCTGTCTCTGCACCCCCTCTATCTCGTTCCCTTATATATATATATATATATATATATATATAATAGTTTGCCTACATAATGAAACAGCGGTACAGTGAGTGGCAGTAACAGTGTGCAGGGGTGGTGGCTGCCCTCATCAGAGCTGGGGTTGTGGAGGCTGGAACAGTAAATGGCTAGGACAGACTCACTCAGTCCATGGAGCTGAGTGAGTGATGAGTGAAAGGAGGGATATTCTGGGTTATTATACTCGTATAATTCTTATACAGCATATATATGATAGAGAGAAAGGGAAGGAGAAAAGAGACTATATATATATACTCTTATATAGTTAGGTAGTATTAAGTAGGTAAATATGGTTGGGAAGAATTTAAATAGCATTGTTATTATTTATACTCTCATAATGCATTATAGAACAGATAAATATATGTGTGTGTATACATATATGCCTATAGGCATATGCACCGATGCGGTGGCCGAATCGGTAAGAGTGGAGGCTTTTCGTGTGAAAGGTCGGCAGTTTGCATCCTGACCGAGTCAAACCAAGGACGTACAAAATTAATACTTGTCGCTATCTAGCCTAGCACTCGGCATTACTAGGAGAGGGTAAGTACTGGTTATATCCATGTCAGGATAACTTAACTGAGTGGGAACTTAGGTCATGGTGCTGGTGGACAGATCTTCCAATGGGGCAGCACTACACAAGCGCCATGGGTGCACGCTGTCACAAGTCAGTACCCATCCTGATATGACATTGGATGTTGCCAGGACATAAAACTCCAACAAACAACACCATATATGTTTGTGGCAATATGTCTATGCATATGCGACTGACGCTGGTCTACATCTAGTGGAGGTGAGGAGGCCGCAAGTGGTGCCACCGGTACAGTGTTGGGACTTACAGAGTATAACAATAATGATAATAATTCTATTATGTATCTTTTTACTCGCATAATTCGTTATACATCACATATATATATATGAGCCAGGATCACGAAAAGAGGCCAATTCGGGGAAGTTGTTACGCGTCGAGCATGTATGTCGGCGTCGATCGGTATAATTATAATTTAGCACTGACAGAGGTGTTGGAAAGTCCTTAAATTTATACTGAATGTAAAGGTTGAGAAAATACAACAACCTAATTTGTTTCTAGGATAATTTAATATGAAACAAAGAAATGCACTACACTTTTAAGAATTGTGATGCCGACATCTTCAATTGACCACCGATTGGCCTATTTTCGTGAGGCTGACTCATATATATATATATATATAATATATACATCAGATCCACCACGTATCTGATGAGTTATGGTATAACTGAACATCCCATGCATAATTAACACAGTTGTGTTGCAACATATGGACATGAGGGACTACATTGACAATGCAGTGCCATCAGAGAGTTGAGATAAAGCGCTGCATTTGGCATGTGTGCATTGTTTAAGCCCCTGTCACACCTCGCCGGATTGAGCAACAGACAGAATTGTCTAGTCTGGTGGTGTTCAAATTGTATTAAAATGTGTAAAAATGTTTTGATATCAGGTCAAAGGGTGCCGGACGAACGGACATGAAACGGATATGAAACGGACATGAAACATACATGAACGGATAGCCAACGGAAGAAACCAACTCAAACTGGACAAGAACCATAGACGTCAATCCGGCGGCATCTGTTCCAAGTTTTGTGCATGTTCAAAACTTGTAACGGATCGGGCCAGATATCTATGGATATCAACAGATATGCAACGGACACAAACCGGACTTTGTCGAATATCAACGGACTTTGTTCGGTTTCTTTCCATTTCCTCAATCTGCCGAGGTGTGACAGGGGCTTTAGGGAGAGCACACCGTACAAGTGATGTTTACATGGACTCCAACATCTGGCGCCCAATAGTGAATGAATGATGTATAATAACTCATATGGCCGTGGGTCTGAAGTGCATATATTTTAATTGTTATTACCGTGAGGGTTGGTTTTACGTCCTAGCCACATCTAAGGTCATATCAGGATAGGTACCGACTTGTGACAGTGTGCACTCATGGTGACTTTATAGTGCTGCCCCACTGGGAAATCAGGCCACCGACACCATGAACTGATATCCCACTGAGTCACATTATCCTGTCACAGAGCTAACCAGTCCCTGCCCTATCCTATTAATGCTAAGCACCAGGATAGAAAGTGACAAGTATCAATTGTATAACAATAAGTCATTGGTTTGACTCGACCGGTGTAGAACGTTCAAAACACTACGCCGTTCAAAACACTACGGGAGTGTTTTGAACTTAGGTTCAAAACACTACTGTTAAGTTCAAAACACTACCCCTACGTACATTCAAAAGACTGCCCAAGTTCAAAACACTATCATGACAAGCTGACCCTGCGGCAGCGTATACGCTGATAGCGCTGCAGCGTGTGCACCACATACTGCTCCACCCTAAGAAATAGAGTAGTGTTTTGAACTTAAGGATAGTGTTTTGAGCATGGCCACAGTAGTGTTTTGAACTTACCTTCAACCAGGTTGAAAACACTACCGTAGTGTTTTGAACCTAGGTTGAAAACACTACGGTAGTGTTTTTGTGGGGTAGTGTTTTGAACTTACTACACCGGCAACCGAACTCCCGATTTCCCGCACGCGAGGCCCGCGCTCTACAAATTCGGCCACCGCGCCAGGTATCGATAGGGTGATAAGAATGGGAAATATTGCCCCTAGAGCAGGATTCGAACCCACACTTCTTGCCAATCCGGGACTAGCGTGCTAAACATTACACTAAATAGACTCCCTGATGCACTCACCCTATCCACGCTGACATGTTGCCTTTTTGTGTGTGCAATGCCTTTTATTTCCAGCAGACACTGACGACTTGTTTTGTTTTGTTGTGTCTGTGGCTTTGTTGTTTCAGTACTGTTGATTGAACTCACAATATCCGGTTGTTTTCGTGTTTCATTTAAGCCGTGTTCACACGGGCAATGTAAATCGATTCGTAGAAAGCGACTTGTATAGTTCGCCTCACATTTCTCGTGTGAACGCACGTCTGATGCGGATTAGGGCTGATTCGATTCACGTGATGCGGATCCTGTAAACCACCTAAGCGAGGTAGTCTACGTGAATCGATTCCTGTGATGCGGATAATTTTGCCCGTGTGGACGCACTGATTCGGATTAAGGAAGTGACACGCATGCGCAGTCGAGACCTTAGTTTGTTGACTTTCCGGTCGATCTAAAGTGCATATTATATAATTTGGTCTATGAACCTGCTAGAAGTGCACGGATATTTTTTTCATGATTTATTTTTAGGGTTTCACTGCCCAGCAGAAGTTTTGACCGTTCCAAACCAATACGATTAAGTAATTACATATCTAGGTCGAACCCACACTCTCTGGTGCCAGCATTGTCGAACCCAAAATGGCGCTGGTTAGCCTGGACTTGCTCATGCGCAGATTTCGATTTCCGGCCCAAGTACTGCCCGTGTGAACGGATGGCTAATTCGCCTCACCTGATTCGATTTGTGTGATGTGCCTCACATTTTGTCCGTGTGAACAAGGCTATAGTCAGATCTAGTCTCAATGTTTCATAGTCCGTATACCTTTCTGCCTTAATTTGAGGGCAATATATTAGGTCGATCATTATAATCCACCTCAAAGTCTACTTTAATTTGAAGTGATTTAAAAACATAATATTGGAGATAATAATTTGAAGAATGAAGAATGTACGTTGCTACTTAAATTGTACCAGGCCACTCCCACCATGACCCAATATCCCACTCAAAAACATTATCCTGATACTGAGCAAACCAGTCCTTGCACATTGCCATTAGCCTAATGCTAAAGGCTCTGTCACACATCACCGAATTGGGGAAATGGAAAGAAACCGAACAAAGTCCGCTGATATCCAGCAAAATCCGGTTTGTGTCTGTTGCATATCCATTGATATCCGTTGATATCCTGCCCGATCCGTTACAAGTTTTGAGCATTCACAAAACTTGGAACAGATGCCGCCGGATTGACATCTACGGTTTTTGTCCGATTTTAGTTTGCTTAGTCCGCTTATCGTCCGTTGGCTATCCGTTCATGTATGTTTCATGTCCGTTTAATGTTTGTTCGTCCGGTAGCCTTTGACTCGATACCGCAACATATTGACACATTTTGATACTTATCACACCCTAACAGTAACACCACCTGAATAAAAGATTCTGTCCGTTGCTCAATCTGGCATAGTGTGACAAGCACTTAAGCACCAGGCTAACACCCCTGTCACACCAAACTAGTTCTCAAACCGTCTGACCCCGTTCTAAAACGTGCTGTGGTCGGGGTAGTATGTGGCTGCAACTTGCAAGACAATTTTGGGCACACTCAAAGTTCTGGAGCACCATTCCGTTCTAGCCCGTCCATTCCGTTCATAAACAGACTGTAAAAAGTTGCTACTAGGTCCATTCCGTTCGCACACAGTTTGAGCCCGTTCAGCAACATTTTCAAGAACATAGTGAGAACTAGTTTGGTGTAATGGGGGTATAAGTAGCGACAAGTATCAATTTTATAAGTCATTGAGCATTTTACCTCTCCGACTACGACACCCAGTACTAACCAATGACTACCATAGTAAAACTACGGCATGAATTTCATATAAAGCTTGGATGTAAGCTAAACACCCTGCATTTAATCGTGCGGTACGTTCGTATCCAGACGCGCGGGCAGTGTGTGCACGTGCCAATGTTGTGGAACTCTTCATGAGCGAGGCGAAGAAGTCTGACTGTATAGATAAACCGGAAGCAGAAATAGCAAGGGAAACAACGTGGTGGCCATATCGCTAGCGAAAAGAACTAAATAAACATGTCCAACTTCAAGAATGCCGCGAAGTCCAACCAGAAAACACACAGAGAACGATCGCAGGTGAGTTTCCCTCCAACGGCTGGTGGAGAAGCGGCTAGTATTGTGAGACACACGCTGTCAGCAGTCATTCTGCACACTCGCACTCGCAGTCGCGCTGTGACTGTGAGTGTGAGTGTGACTGAGTCTGAGACTGAGTCTGAGAGAGTGAGAGTCACAGAGTGAGAGTGTGACACTGACAGTCACACTCACTAGATAGTAGTAGCAATGTGGACATTTTCAAACCACAGCTATCTGAAAATGAATGGCATTGTTGGAAAGATCTTTGAAACCATACAAGAAAATCCAACAATCGTGTCAATCAGTTGATTATTAAGGCGTGCTAGAGCTATTTCAATTTCGATAATGAGGGGTAATTTCCTGCGATTATTTTAATGCTTTAGCATTACAAGTGTGTGACCCAAAATCTAGATATTTAGTCAATTTTTGTTCTAACTTGCTTAATAATCGATATATCTCACTGAAATTGTTGGTGTAAGTAGATCCCTAGCTACACTGTTAATTTCACCCATTAAAATAAAAGTGACTTGGAGGATATACGCCATTAAAATAAACTAAATGAATACATTAGTGATTTTGAAGGAGGTTATAGAAATTTCTCATTCTTTAATGAGTATCCATGGGTCCATTGTAACTACTTTCATCCTTACCTTTGCATTGGTAGATTCATAAGAATCTCATTAATACGTCAACTTACAAGTAAGTCTAGTATAACTATCATATATCCATGCAACGTTAAGTTTTCTTCCTTTGTTTTAATCTTTTAGCATTACAAGTGTGTGACCCAAACCTATATATTTAATAATTTAGTCATTTATTTGTTCTAACTTCCTAAATAATCGAGATATCTAAATGAAATTTTCAGTGTAAGTAGATGACTATCTCCTCTGTAGATTCCACCTGTTAGAATAAAGGTAAATGAACACATTAGTGACATATTTGTGGATTTTCGGTTCTCATTGATATGATTGATCTTATAACACTGAAACTTTGGGGCCCTAGCAAAGTACCTTTTCGGCCTCATCAAACTTCACACAATGGTCAATTAATAACATATTTAAATGTCCATCTACCTTTTAAAGCTACCCAAGATATATAGAAGGTGGAGCTTGAGTGTTGAAATCAATTCAAATCTTCTGAATGTGCCTCGACACAGAAAACGTGAACGGATTTGCAAATTGTAAACATGAGGTTGTAGATGGACATTTTATCTATATCATAGGCTGAAATTCATGAGGATAGCATGTTGGGGGACCCCTCTGCAAGCATTTTGGGGGATCCCTCTGTTATCAGAAAGATTTTTTCGGAAACAGATATTTGGCAGAAAACGGCCGTCGCGTAGCGCGCGGATGTGCACATTCCTAATAGTAGACTAGTCTCACTAGATAAAAGATTCACCCTGTACTTCCAGTACAGGGGTGAAAACCAGCCTTATATAAAAACGGTCGAAAAATCGGGCTAATGAACTGAGCCTTTATGAGAGCCTAATTTCACAATCTAAGAAGCAACATTTATTCTTTTATGTATATCTTCATGTTTACCCGCCATGTTTGAGTTGGAAAATATAATAAAACATATACTTTAATACAATTTAAAAGTGAAATCGACGGCGTTCTCTGGCCGCCATCTTGTCTTTTTGCATTCTCTCCCATTTCACCAACTCTGTGCTGATATAAGTAACCATTTGACACTGGTACCAGGCATTCTACTTCTTGTTCCATACTGATGCGCGAAAAGGAAGAGAGGAAGGCGGGGGTGGAAAGAAAGGCGTTTATTGACGCCTCAACATGCAGAGTATACAGAGGAAGATAATAACAGGCCCCGGGAGGAGCAAAGCAAAGATAAGAGCTCATGAGGAGCCAAGGGGAATGTAGGACAATAGGAATATACAGGCAGAGTCAATATTGCATAGGAAGAGTGTCAATGTCTGTGGATGTTCAGTGAAGGGGTGCCGAGGAGCCCTCCACTGCTGAAAAGAAAGGGTTTAAGAGGAAAGAAGATGGGTGGGTGGGTGGAGGAAAATGGAAGAGAGCTGGAAGGCGGCAGGATGGCGAATGCCTGAGGGAGGCCGGCGGGCGGCCTTATAAGGGAAGGGAGGGCGGGCGACAGCAGGTGAGGTGTGAATGCTGCCGGCCCGGGGGAGGGTGAGTGGCGGTGAGCAGCGGGCGTCGGGTGAGGCGCGAATGCTGCGCGACACGGGGGCGGGGGAGGGAGCTGCGGCGTCGGGTGAGGTGAGAAGCAGCGCGACAGCCCGGGGCGGGGGAGGGTCTCTTCCTCTCCTCGCATCAAACGTAATGCTTCGCATTACGACCGATGCGCGAAAAGGAAGAGAGGAAGGCGGGGGTGGAAAGAAAGGCGTTTATTGACGCCTCAACATGCAGAGTATACAGAGGAAGATAATAACAGGCTCGGGAGGAGCAAAGCAAAGATAAGAGCTCATGAGGAGCCAAGGGGAATGTAGGACAATAGGAATGTACAGGCAGAGTCAATATTGCATAGGAAGAGTGTCAATGTCTGTGGATGTTCAGTGAGGGGGTGCCGAGGAGCCCTCCACCAAAGAGTAGGAGAGGGCTCGAGGCGCGCCCGAGGGGGCGAGGCGGGGCACGTAAGGGTGGACCGCCTCGGAGGTCCAGGTGCCCTGAAGTTCCCTGTGTGGGCGGGAGTGTCCGGGGCCTACGTCGACAAGGGGCGGGCGGCCAAAGATAGAGGAGGCCCGCTCCTTGGAGGAAGGCAGGCAGGCAGACCTAGGTGATGGCAGGCAGGCAGGCAGGCAGACCTAGGTGATGGCAGGCAGGGGCAGGCAGACCTAGGTGAGGCAGGCAGGCAGGGCAGACCTAGGTGATGGCAGGCAGGCAGACCTAGGTGATGGCAGGCAGGCAGACCTAGGTGATGGCAGGCAGGCAGGCAGACCTAGGTGATGGCAGGCAGGCAGGTAGACCTAGGTGATGGCAGGCAGGTAGACCTAGGTGATGGCAGGCAGGCAGACCTAGGGTGCCATGGCTGGGTGGAAGGTGGGTGACCAGCAATCCGATGGTGACTGCGGTGGGCAGGCAGGCAGGCAGACCTTGGCAGGCAGGCAGGCAGACCTAGGTGATGGCAGGCAGGCAGGCAGACCTAGGTGATGGCAGGCAGGCAGGCAGACCTAGGTGATGGCAGGCAGGCAGGCAGGCAGACCTAGGTGATGGCAGGCAGGCAGGAACCTAGGTGATGGCAGGCAGGCAGGCAGACCTAGGTGATGGCAGGCAGGCAGACCTAGGTGATGGCAGGCAGGCAGGCAGACCTAGGTGATGGCAGGCAGGCAGACCTAGGTGATGGCAGGCAGGCAGGCAACCTAGGTGATGGCAGGCAGGCAGACCTAGGTGATGGCAGGCAGGCAGGCAGGACTAGGTGATGGCAGGCAGGCAGGCAGACCTAGGTGATGGCAGGCAGGCAGACCTAGGTGATGGCAGGCAGGCAGGCAGACCTAGGTGATGGCAGGCAGGCAGGCAGACCTAGGTGATGGCAGGCAGGCAGACCTAGGTGATGGCAGGCAGGCAGGCAGACCTAGGTGATGGCAGGCAGGCAGGCATACCTAGGTGATGGCAGGCAGGCAGGCAGACCTAGGTGATGGCAGGCAGGCAGGCAGACCTAGGTGATGGCAGGTAGGCAGACCTGGTTCCTGACGAGCACGGGCGGGGGAGGTAGGGGTGGAGCGGCAGATGAGGCGCACCGAGCCTCCCCGGAGACCCCCACCCGCACCAAGGCGTGGGCGGGGAGTGTCGGGGGCCTGCGTCCGCGCAGGAGGGCCCCGGCGTGGCCAGGGCGGTCGTCCGGGAGCCCTTGCCTTGTCCTGGCATGCTTGGGGCGGCCTGAGGAGTTGCAGCGGTCCGAGGTGGAGTCCGGCGAGGTGAGGTCCAAAGCAGGAAAATGGAAGAGAGCTGGAAGGCGGCAGGATGGCGAATGCCTGAGGGAGGCCGGCGGGCGGCCTTATAAGGGAAGGGAGGGCGGGCGACAGCAGGTGAGGTGTGAATGCTGCCGGCCCGGGGGAGGGTGAGTGGCGGTGAGCAGCGGGCGTCGGGTGAGGCGCGACACGGGGGCGGGGGAGGGAGCTGCGGCGTCGGGTGAGGTGAGAAGCAGCGCGACAGCCCGGGGCGGGGGAGGGTCTCTTCCTCTCCTCGCATCAAACGTAATGCTTCACATTACGACCAATGCTATTTTCACCCGTATTTATATAAGGCTGGTCTTCACCCGTGTACTACAAGTACCGGGTGAATCTTTTTATCTAAGTCTCACTAGAGTCTAGACTAGTGTAGTGACTAGACTAGTCTAGGTACATCACATGAAAATTGTAAAATTGTTGCACAGTACTGCAAATTGGTAGACAGACATAGGTCACAGAATAGATTAAAGGGTTTTTTAATTCGAGTAAATTTGATTAGTCATTCCAAAGTTATCTATCATTTAGTTTTCCTATGAATCAACATTTTGACCTATTTCTTATAGCTATTAAATTGTGACCATTTGTGTTCCAGGATAGGTACATTTCTTTGTAGTTTCTTTATTAATGGTGAGATCCTTACCAAACTTCACACCAAGGTTCTTCGTATGGCAAATCACCCCAGCTTATCGAAACTGATTCCAAAAATTAGATCACAGGATAATGTAGGTTTCCATGGCAACCATAATACAATGACTCCCACCTACAATATGAGTCAACTGTAGCTTTTTTAAATAAAAAAGGTCAGATCCTGATGAAATTTCACATCAAGGTTCTTTTTGGGATAGCAAATCACCTCAGCTTATCAAAACTGATATGAACAAAATTAGATCACAGAAAAATGTAGGTTTCCGTGGCAACCATAATACAATCATGCCCATCTACATGACAACTGCAGTTTCTTTATTAATGGTTTGATCCTGATCAAACTTGACCCGAAGGTTCTTCTTGCTATGGGAAATCATCTCAGCTTATCAAAACTGATATATAAAAAATTAGATCACAGAAAATGTGGGTTTTCATGGCAACCATGATACAATCATACCCACCTATGATCAAACAAAAACCTAAACATGTGCAATTTAGTACAATTCAAAATAGCCGGAGATTCACCACAATTTGAGCAGAGCTAAATCCCCCGGATCTGCATTTTGTGCATGCTGAAAATAACGACAGAGGGTACTATTGCTACTAATTTAGGGACAATTTACTTTGACTTCAGAAAGCTGTAGTTCTGTCAATTCTTAAATGGATTTTGATCAGCCAAAAACTGAAATCTGTGCAATTTAGTACAATTCAAAATACCAGCAGATTCACTACAATTTGAGCAGAGCTAAAATCTCGAATCTGCATTTTGTGCATGCTGAAAATAACGACAGAGTGCACTATCACTACTAATTTAGGGAAAATTAACTTCAACTTCAGAAAGCTGTAGTTCTGTCAATTCTTTATGGATTTTGATCCAACAAAAACTGAAACCTGTGGAATTTAGTACATTTCAAGACAGCACCAGATTCACCAAAATTTGAGCAGAGCTAAACCCCGGAATCTGCATTTTTTTGCGAGCTGAAAATGGTGGGAATTTAGATCGAGCAGCTGCCACTGCGGGTGGTTGCCGTGGCGATGGCGCCGATGCACACACAAATTTAAAAGCACTTTAGTGTCTAACCAACTGGACACATATATATACACAATATAGGTATCAAATGAGAGATAAATAACTAAATATTGAGGATGGTCAGACTAGTATGATTTTCGAATTTTACTTATCTGTTCTATGACTTTTTCAACAGTGGTTGACTTCAACAGCTTGTAAAACCATGAGGTATCCCCTAATGCACTACAAACTGTCCCAGATGTAAACAAGGTTGTGATTGGTCAAATCTGATGTCATCCTGTATGGCAATTCATTTGCATAGGATTTGTAAATAGGCTTATAGAGCGCCTCTGAATATAAGCATATAGAAACCAGGTCACAGAGTTCAGCTGCAGTAGTGGAGACAGCTATACCGCAGCGCCCCAAGCGGGATTTGATGGACCTAACTAGTCACAGTGTCAGTGAACGGCCGTTTGCTGTGTTGATTGGGATAACAAAGTTAGTCGAAGAAAAATATTGACAGATATAGTTCTTAGTTTAGTGTGATTTGTAGATAAAAGATTCACCCCGTACTTGCACTACAGGGCAACACAAACCCTATATAAAAGCTGGTGAAACTGCTTTAGTATCAAGTACTGAACAGGAGGTAGAAACTCTGGCTCCAGTATCAAATGGCTACCCATAGTGGCACAGAGTTGGTGAAATGGGAGAGAATGCAAAAAGACAAGATGGCGGCGATAGAAGCCGCCGATTTCACTTTTAAAGTCTATTAAACTATTTGTTTTATTATATTTTCCAACTCAACAGTAGCGGGTAAATATAAAGAATATATTTTGCTTCTTAAATTGCTTCTTAAATTAAGACCAGACGGGATGGCCGAATGAGTTAGAGCGTCCGTCTCCCGTGCTGGTAGATTGTGGGTTCGAACACTGGTCGAGTCAAACCAATGACTTAAAAATTGATACTTGTCGCTTCCTAGCCAGGCGCTCGGCATTATTAGGACAGGGCAAGGACTGGTGTGCTCAGTGTCAGGATAATGTGACTGAGTGGGATCCGTCATGGTGTCGGCCTGGTTTCCCAGTGGGACAGCACTATAAAGTCGCTATGAGTGCGCACTGTCACAAGTCGGTACCCGTCCTGATATGACCTTAGATGTTGCTAGGACGTAAAACAACAACAAAACAAATAAACAAATCTTAAATTAAGAATTTAACCACTCAGTTAATTTTCCCAGCATGTCAAAATTCTTTGCCAGTTTTTCTAATGGGTTGGTTTTCACCCCTGTACTGCAAGTATGGGATGAATCTTTTATCTGGGTGATTTCCAGAATACATGGAGGTAGTATTTCGTTCTTATTCCAGTGCCCTGTGAGTGTGATTAAGTCTGAGGTTTAGTTTTGTCCTGCCACAATAAATATATTGAGGATTTGCAGGTGACATAGGCATCACACTACTTCTGCATCGTGGTTGGATGGAAGCAGTTCCTTCTATAATCAAGTGTATGTAAATAAAACAAAAAGCACAAATTTATTCACTGCTATGATCTAATTCTGTTATTTAGAACCATGAATATTCACTCTTGGGTTGTAATAATGTTATTTATGAGAATAGCTTACTCAAGAAGTGAAATCCTGTCAAATTAAACCCCAAATCCAAGCGATATTAACCCCACCGCATCGGCAGCGATATTCTCGAAGGCAAACAAAACAAAAAGCACAAACCTATCCACTGTTACGATCTAATTCTGTTATTTAGACCAATGAATATTCAACCGGGGGTTGAAATAATGTTATTTATGAGAATAGCTTTATCAAAAAGTGAAATCCTGTCAAATTAAACCCAAAATCGAAGCGATATTTACTCATGCCGCCACATTGGCAGTGTTATAGCTGTACTATCTATCCAATCATGATGGCCGACGAGGCACTGGTCATGTGGTGTGGTCATCGTTTGATGCAAATCCCCAATCAAGGACTGAAAATGAAACGGGTAATATAAATAAATAAATAAAACTTGCTTGCCAAATAAATTAAGCTAATTGACTAGGACTAAGTGAGGCCAAGACATTCGCAAACTATTATTTATTTATTGAATATACTAAACAGTGCAGGCAGCTCACATTTTTACTTTTAGATTTTATTAGGTCACTTCCCTATTTTCATATTAACAAATTATAAATGCTACCCATTAGTGTATTCGCTTATTCTCGCACCAATGCTCCGATTTACATCGATATCTTTCATTATATTGGCTTGTTTGATAGGACTTGGAATTGCCAATTCGTTATAGATAAAATGTGTAGATCTACACAAAATAGTTAAATGACATCAACCTCCCCCAGACCCAGTCCGTGAAAACAAATAACCCAATGTCGATGCTAGGAGGTGACAAGTATACATTTTTAAGTCATTGCTATGCCGGTCCCAAAGGGGCATGGGCAAAGTCCTGACAAAATAATGAATACGGTAATATAGATGTAACTTGTAAGTTAAATGTTTACCATCTCATTTAGAGAAGTATTTAAGCTTTGAAATAAGTATGCTTTCATCGGATTATGTAACCTTAGGCATGTTCCATATGACCTGATATCCCACTCAGTCACATTATCCTGACACTGAGCCAACCAGTTCTTGCCCTATCCTAATAATGCCGAGCGCCAGGCTAGGAAGCAACAAGTATAAATTTTTAAGTCATTGCTTTGACTCTACCAGGATTCAAACCCACAAACTCATGGGTTCCGATCGCCCAAAACCAAAGGCGGACGCTCTACTCATTCGGCCATCCCGTCTGGTACGGTACCAACTTCTGACAGTGCACCCTCATGACAACTATGAAGTTGTCATCAGTGCACCCTCATGACAACTTTATAGTGCTGCCCCACTGGGACAGTAGACCACTAGCACCATGGCCTGATTTCCCACTCATCTTCACATTATCCTGACACTGAGCTAACCAGTCCTTGTCCTATCCTATTAATGCTGAGCACCAAGCTAGGAAGCGACAAGTATAAATTTGGTAAGCCATTGGTTTGACTCAACCTAGAATTGAACTCCCGATCTCATAGTCCTACATGGGAGGCCTGCGCTCTACTGATTCGGCCACAGTGCCCGGTTTGAGCTTGGTATGAAATAGTTATTGATGCAATTGTCGTAAAGTATATCTAATTAATTCATATATGTACAGTATTTAATGCTAATTCTACAGTTATTGCTAAGAATGTTTTTGTTATCTATTAATAGGTGTGTGTGTATGTTGAGTGTCCGTTCCACTGTAATTGGTTTTGTTTTTAACAAACAAAAAATAACAGCATTCGAAATAAGGCGCATGGGATTTTCCGAGTGACAGTAAAGTCACAGTCACACCTACCCGGATCAGGGGCCGCTCGAGCCCGGACTGTGATCCGGCGTGCTCCGTGGCGATCCAGCCTGATCCATGGCTCATCCGTGGCTGGTCCTTGGTGATCTGTGGCTGGTCCGGCCTCATCCGGGGTCCGCCCCGGATGTTTTAAAATGTTTAAAACATCCGGGGCGATCCGGGGAATATTGCAATCCGGGGTTAACCGGCATCATCCGTGTGTGATCCGTGACTCGTCTGGGGCAGTCCAGGTCATTTTATACTCCGGGAGTTGTCCCGGGCTGGTCCGGGACATATCTGTGGCTGTGGACCGTGGCTCATCCGGGTAGGTGTGAGAGCGGGGAAAAGACGACCAAAAATAGAGATTTCATCCGGGGTGGTCCGGCTAAAAATCCGGGGCTCGTCCAGCTATGTGTGACTGGAGCTTAAGCTCGGTGAAAACCCCGGTCATCCAGGATACCGAGTACTAAACAAATCTCTACGGGATATTATTTGATTTGATCACAACAGGTGTGTATTATTCAATCTAAATGTTAATTTTTATCCAGAACAATATGAGATTAATTATTAAATGAGACTGTCTCAAAAAGTGCTAAGCAATATGAGACAAAACTTTTTCCATTGTAATGATCAACATACTATCTGCTTATGCATTTGCTCAGGATAAACTGATTAGTTTTTTGCACTAATCCCAATAGAATACGTATTGATTTGAAGCAAATGTCCTTGTGTTTTGAGTGGAACCGGTGTTTTTTTTGTGTCAATCGTTACAACTGACCAAAAAAAAAAAAGTTATCACCTTTTGAGACAGGCTCATATAGTTAATTTTCCAGATAAAGCTCGACCATGACGCATTATTTATGACATTTGTTTAGTTTTA
>CM059189.1:99776497-100123997 GCA_030323885.1 Branchipolynoe longqiensis | reverse complement strand
TTGAATTCCTTTTTTTTTTAAAAGCCTTTAAATAGCCTACAATTCCATATCTTCACATGTGTACGGACCATGTGTACCTTTTATATTCGATATTTGGATTTTATGTGTTTGTAGACCTGACTAAGTGTCATTGTCTATTATTTCATTACATTTATATCGATGAAATAGGTTCTTATCACTTTGGCTGATTTGGATCTTGGATATATTTTTAGTTTTTTTGCCAATACTTCCTGTACATTTTCTTGCGTGGTGTCATCATTATTTTGTAATTATCCCCGACCTTCCTGGACTCAGTTGGGTAACACTGACTTTAATCGAAACCCTTCCCGTCTCCCTACCCTTCACACACACCTTCTATCTAGTTTGGAAGATTCTAGATGCAATGGTACTTTCAATGGGGTTGGTGTCACACAAAAGGAAGTACATCCCACCCCCAACCCCGATCGAGGCTTCGGAAGTATTATTTTGAATTACAAACAAAAAAGTAATAGAAAAAAGGAAAGCGGAGAAAAAGGCTGGCTTTATAAGTGCACCGAGTTGGTGAGCTGTTTCTTCTCTTCTCTTCTCTTCTCTTCTCTTCTCTTCTCTTCTCTTCTCTTCTCTTCTCTTCTCTTCTCTTCTCTTCCCTTCCCTTCCCTTCCCTTCCCTTCTCTCGGCTGAACACAATTCGCAGACAAAGTGAATGGTGCACCTAGCGGACAACCAGATCTCGCGAGTGCAGGCACAGATGGTCACGTCCTTGCCGGTGTGGCCGTCTCAGCTGCCACAAGGCTGATTTGCCATGCCCAACTTTCACTATTATCTCTGTTTTTAATACTTTCAGAGAAAATTACCCTTAAGTTAAATTAAATACTTCAGATCTTCCTCTTCAATTGCGCATTAATATATTTTTAATCGACTCAGTGAAAGCTTTTAAATTAATTTTGCTAAAATAAATGCTCTGCATAGACATAGCATTGCTGCAGTGTTTACCCTTCGCGGGTGGTAAAATACGGCAATGCTATGTCTATGTGGGGCATTTATTTTTGTAAAATAAGTTTAAAAGCTTTCATTGGATCGATTAAAAATATCTTAATGCGCGATTGAAGAGGAAGATCTGAAGTATTTAATGTAACCTAAGAGCAATTTACGCTGAAAGTATTAAAAACAGAGATTACGGCCTTTGAGACTGGCCCAGTTTTGACGCATGCGCAGACGACGCTGAAGCGACATTTGGCATATCAGCCTGGTGGCAGCTGAGACGGCCACACCGGTTCCAGATGTGAGGGCCTGCTGCGACGCGAAGTTGTCAGTGTTAATGTGAATAGTATACATGTGAGGGTCTTCTAGGGCGAGATTTTTTAAGAGTAGCCACCAGGTTGAGTGCCTCTAGCTGAGCTATGTTGTGTTTCTTCTTGAGCAGCGCCACAGAATATTTGGCTGCATAGTAGTGCGTGTGTGAGTGGGTCCCGCCCCTTTGTAGCGATGAGTCGCACTCAATGACCCATAGTGCTCTGTCGGTTTCCGGTAGGAGGACAAGGCCATTGGAAGTGCTGGCATATCTGAGGAACCATTTAATGTCGAGGAGTAGGCCGTCTGGGATCTGGTGTTTTCCCCTGTTTGGCGTCCCTCGCAGGGCCTCAAGGATACTTGACATGAAGCGCCTAGCAGGGTGAACACATTTTGCGACATGTTGCAGATGCTCCACAAATCGCTGGATATCCTTCCAGGATGCACGCTTACGGTCCGCCCACCCTGCACACTCAGTTAGGATGTCTGGGAGTTTTTCATTTGGTATCCGGATGGTCATGTCGGTAGTCGATATAAGAAATTTCTTTCTTGACATATGCTCGAATACAGTCCATGCTGTTGTCATCATTGTGGAGGTTTGCATTAGTCAATATGGGTGGTTTATCAGCGGTGAAATCGGCAGGCCAGCCGTATTCAAGGAATTCGATCAGTTGCTGGTTGTGGTAGCCTTCGAGCAGCTTCCTCCATGCTCTGATGTTTAAACATGACGGAACCCTTATCCTAGAGCCGATATGGTTGGGGATCGCAGGCAACATCATATATTTTCATGTAGTCCCTGAACTGCGAATATTGGCACCGGTTGATGTGTGGCCACATGCGTCCGTCTCCCGTTTTGGTAGATCATGGGATTCGAACCCCTGGTCGAGTCAAACCAATGATTTAAAAATGTATACTTGTCGCTTCATAGCCAGGCATTCGGCATTATTAAGATAGGAAAGGACTGGTTTGCTCAGTGTCAGGATAATGTGACTGAGTGGGATGGGATATCAGGTCATGGTGCTGGCGAACAGGTCCCCAGTGGGACAGCAATATTAAGTCACCATGAGTGTGCACTGGCACAAGTCGGTACCTGTCATGATATGACCTCAGATGTTGCCAGGACGTTAAACTCCAACAACCAACCAACCGTTAGATTTTCTGTCTTTTGTTGTGTTCTTGTTAGATGTGACTCTCAGCCCCCCCTCATTTTGTAAAATATTGTTTAAAATGATTATTAAGATCTTTACATATATTTATAACCATTGTGGAGATGGCCGTGGTATTGTAGCAGTGAACGCATTCACGTAGTGTTATCTTCACAGGACTAGTTGGTAGATCGTTGGTAAGCCCGACCCTCGTGTAGCTTTAGACGGCTTAGGATTGTTAAGATGATCGATGGCGCCGAGCCATTTTTTCTCCTTTTTTATTCACCCTTTAACAACAACAAAAAGGTGTGCGATGTAGTTTTTATTGGATTTCTTTTCTTTTGAAAGACAGATAGGATTTTGGACGAGGCTACATTTAAAGTTTTATATTAAAAAAACTAACAACAATTAAAAATTGCCTTGGAAATAAATCTAAGATTTAAAGGGAATTACCCTGGTGGGTTATTGCTGGTGGTGGTAGTGGGGGAGGGTGTAGGTTAAGCGCTGAGTAATGGATGTAATGCTAGGTACACACCTACCGTTTACGACGCGATTCGCGCATACGACCTTGTTAGTCGGTAGGTGGGTGCGGGACCATAGCACACCAGACGTCCGCGATTTGCGATTACAACTCAGTTTTAGGCCTTAAAACTGAAATCGCAAGCAATTAGAAAAACGTTCGCGTCTGAGTTTTAACGATCAACGAATCGCCGGGCCGGAAAAAGGACACGTGACAGTGTCTTAACCAAAATATTCTAATTGGCGGCTATATATTAATATTTTCTAATCGACGAATGTAAACTAAACAAATACGTAGCAGGCGCAAGGAAATTCCGCCGTTCGGCGGCTACATATTAGACCCAAATCTATTCAACGGTGGTGATATTAATGTTTTCTAATCGACGAATGTAAACTAAACAAGTACGTAGCAGGCGCAAGGAAATTCCGCCGCCGGCGATATTAATGATTTTCTAATCGAACGATGTAAACAAAACAAATAGCATTGCTACAGGAAACTGCTAGATGGCGATGTAGTTCGCGCAAAACCCACCAGGTGTGTGCAGCGCAGTCGCGAATCGGCGCAAGGAAAATGCTAGATGGCGCTGATGGCGAGGTAGTTCGCGCAAAAACCCACCAGGAGCATGGATCGCAGCCGCGAATCGGACGTTATATGTGTGCGTCCAGTCGGTATATGTGCGCATCCCTTATCTTCGGTTTTAATCCCGATCGGGTCGCATCGGGCGCAAAGTTTTAGTGCGTGAGTCGTAAACGGTAGGTGTGTACCTAGCATTATACAGGTTTGCATTGTTTGTTTGTTTTATGTCCTAGCAACATCTAATGTCATATCGAGACAGGTACCATCTTCTGACAGCACACTCATGGTGACTTTATAGTGCTGCCCCACTGGGAGACCAGGCTGTCGGCACCATGACCTGATATCCCACCACAGTCACATTATCCTGATACTCTGCAAACCAGTCCTTGTCCTATCCTATTAATGATAAGCATCAGGCTAGGTATCCACAAGTTTCAATTTTATAAGTCATTGATTTGACTCTGCTGGGCATCGACCTTCCGCACAGGAAGCCTGCGTTCTACCGATTAGGCCACCGCGTCCGGTGACAGGTTTGGACAAGCCACGGTCACGTGATTGCTGTCTGCTGCCACACATCACCATGGAGACGGGTGTCTGCAGGTAGCGGCTTGACTCTCACCTGCCACCACTGACAGGCGTATTAATGACCACCTTGGTGCAGATAGGGATAAAGGATAGGCTGAGAAAGAAGGATCCGCGATGTTCACCTTAGATATAGTGATCACTTTATTATATTTTTTTTTTAAACAACAGACCCCCAAACGGCTAAATTAAAAATAACCTATATGGTTCGCGGTTCTATTTAAAATTTAATGCAATGGTAGTAAGCAAGAGTGCTGACAATTATAATGTTGTAGCTATCGAGATATATTATTATTGTTATTATTATTATTATTATTATTAAGATATTCTCTATTGGTGAGGGTCGTACACCTGTTGGGGTTTTACTTTCTACCAACATATAAGGTCATATCACGATAGGCACTGACTTGTCACAGTGTAGCACCAATGGTTACTTTATAGTGCCGCCTGACTGGGAGATCAGACAGCCAACACTCTGACCTGATATCCCATTCAGTCATGTTAATTTGTATTCCGAGCTAACCAGTCCTTGCACTATCCTAGTAATGCTGATCGCCAGGCTAGATAGTGACAAGTATCAATTTTGTAAGTCATTGGTTTGACTCGGCTGGCGATTCGAAACCCTAATCTTTTGTGTGTGAAACCAGCACTTTTTACTCAGAACGAGATAGGGCGCGGTGGCCGAATCGGTAAAGCGCAGGACTCCCCTGCGGGAGTTCGGTCCCCGGTCGCATCAAACCAATAGCTTATAACGGTGATACTTGTCGTTTCCTAGCCTAGCGTTTGGCATTAATAGGATATGGCAAGGACTGGTTTAGCTCAGTGTCAGGATAATGTGACTGAGTGCAATGTCGGGTCATGGTGCCACCTGCCTGATTTCCCAGTGGGGCAGAACTATAAAGTCACCATGAGTGCGCACTGTCACAAGTCGGTACCCATCCTGATATGACCTTATATGTTGCTAGGACGTAAAACAACAACAAGGACAACAACTCAGAAAGAGTCTTAACGATTTGGCCACCACCTGTGTCTGATCAAAACGAGGCTGTTGAGAAGAAAAAGGGACGCAGTTGATGTAACCCGGTTAAAATGCCGGTTACTGCTGCTTTGGAAAGTTTACGTGGAGATGCAGATTCGTGACGTCTGTGTAAATAATAGTGTGTTTGTGGGGGGTGGGGGGTAGTGGTGGTGAAAGGGGGTTGTGAAGCTTCATCACAGGACCCATCCACTAAGTGCTTTACCTGACACAGTGACAATGATTAATGCGAAAGTGTATGTGTGTATATTAGCCTGTCTCAAAAGGTGCTAGCTCTTCGTTTTTTTGTCCATAGTAATGATTGATACAAAACAGCACAGAAACGGTTACACTGAAAACACAAGGACATTTGCTTCAAATCAATATGTATTCTATTGGGATTATGAAACACAGTGTAAAAAACAAATCAGTTTATCCTGAGCAAATGCATAAGTAGATAGTGTGTTGATCGTTACTATGGACAAAGTTTTGTCCCATATTGCTTAGCACCTCTTGAGACAGTCTCCAAATAAGAGGTCCAGGACGAGTGAAAATTCAGACGGACAAGTGAAAATCACCTGGTGTATATATATATATATATAAATATGAGACTGTCTCAAAAGGTGCTAAGCAATATGGGACAAAACTCTGCCCATTGTAACGATCAACATACTATCTGCTTATGCATTTGCTCAGGATAAACTGATTTGTTTTTTAAATGGCGTTTCATAATCCCAATAGAATATGTATTGATTTGAAGCAAATGTCCTTGTGTTTTCAGTGTAACCGTTTCTGTGCTGTTTTGTGTCAATCGTTACAATGGACCAACAAAAATAACAGTTATCACCTTTTGAGACAGGCTCGTGTGTGTGTGTGTGTGTGTGTGTGTGTGTGTGTGTGTGTGTGTGTGTGTGTGTGTATAAGAAGTATAAATTGATGGCCAAGATGTATATACAGTAAAACCTCTCTAACCGACCACCTACACATATCGACCACTCCCCTATATCGATCGCTTTATTTGGGTCCCAATAATACCATTGTAACCATATTCTAACTCCATAAACCGACCACCTTCCCAAATGGACCACTTAAAGTCGGTCCCAATGTCGGTCGATTTAGCGAGGTTTTATTGTATTTGTATATATATGTATATATATGATAAATACTGTAGACAAGTGCAGATTCAGACGGACAAGCGAAAATCACACCATGCTTGTCCGTTGGACTCGTGACATTTTTTGCTTATTTCTATCACTTTGTGTGTATATATAATAGGTTCCCACAGATCCCCGAAAACCGTTGAACATTCAAAATTATCCGAAATCCTTTGAATATTGCATATTTTCATATAAAACTCTTGGAAATGCGAATTTCCTCCGAGCCAAATCAAACCAATTAGAAAATTGATACTTGTCACTATCTAGCCTGACGCTTGGCATTACTAGGATAAGTCAGGGACTGGTTAGCACAATATCAGGATAATGTGACTGGAATATCGGGCCATGGTGTCAGTGGCCTAGTCTCCCTCTCCCAGTGGGGCAGCTTGTTTGTTTGTTGTTGTTTTATATCCTAGCAACATCTACGGTACTAATGACCGGGCGCGGTGGCCGAATCAGTAAAGCACAGGCCTCACATGCGGAAGATCGCGAGTTCGTGAGTTCGGTTCCCGGTCGAGTCAAACCAATGACTTAAAAATTTATACTTGTCGTTTCCTAGCCTGGTGCTTGGCATTATTAGAATAGGGCAAGGACTGGTTAGCTCGGTGTCAGGATAATGTGACTGAGTGGGTTATCGCGTCATGGTGCTGGCGGCCTGATTTCCCAGTGGGGCAGCACTATAAAATCGCCATGAGTGCGTACTGTCACAAGTCGGTACCCATCCTGATATGACCTTAGATGTTGCTAGGACGTAAAACAAAAAAAAGCAAACATCTACGGTACTATGATTTATCAGGAGTGGGGTAGCACTATGAAATGATCACGAGTGCGCACTGGCACAAGTCGGTACCCGTCCTGTTATGCCCTTAGATGTTACTAGGATGTAAAACAAACAAAGAAACACACAAATCACTTACCACCATATTGAGGTGTATTGAGGTATCCAACCACACTTAACTATGTTATATGCAGCGATTCATTCTCTTGCCTCTTGGCTGTTGCTGGACTGAAAACGAATCACCCTATTCTAGCAACGGTCATTTATAAAATGAACCAACTGACAATGGATGGGTATGACATCCACTTGTGCTGGGTGCCTGGCCATGCCGGCATACAAGGAAATGAACGAGCTGATCGGGCTGTGAAGAAAGCCCTGAACTGTGCTTGAACCGTGTCTGATCCCTCACTCTGATCTGACACCACTAATAGCCACCCACATAAAATCCAAATGGCAACATGAGTGGGATGAAAACATTAATAAACTTAAAGAAATTGAACCATCTGTGGGAAAACCATCACAGACTAATGCGGGAAGTCGGCGGGACCAAGTGGTCCTTAGCCGCTGCCGTATTGGCCACTCGTGGCTTACACATGCTTTTCTGCTCATGGGGGAACCTCCCCCTGAATGTATTGGGTGTCAGTCCCCGCTGACACTTTGATTTTTTGGCCCTGCACCAACAATTCTACACTGCAGACAGTATGCATGACCTTTTTACTAACGTAAAACAAGAAAGCATTTTAGCCTTTTTGAGGGCAGCTGGACTGTACCACCTCATATAGTTTACTAAATAAATTCTATCAATTATTAATAAAACTTTTCTTTTTCTATGGGAATTTGTTTCCCTTGACCACAGATATATGATTGTGAGCTTTCTAATTTAATGAGTGTCTATTGGCACATAATTGATTGTCTGCTTTTACACGTAAAAGCGATGGTTTGAACAAAAAACAAACATTTCTCGCCATGAATATGGCCTATGCTGCCAACCCGGCATAAAGCACCCACCAATCAATCAATCAACCACCATATATCTTACACTTTAAAAAAAATAGTTACATAGCCAACATTCTGAATAACCCAACTGAACTTATTTATTAACTAACTTCCTGCACCCTCACCACCCCATATATTACACACCTAGTTTAAAGCCGCATAACATAGTCCGATGAAAACATCAAATTTTCAAAACCAAAACAATTATCTAGATTTGATGCTACATATCCAACGTGCACTTATTAAGCATTTGTCACAACATTGAAGGGAACACTGAGTCAATTTAATAGAACATGTTACTGCAGAAGCCTATGGTGTCAGAGTTTTGGCACATGTGAGTGCCAAAGTTAATTTTCCATGGCTGCACTTCAAATATATGAAAGTTAGGCATTTAACATGTAGTGCTGGTGGATCGTGGGTTCGAACCCTGGTCGAGTCAAACCAATGACTTAAACATTGATACTTGTCGCTTCCTAGCCAGGCGCTCGCCATTATAAGGATAGGGCAAGGAGCAGTGGAATGTGGAAGACCTATCGATTGAAATTTCCCCTGCTTAAGCAACTAATGTATTTAAAAAAAACTAAAAGTTACTTAAAACTTTAGAGCGGTAGATTATGACGATCAATATAATATATTTATCTCAGATAAATGGCAGAAACCCAAAACCATCGCACTATGCAACTCTAAAAATAAAATAAACACACCAAAAACCTACCATTTCCAGCATCCTAAATAATGCTTCTCACCCCTGCAGCTGACTTAAGCTAAGATTCCATATATGCGGTATGTGAATGCGGCAAAAAATAGAGAAAAGCATATAAATATACATGGGTGCTTCCATATGTGCGAATGCGGCAAATGGATCGACCCATGGACCGATCGGTGCGAATGCTGCTGCGTTTGCCGGAGAAAACAATAGTAACTTTGACTTTCCTTCACAAATTTGGAGCAAAAAAACTCCAAAAATGGGATGGGTATCCTTATTTGTGTTTGTTTAGCAACCCCCCCCCCCCCCCACACACACACACAAAAAGAAAACCTTGACTATTGGAGGTCGGCATGGGTATCTATGCCGCATACCGCATATCGCATGCCGCATGCCGCATACCGCTCATTCTGAGCACAACTGGTAACCGGCTCTGACTTAACCACTTGCAGGTGTTGAGATAATAGATCCCCCCCCCCACTCCCCCGCTCCCATACACGCACACTACCCCGCGGACCTGCTTTTGTTGATGAGTTAAGAGGCTGATCATTATAACGGTGATGATTTACCGCTACGTCCGTTGGAGGCGTCAATCTTTATATTTATGTACATTTCATATTAACTAATAACTAGACTGACACAAAATAAAGACAAATAAAACAATACCAGCATAGTGAGGTGCACTCACCTCCCCAGGTGAAATGCACAGGTACACAGGTAGGGTTGATTGTTGGAATTTTACGTCCTGGCGCCATCTAAGGTCATATCAGGATGGATACTGACTTATGACAGTGCGCACTCATGGCGACTTTATAGTGCTGCTCCATGTGGAAATCAGGCTACAAGCACCATGACCCGATATACCACTTAGTTACATTATCCTTGCCCTATCCTACAAATGCCAAGCGTCAAGCTAGAAAGCAACCAGTATGCATTTTAGAGTCATCTCCTTGTGAAAGGTCGGGAGTTCGATTCCCGGTCGAGTCAAACTAATGACTTACAAAATTGATACTTGTCGCTTCCTAGCATTACGCTCGGCATTCCTAGGATACGGCAAGGACTGCCAAGATAATATGACTGCGTGGGATATTGGGTCATAGTGCCGGCGGCCTGGTCTGGCAGTGGGACAGCACTATGAAGTCGCCATGAGTGAGCAGTCACAGATCAGTACCCGTCCTGATATGACCTTAGATGTTGGTAGGACTTAAACCCCCAACAAACACTTATCTTTAGCGAACCATGCATATAATATACACATACGCTTTTGATTCATTTGATTTGTCCGTCTGATAGCAGGACACCTGCTATTTCAGGACAACATTGGTGTGTCAACCAGTAGTCCACAACTGGTTCATCAACAGCTGTGGTATGTGCTGTCCTGTCTGTGGGGTCGTGCATATAAAAGACCCCTTGCTGCTTATTGGAACGAGTAGGCTCTATGGTGGCAGAGGGTTTCCTCCAAAGAAATATGTCAGAATGACCATATGTTTGACGTCCAATAGCCGATGATAAAAATCACTGTGCTCTAGAGGCGTCCTTAAATAAAAGAAGCTTTTCTTTTACATTGGTGTGGATGCAGAGTTGTTTATTGAAGACCTGCCCATCACAGACGTAACTTCTTCATCCTGGTAAATGCCCACCGTGCTTGCAACCACGTGATCTGGTTCAAACGCATTAATCAATAGACTACATCACGGTTCCGACTGCGCATGCGCTGAAAACGGCCGTGGGAGCAAAGCAAAGGCGCACGGCCATTGACTTTGCCTATACGAGCATTGAAAAAATGTCAGTTTTATTCAAAACTAATAGAAATCCAAAACCCTAACCTTATAAATCTAATATAATCTTTTTGTTAAACATGTTTTCTATATGTGTTCCAAGCGGTTTGTCTCTAGGTGGTGTGGTTTTATCAATATTTTACTTTTTCTGTATGGAGATTGCTCACTGCCATTGACAATGCATTGAGTACTCTGGCTATGGCTCTAACACTAGTCTGAGTGCCTAGATCTTTCTGAATCTAAATGCACATGGCATAAGATGTGCTGATTATATTGATGTAAATGCAATGCTGGATAACAGATTAATATCTTAATTTATTATATATATTTTTTTAGTTGGTATTCTATGTTTCAAACAAGAGCTGAGATGATCTGAAACTATCACATTTCATAGCTGCAACCAGTGTATTAGCATATGTGCCATGTGCTTTTGGGGGGGGTTGTTTTGCTCTGACGCATCCCACAATGCACCGCGCCGCTGGAACCGTGATGTAGTCTATTCACTTTTGTTTGTTAAAAGAAGGTATTTGCCCCCTCCCCCCCCCCCCCCCCCCCCCCCCCCCCCACACACACACACACATTTGTGACAGTGGTGGTAAAAGATGTTTACCAAGCATCGATCTATTGGGTCACATTTGGTTTCGTTTATAGCTGCATAGTCCGATGAAACATCAGAATTTCAAAACCAAAACAGTGACCTAGATTTGATTCTGCATATCTGACTTAGATACTGTCGTGGGGGTGATGAAAATGGGAAATACTGCGCCTAGAGCGGGACTCGAACCCACATCTCTTTGCATTCCGGGCCAGTGTGCTAACCATTATACCACCTAGGCTCCCTGATATCAACACACTCCCCACGCCTACCTGTCTATGTGGTTACTTGCCTGAGAGGTCAGTGCAGACCACTACACTCGTCCCCCTGGAATTGTAAGTCTTGTAATGCTTACAATTACATACATACAGGCAATGCACTTACACATACATACACAGGGTAGGTTCAACAACCATACAGCGCAAAGCTTGTACAGGATCCTGATCACGGCAACCAGTGTCATGGGGGTGATGAAAATGGGAAATACTGTGCCTAGAGCGGGACTCGAACCCACATCTCTTTGCATTCCGGGCCAGTGTGCTAACCATTACACCACCTAGGCTCCCTGATATCAACACACTCCCCACGCCTACCTGTCTATGTGGTTACTTGCCTGAGAGGTCAGTGCAGACCACTACAATACTAATGCTCTTATTAAGCATTTGTCAAAAGTAAATTTTGTATCATCTGTTGCCACATAGAAGGGAATACCAAGTCAATTTACGAGAACCTTTAACCGCATAAGCCTATGGTGTCAAGAGTTTTGGCGTGTTTGCCCAAATTAATTTGGAATGTTTGCACTCAAAATATCTCAAAACTTAGCCGTTTAAAATAAAAGGTACTTAAAGCTAAAGTAAGATAGATGATAGAGTTCAACGTAATATATTGACTTCAGAAAAAGAATTAAAAACCCCACCAGACTGCAACTTCGCCTCTGTGATGCCGCCGCCTGTTGTCTGTCTGTCTGTATGTGCTATGTCTGTCTGTCTGTCTGTCTGTCTGTGTGATGTCTGTCCGTGCTATCTCTGTCTGTGCTATGTCCGTCTGTCTGTGCTATGTCCGTCTGTATGTGCTATGTCCGTCTGTCTGTGCTATGTCCGTCTGTCTGTGCTCTGTCTGTCTGTCTGTCTGTGTAATGTCTGTCTGTGCTATGTCAGTCTGTCTGTGCTATGTCAGTCTGTCTGTGCTATGTCAGTCTGTCTGTGCTCTGTCTGTCTATATGTCCGTGGGTTTGTCTGTGCTATGTATGTCTGTCTGTGCTATGTATGTCTGTCTGTGCTATGTATGTATGTCTGTCTGTCTCTGCTATGTATGTATGTCTGTCTGTGCTATGTCTGTATGTCTGTGCTATGTCTGTCTGTGCTATGTCTGTCTGTGCTATGTCTGTCTGTATGTATGTCTGTCTGTCCCCGGGCGCCCAGCTCCCAGTACACGTAGCCTCGTTTTCGACACGCCATGACCTGGGTCACCTCGCACCCTTTGAGCGGGTGTCTTTTTGGTCTCAATGCCTTACACCGTGTCGGGATCATCATTGGGACAGGTTGAATCCACACCCTGTAACATTCAGCAGTCAACACACATACCAACACATCCATCAACACACACATCCACACACACACCGACACCACGCATCAGCAATCATCACCAATACTGTATCAACCCCAGCTCTCCAATAATATACAATATGGTCTATCGTATGGAGTGATCTTTCATTATTTAATAATAATAATAAATATACATTATTTAATCGTAATAATAGTATCTTGTCGACATATATACAGTTAATTTGGATATGAAGCCGCCCAAGTAAAAACAAGTGATTGGTTGATGTTTTCCATTCTAACAACAAGTGAGGTCATATCAGGAACTTTATACAGATTTATTATTTTATTGTATATGGTATGCGGGTTAAGAATAATAATAATAATAATAATAATAGTATCTTGTTGACAAATATACAGATAATTTGGGTATGAAGCCGCCCAAGTAAAAAGAAGTGATTGATTCTAACAACATTCTAACAACAAGCTTTTCCATTCTAACAACAAGTGAGGTAATATCAGAAACTGTATACATATTTATTATTTTATTGTATATGTATACGGTATGCGGGTTAATAATAATATTATCTTGTTGACATATATACAGGTAATTTGGGTATGAAGCCGCCCCAGTAAAAATAAGTGGTTGATTGATGTTTTCCATTCTAACAACAAGTGAGGTAATATCAGGAACTTTATACAGATTTGTTATTTTATTGTATATATTGTATATGGTATGCGGGTTAATAATAATAATAATAATAGTATCTTGTTGACATATATACATATAATTTGGGTATGAAGCCGCCCAAGTAAAAAGAAGTGATTGATGTTTTCCATTCTAACAACAAGTGAGGTAATATCAGGAACTGTATACATATTTATTATTTTATTGTATACGGTATTCGGGGTTATTATTGTATTGCACATTATAAATAACGGCATTAATTAAAATGCATTCCCAAGCACAGTTCCAGGCTTTCTTACGGTCAGGAAATGGTTAGCATACATCTACTTACTTATGCCAGGTACACACCTACCGTTTGTGCGCACCCACCTACCATATACGATCTAAAACTGCCCGTTTCGCACACAAAAATCGGTATGTTTGCGCTCCCCGCGCACACCTAGCGAATCCGATTCCCGACTAAAAACTCAGTTTTAGGGCTAAAATGGGCCGATTACGATTGCGATTCACGATTCGAAAAATGAATTGGCCCGTTTTCAGTTTTAAGCGGGTCGGGTCGAGTCGCGAGTGTTAGTGCGCGAATCGTAAACGGTAGGTGTGTACTTGGCATTACAACTGGTAACAGCTTCTTGTCAAGGAGGTTAGACACCGATAGTTAGTTACTCATTGAAAAAAAAAATCTCGTGATAAATAAAATGGAAGAAAAATAAGTTAAATATAGTGCATAGCTAGAGGCAGCTGACACTTCTCTTGTCAGTATCTAATTATGTCGAATCTTACTCACAAAGTCTTAAAGGGGCACTAGTTGTATTGCAAAGTACATGTCATGCCTATTATGTATTATGAGTGTCGCTTCTTATTGAATACATGATGCATTCTTTGATCATTCGGTAATAGTTATTAATTATTTTAGGGATTAATTTGAAGTGAAGATGTACAGAATTGTTGGCATGCACATGGAAATAAGTATTGGAGATCATAACTATCGATCTAATAAAGTAATATATATTCTTATTTAAAACTCAACAAATCGTGTTTTGCAACATTACAGTTCCATCGGATGGTGGTTTCTTTTAAGGTCTGCCATTATTTGAGATATATATTAGGTTGGCCATTATAGGGTAACTTGCTTAAAATTATAGTAACTTTTATTTTAAAGGGTTAACTTTGGGGATATATGATGTGAAAACTGCAACATTATTTTGGGAGACCGTCGGATTCGAACATATGGGTTCGAATCCGGGTCGAATCAAACCAATGACTTAAGGCCCTGTCACACATCACCGGATTGAGGGAAACAGAAAGAAACAGAACAAAGTCTGTTGATGTCCGGTTGGTGTTCATACAAGTTTTGAACATGCACAAAACTTGGACCGGATGCTGCCAGATGTGTCTGGTTTGATTCCGTTTAGTCCACTTACCGTCCGTTGGTTGTCCGTTTCATGTCTGTTCGTCCAGCGGCCATTGACTCAATTGCGCAACATTTTGACACATTTTAATACATTTTGATACTTATCACCACCGGACTAGACAATTCTGTCCATTGCTCAATCCGGCGAGGTGTGACAGCCACTTTAAGAATTGATACTTGTCACTTCCTAATCAGGCGCTTGGCATTATTAGGATAGGGCAAGGACTGGTTGGCTCTGTGTCAGGATAATGTCACTGAGTGGGATATCAGGTCATGGTGATGGCAGTCTGGTTTCCCAGTGGGGCAGCACTATAAAGTCACCATGAGTGTGCACTGTCACAAGTCAGTACCCGTCATGATATGACCTTAAATGTTGCCAGGATGTAAAACTCCAACAACCAACCAACTACAGCGGCTGTACTTTGCTTGCCAACGTGTAGACTCACACAATGGGGAATGTATGTTCCACTGGCGGCCATGATGGAGACACGTTTTGAATTGATTTCCCATCATGCATCACTCAAATCTGAATTACCCTCACACCGGCGGGCGGTGTTGAAAAGGTGGTTTGTGTTCATCCAACATGGTGTAATGCCTTCTCCCTGCCCCCCCCCCCCCCCACACACACACACATACAATAACAATACATTCCCACTTAAAAAACAAGAACCTATTTCTTTTTTAGATTCAAGTTATTTTTCTAAGAAAAAGACTACATACATACATACATACATACATACATACATACATACATACATACATACATACATACATACATACATACATACATACATACATACATACATACATACATACATACATACATACATACACCAGATGGGGTGGCCGAATGAGTTGAGACTCCGTCTCCCGTTTTGGTATATCGTAGGGTTCGAACCCACGGTTTTGAACCCTGGTCGAGTCAAACTTTGTCGCTTCCTAACCAGACTCTCGGCATTATTACCATAGGGGACGGACTGGTTGTCTCAGTGTTACTGTTAGGATAATGTGACTGAGTGGTATATCAGGTCATGGTGCTGGTGGCCTGTCTCCCGGTGGGGCAGCACTATGAAGTCTCCATGAGTGCACACTGTCACACGTCGGTACCTGAATTGATATGACCTTAGATGTTGCCAGCACATAAAACTCCAACAACCATCCTACACACACATACACACACACTCTCTCTCTCTCTCTCTCTCTCTCTCTCTCTCTCTCTCTCTCTCTCTCTCTCTCTCTCTCTCTCTCTCTCTCTCTCTCAACATGCGTAACCTGTGTCTTTATCTCTATTCACAAGTGCCCCATAGTACCAAAGACAATGTGTGACAAGACGTGCCACTCAGCGCTTTCCTGTGAAATGCAGATGCAGTGCTGCCACCCAATGGCAAACAAGGCAATTGACTGCTGTATCATTGAAAGAGGGGGGACAGGTTCCCTAGCCCATCCTGACTGCTGTACCATCGAAGACAATATACAACAATTATAGTATAGTATTTCCTAATACTAATAGTAATAATGAAAACAATATCATCATTATTTATGGTGTACCCGGGTATTGGAAAGAAATTTCCACTAAATCGGTGAAGAAATGCAATTAACATGCAAGACGATCGGGAGATCTATATACACAGTGTAAATATAACATTTAAATCGCCATTTAATGCACACCTTGTTTGCCGTGGGGTGGCGCCACTGCATGATTATTTAAGAAATTCCTATATGAAAGCGTGGAATGGTGCATCTTGTCGTACATTGTCTTTGGTAGTACATCAACTGTAGCGACCCGCCCATTCACTGTGCGCGTGTGTCGTCCTGCAAAGATTCACTTAGAGTCGCTGGGGGACTCTAACGCAGATTAAAACCTAAGGGCCAAAAAGCAGGACGCTGGGCCCCATCCCATCCCATCTAATCAACTAGACTTGCCGGCGTTCACGGCCGATCGGCAATAAATCTATAAAAGAAGGGGTCGGGTGTGGCCCCGAGACGGGACTGATGGATTAGCCGGAGAAGGTGGCCGACGGGCGGCCAAGAAACGCGCATGTCATTACCGCCCTGATCAGGGGTGTGAGCCGGCCGAGGTGTGACGGTGTGAGGCGGTGATGGGTGTGGGGTCGGGTGTGGCGCGCAGTGGGTGTGGTGGTGTGCAGTGGAGGGTGGGGTGTAGTGGGGGTGGTGTGCAGTTGGTGGTGTTCGCATTGGGGGTGGTGTACAGTGGGTGGGGTGTGCATTGGGGGTGGTGTTCAGTGGGTGTGGGGTGTCCGGCCTATCGTGGGTCTTAGCGGCAGGATTTGAGGTGTCCGTGCACGTGTGTACCTCTAAGAAAGGTTGGTTGGTTGGCGGGTTAGTTGGTTTGACATGTTGTATTGGATGGTGATATTGTAATGCTTGGGGGTGGTGTGTCTGTCTGTTCTTTCTTTTCCTTTCTTTCCCTTTTTTTCTTTTTATCTCCTTTTTGATTTTCTTGCCTTCATTTCTTTCCTTTTCTGTTCTCTCTATCTTTCTTTCTTTCTTCCTTTCTTTCTTTCTTTCTTTCTTTCTTTCTTTCTTTCTTTATTTATTACCAATAAGAGCATTTGAATGTGGACTGTCTGTTGTTGTTTGTTGGGGTTTTCCATCCTGGCAACATCTATGGTCATATTAGGATGGGTACCGACTTGTGACAGTGCACACTCATGACAACATTATAGTGCTTCCCCACTGGGATATCAGGCCGCTGGCACCATGACCCGATATATCCCACTTAACCACATTGTCCTGATATGGAGCAAACCGGTCCATGCCTTATCCCGGTAATGCCGAGCGTCAGGCTAGGTTGTGACAAGTATACATTTAGTAAATCATCGGTTTGACTCAGCATGGATTCCAACTCATGTGATAGTAGCACAGCTAAACCTTATCGTTACATACTTAGAGTATATTTAACATTATTTAATTCTAAGCATTTTGTTGTTGTTGCAGTTCTGATCTTCAAGCGATTCCAAATTTGTAGTTATTTACACAAATTATGTTATGTATAAAAAACTTATGTGTATATTATGATGGAATGTAGTTATCCTGTATCACTATATTGTCTTATCCAAACTCCTGTGACCTTCCTTGTAGTTGTTGGTAGGTGGTTGGTGTGCGGCCTGGAGGGAAGGATGCCTGCTCCAAGCAGTTCTACTCCCCTCCTTCCCACCAGGTGGCGCCTCTGGTCCTCACCATCTGTATAAGAGGTTGTGCACATATTGTTATTCATGTAAATATCCCGCTTGTAATTAATTTTGATTTCTTCCTTGTTACTCTTCTGAGTGTGTTTGCTATGTACTTCTACCATTCGGTGACTTGGCAGGTAGTGGAGCAACCTGGTGACTGGTTAGGTCTGTTTCGAAGCAGGCCAACTGTAGACCACTTGTCAGATCCATCGTCTCATTTCATTACGACTTTTACATTGATAAACTGTAACGGTGGGTCTTGAGGGCCAGCCAGAGTGTTGGATTCGCTCTCAGTCTAATGGCCCTGTCACACTACGACGTCAACGTAGGGAGAACGTGAAGAATGTTGAACTTCTCGGCGTAGTATGCAAATTTGGGCACAAGTTGAACGTGGATGCAGCATAGTGGACGAGAGCGTAACGTCGGTAAAGCATAGTGATACCGTCATTCAACGAGAGAGGTCAACTTCATTACGTTCACGGAATGTTATGAACGTTATTCCATCGCCAGAACTACGTTACCTGATGGCGAAACGTTGAACGTACGTTCTCCTGACGTTATCCTGACGTTCCCATTACGCCGCGTGGACGTTTCCACCGGGTTTAATGTGTGTCAACATCGTGCAACGTAGTTGAACGTAGTGACTAACGTTTTAATAACGTCGGTTTAATGTCATTGACGTTCACCGAACGTGTACAGAACGTACGGCGAACATAAACCCTTACGTTCGAACTACGTCAAAAGTTTTGAACATGTCCAAAACCTTGACGTAATGTGACGTAGCTCGGCGTCAGTCTAACATCATTATGACGTCATAATAAAATAATCCAACATACATCAACGTAATGACGAAAGATCACCACGTTAGGCTCACGTTCGCTCATTACGTTGTAGTGTGACAGGGGTAAAACTCGCTGTCGGGTTCCTTTTATGGGATATATTAAGAGTCGCATAGTCCAATGGTTTTGGGTTTCTGTCATTCTCTGAGATAAATATATTAGGTTGATCGTTGTCATCTACCTTACTTTTAGTTTGAAGTGACTTTGCTTTAAAATGACTTGGAAGATATTTGAAGTGTAAACATGCCAAATTAATTTTGGTGTGCTTATGAAAACTCTGACCATTATAGGCTCGAGAAGTACCGTAAGTGGCAGACCACCAAACCCTCAGCCTCGGTTTCTCCCCCCTAAATGCACTGGGATTGGTCCCACTGCTTCACTGCCAAGGTCCGACTTGTTTGTTATTAAATATTTTATTTAATCCAGTTTGGTTTCTGTCTCTGTTTTCCTTTTCTTCTTTACAGCCGAGTGTAGCGAATTAAAACTTACTACAAGTTTACCAACTGAATACAGAAGATAACTTCTGCTTACATTCTAAATACTCACATTGATCTGACTAATATTGATCTGGTTATATGACACTACTGTACCATATTGTTATGGAACTTTTGGGTTTCAGAATTTCATTGTGTTACATGGTGCAAATTGTCTATTCAACAGGTATTGTACACCTTATTCTATATACCTTTTGTGTAAATAACCCTGAATTGAAAAATGGCTGGAAGACCAGTGCTTCGGCACTGACAAAAGACTTATTCAGCAGAATAAACATATTTACAAAAAAAAAAGGAAAAAAAAGTAGCGGGTTCTATTAAAGTGACTTAATACACCCTTCTATGTAGCATTATATACTTAATAAGTGCACTAGTAATAGTAGTATCTAACGGCCTGGTCACATAGCCATTAGTGGACGTAGGTGAACGTAGTGGAGGCTAACCTAGTTGAAAGTAGTTGAACATACCGGCATCCGTACTTGTCCTTGATGTTAAAGTTGCATAGTCCGATGGTTTTGAATTTCTGTATTTTTTCTGAGATAAATATATTAGATCGATTACTAGTGTCTACTTTACACTAGTTCAAAGTTACTTTTATTTTAAATGGTAAACCGTTGAGATATTTTGAGTGCAAACATAGAAAATTAGTTTTGGCAGGCTTGCCAAAACTCTGACACCATAGACTTCTGCAGTAATGGGTTCTGTTAAATTGACTCAGTATTGCCTTCTACACTGAAACAAATGCTTAATAAGTGCATCAGTATCTAAGTTAGATATGTAAAATCAAACCTAGATAATTGGTTTGGTTTTGAAAATTTGATATTTCATCGGACTATGCAGCTTTATCTTGGTAATAACGTGGGTGAGCTGTGATCTCCGATTTAATTTTTGGACATGTTCAAAAGAGCGGTACATTAGAGGCTGAATTAGACGCTGAATTTCGAACGTAGTAGAACGTACCTCTTAATGTACTCTAGCATACTTTGACCCGCACAAAACCATGGCCGTTCCACGTCGCACATGCCATGGTCACATAGCTGTTACTGTGTTAGTGGACATAGTTTAACGTAGTGGAGGCTAAAGTAGTTGATAGTAGTTGAACGTACCGGCATCCGTACCGTAACATATTTATCATTAGGTGGCAAAAGGTGCTGTACCATAAAGTATTTCAACATAGTTTAACAAAATTACACCACGTTTGACCCACGTTAGCCTCCACTACGTTCAACTACGTCCAATAACGGCTATGTAACCAGGGCTTAAGTATGTAGATTCAAATCTAGATAAGTGGTGTTCAACTACGTCCACTAACGGCTATGTGACCAGGCCTTAACTTAAGTATGTAGATTCAAATCTAGATAAGTGGTTTGCTGTCAAAGTTCTGTGCTTTTTTATCAAACTATGCAGCTTTAATAATAAAGGAAAACAGTCTATGCCATGTATACATCAATCATAGTGGTTTGCATTATTTATTAATACCGGTAATTACTTAATAACTATCAATGGACATAAACTTGACAATCACAATATTATGAACTTATCACCCGTGGGGACAACATGTGAAAAGTTGCTGTGTATTTTTTTCAATGCGAAAATTGTTTCCATGTGAAGTAATGACACAAGCAGTTCGACTGTGGTAAGAAGAAATGAGAGTTGTGACTCCGGAAGTGGGTTAGTGTGTGTGTGTGTGTGTGTGTGTGTGTGTGTGTGTGTGTGTGTGTGTGTGTGTGAAGGGCTGGTGTTTGTGTGTGGGTTGGTAGTGGGGGGGGGGCTAGTGTAATTTGCTGCCAGTGTAGTCCTGATTGGTCACCGCTGATCCCAGCCGCCTCTAGCAGTGTTACAAACAATTTGCCAAACTGAGGCTGTTTAAACAAAATAGGACTCCAACTATATATATATCGACCGCGAATCAAACTCCCGACCGCTTTGGCCACCATGTTCAATTCCCGGTCAAGACAATGACTTACAAAATTGATACTCGTCGCTTTCTAGCCAGGCGCTCGGCATTGTTAGGATAGGACAAGGACTGGTTGGCTCAGTGTCAGGATAATGTGACTGAGTGGGATATCAGGTCATTGTGCTTGCGGCCTGGTCTCCCATTGGGGCAGCACTATGAAGTTGCCATGAGTGCGTACTGTCACAAGTCAGTACCAGTCCTGATATGACCTTAGATGTTGCTAGGAGGTAAAACAACAAACACAAATCTAAGTAAGTATTTTGGCGGTGTTCATTTTTGTAAATAAGGTTCTGTCACAAGTCGATACCTGTCCTAATATTACCTTATATATATATATGTTGCTAGGACGTAAAACAACAACAAACTAAATATGTTGCCAGGATGTAAGACTACAAAAAAACAAACCCAACAATTTCTGTGTGTATATATATGATGTATAACGTATTATGCGAGTATAAAGATACAGAAGGGAATATTACTTATTACATGAGGCGCAACACTGTACCGGTGGGACCATCCTGGACCACCTCTCCGCAACCGGATGTTGACCAGTGTCAGTCGCACCAGAGGATTTCTTTCTTATATCCCTTCCTCTTCCCCAACAAATCATTGACTCTGGGTTTATTTCTGTAGACTTCTCAAGTGACTGTCGTTTTCTTTGCTGGCCACTTCCGGTTTACGTCCACGCGCGCAACTGTTTGCGCATGCGCGTTGACCTATTTGTGGGGGGCTGTGCTCGGTGAGTGGCGAGTGACGCGGCCCCGCCCCACGTCGACTTATCGCCCAAATGACCTCGTCCCCTGCTAATTATTCCCGTCACCCTGGAATTACATTTGCACTAATTATCTCAGCCCTGACCGTACGCACCCCCCCCCCCCCCCCCCCCCCCACACACACACAGAACTCATCCTTCCCTTTTTCTTTTTTCTTTGTTTTAGTTTTTTGCTGCTGCTCTCGCTGCGAACGAAGTAATTTATCACTTGGGTGGCATTTTGAAGATTGTCGACTTTGATTGTCAGTCGTGGGGCCGGATTAAATTGGCGGGAGTTGCTGGGCCGGTTGGCTCGCGACAGGAGCGGCGTTTTTAGTTGAGGCCTAGGGGGTGCGCGCGAGTTTTGTGGGGCGTGAGTAGTGTGACTCGTGTGTGTGTGTGTGTGTGTGTGTGTGTGTGTGTGTGTGTGTGTGTGTGTGTGTGCAGGGGATGGGGAAGGGGAAGGGTCCCCGACACTTTGGCAGCTAGTCTAAGTGTGGAAGAAGTTTGTGGGTGGGTTACACAATATACCAAACTGAGGTGAGATACTTCGCGAATACGCATTGGTCCGCCAACACACGCGTGACCACACGCGTGTGTGTGTGTGTACGCGTGCGTGGCTCGGAAGTGTCGTGAGGGTGATGAAAATGGGAAATATTGTGCTTAGAGCAGGTTTCGAACCCACACTTTACATTCCGGGTTAGTGTGCCAACCATTATACCACCTAGGCTCTCTGATGTCATCACCCTATCACCAGATGGTATGGCTGAATGAGTTGAGCGACTGTCTCCCGTTTTGGTAGATCGTTCGAACCCTGGTCGATTCAAACCAATGACTTTAATATTGATACTTGTCACGTCCGAGCCAGACGCTCTGCATTATTAGGATAGGGAAAGGACTGGTTGGCTCAGTCGAGTCAGTGTCAAGATAATGTGATTGAGTGGGATATCAGGTCATGGCGCTGGTGGCCTGGTTCGAATCCTGGCCGAGTCTCCTAGTGGGGCAGCCCTATAAAATCGCCATGAGTGCGCACCATCACAAGTCGCGACTCGTCCTGATATGACCTTAGGTGTTGCTGGGACTTAAAACTCCAACAACCAACAAACCAACCAATCATCACCCTATCCACGCCCATCTGTCTATGTGGCTCCTTTCCCGAGAGGTCAGTGGAGACTACTACTAGTAGTAGTACTACAGAAGTAAAGGGTGTTACAAACAAACTAAATAAAACAGATACTAAATAATCACCATGTACCTGCTATTGTGTGAGAAACAAAAACATCTTTTCACCTCCTATTGTGTGATAAGATTAAACCACTACTACAACTGGCCAGCATTGAAAATAAACCCGAGCACTTCGGCTTACATGCTATGGACAGTATAAACACAGCATTAAAAAAAAAACCCACAAAAAACAGGAATATAGCGCCTCCGTCTGGACTCATACCCACATTAATGTGAATACCATCCCGAAAAGAATAGGATGCGTAGGTAGATTACGTGGGTGGGGCGTAGATAGAGGTAATGGTGTGAGTGAGTGAGTGAGTGTAGGTAAGTGAGTGAGTGTAGGTGAGTGTATGTGTGCGCTTGCTTGCTGCCATGATCGTGTGGAGGCAATTGATCTCAAAGCCTCTCTTCTGGCAATTTGATCATTTAAAAAATATTTTTTAAGGTTATATTAGTTGGTTAAGCAGGGGACATTTCAATCGCGGACGATTGGTCTTCCTCATTCAACTACTCCTTGCCCTATCCTAGTAATGCAGAGTGCCTGGCTAGGAAGCGACAGGTATACATTTTTAAGTCATTGGTTTCATTCGACCAGGGTTCGAACCCACGATCTACCAACACGGGAGATGGACACTCTAACTCATTCGGTCATCCCGTCTGGTTGCCATCATAACAAACAAACTAGGCTTGAATACCATCCCTAAAGGAATAATGTGCAGGTAGATTATATGAGTGTGTGTGTGTGGGGGGGGGGGGGGTTGAGGTAACGGTGTGTGTCCGTGTATGTGTGTGTGTGTATGCTTGCTTGCTTGCTTGCTTGCTTGCTTGCTTGCTTGCTTGCTTGCTTGCTTGCTTGCTTGCTTGCTCCAATGACCATGGATGGAAAGATTCCAAAGGCTCTCTGCGGGCAATTTGCTCATGGGACGTAAAACCACAACAAACAATCTATTTATGAATACCATCCATAAAGCCCCAGTCAGACCTCACCGGATTGAGGAACCGGACACTGTCCGGTGAAGTGCGGTAATGTACGGTTTATATACGGTACCCATCCGGCGTGTCTGTTCTATCTCCGGTGGTGTCCGGTACAAGTTTTGAACATGTTCAAAACTTGTACCGGACACCGCTGGACAGACGTGTACAGTTGGTGTCCGGTCTACGTCCGTTTTGTCCGTTACTCATCCGTTAGGTGTCCGTTTTGTATCCTGAAGAGTTTACGGTGCTGCGGGAAGGTAGGTTTATGAATATTTGTTTTGCAACCTGTCCTTATATCAAGGTTGAACCGTCGTTCTTTGAAAGGTGACATTTGGTGTCATTTTGACCAAATTTCTCATTGTTCCTACAGACAGACAATAATGTTGTGCCAACCTTGGCTGTCCTCCAAAGATTTATTTATATTTTTTTTATTGAGGCTGTATTTATACTGTCCATAGCATATAAGCCCGGGTACCCAGGCTTGTTTTCAATGCTGGCCAGTTGTAGTGTTGGTGTTATCTTACCACACAGTGGCTGCTGATATAGTGATAAGGTATTTGATTGCCTGCATTTCAGTAGCAGATAGATAATTGGTTGGTATGGTTAATAGCCTATGTTAGTTTTTTTGGATTTTCTTGGTATATATGTATTTATTTTTTCTACTCTTATTACTAGACTAGCCTACTCCTATTTACATATCATAGGCTTTTACGTAGCTGTGTGGTGTGTTATCTGGCTTCTTTTGGCATGGTTACCTTCCATTGGGCGCCCCACCGGTGGGCCATGACATATCACATGCCCCTTTGTAGTGCAGCTTATTGGGGGTTTCCTAGCCATATTTTGCACAGATAGTTTTTAGGTCAGGAATTTGTTGTTCCTTTACCGTTTGGGCATTCCACACCTTGGCAGCCATTTCCAGCATGCTTCTCTCATGAGCTATGATTGCATTGGAATCCTTCTTTCCCCCCCCCCCCCGCCCGGGCCCCCCTCCCCCCCCACTAGTGGGTCATACTCGGAACCTGAAGTTATTGCATGCTGAAAAGGCTGTGAAATTTCTTCATTTTGGTCCTTTAAGAAACCGGTTTTAATGGTCCTATAAAGTACTTAAATAGTCATTAAAAAAGAAGCATGAAACAGAGTGATACCCCTGTAATGTGTGTGTGTGTTTGTTGTTTTACATCCTGGCAACATCTAAGGTCATATCAGGATGGGTACCGACTTGTGACAGTTCACACTCATGCCAACTTTATAGTGCTGCCCCACTGGGAAATCAGGCCGCTGGCACCATGACCCAATGTCCCACCCACTCAGTCACATTATCCTGACACTAAGCCAACCAGTCCTTGCCCTCTCATATTAATGCAGAGCGCCATGCTAGGAAGTGACAAGTACTAATTTAAAAGTCATTGGTGTGACTCGACCGGAAACCAAACTCCCGGCCTTCCGCATGCGAGGCCCGCGCTCTATCGATTAGGCCACCGCTTGGTAATGTATGTGTGTAATGCTGCAGGGTGCTTGATTACTACGCTCAACACCGTCCCGAAAATGGCTAGTGGCTGTGCGCGCAGCCAGTATGTTATGCCGGAAGTGCCGGTATTCGTGGTAGCGTCCCGGCAGGTGGCGCGTTGCTAAGCGCGGTATGTACGGTGAGAAAACGACGACGCCGGGTGATGGCGCTTTAGCCCGGGGATGGTCGGGTGTAGACGCAGCTTATCCACGCCGCATAAAGGCGCCATTAACTGGCGCCGTGATTGGCGCCATCTAGCGGCGTTATTACACCCCGGCCCCGTCCATGGACAGCTCCTGCTATAGGCGGTATGATCATGATCAGTGAGCGGCGAGCCAGCTGGATCTTACCCGAAGCAGGCAGTAGTTGTTTGTTGTTGTTTTATGCCATAGCCTAGCAACATCTAAGGGCATACGGGTACCGACTTGTGACAGTGCACACTCATGGCACTAATGGTTGATCAAAGGCTGTGGCATGTGTTGTCCTGTCTGGGGGAAAGTGCATATAAAAGATCCCTTGCTGCTTATCGGAAAGAGTAGCCTATGTGGCGGCAGCAGGTTTTCTCCACAAAGAAATATGTCAGAATGACCATATGGTTGACATCCAATAGCCGATGATAAAAATCAATGTGCTCTAGAGGCATCGTTAAATAAAACAAACTTTTTTCAGTCATGGCTGGTTGGTTGTTGGGGTTTTACTTCCGGGTGTGACCAGATGGCATGGCCGAATGAGTGAAGCATCGGTCTCTTGTTTTGGTAGATCGTGGGATTCGAACCCACTGTTTGGAAGCCTGGTCGAGTCAAATCAATTACTTACAAATTGATACTCGTCGATTCCTAGCCAGGCACTCGGCATTATTAGGATATGGCAAGGACTGGTTGGCTCAGTGTCAGGATAATGTGACTGAGTGGGACTGATACACTTATTAAGCATTTGCTATTACATAGGAGCCAACACTGAGTCAATTTAATAGAACCTGTTACTGCAGAAGCCTTTGTGTCAGAGTGTTGGCATGCTTGCCAAAATTAATTTGACATGTTTGAACTTCAAATATATAAAAAGTTAGCAATTTAAAATAAAGGTTCCTTCAAATTAAAGTAAGGTAGGCTATAACGATTAATTTAATATATTTTTCTCAGAATAATGACAGAAGCTCAAAACCATTGGATTATACCACTTTAAATGGTCGTGCCTAATTCCGAATTAGTACCAAAGCCAATGTATGGCAAAGAGGCACCACTATAAGCGCTTTCCCTTCAAATACAGCAAGCAGGGTAATTGGACAGGTCCCCATGCCCAGCCTGGCTGCTATGCCATTGAAACAAGAGGACATGTTCCCTAGCGCACCTTGACTGCTGTACCATCAAAGACAATGTACAGCAATTATAGTGTATTATCTCCTAATTTTAATTATGAAAACAATATTGTAGAATAGTAAAGTTCAAACATACATTAAGCACTTTAATCTGTGCCATACATAAATACAATTTGTGATTATGTCTGAGTAAGCAAACTACTACTGTACTATACCTGATCAAAGACACTGCACCTTGTTTGCCGTGGGATGGCTCCACTTCATGATTATTTAAGAAATTCCTATATGAAAGTGCTGAGTGGCACGTCTTGTTGTTTAGAGCGTCCGTCTCCCGTGTTGGTAGATCGTGGGGTTGTCGGTTCGAACCCTGGTCGAGTCAAACCAATGACTTAAAAATGTATACTTGTTGCTTCATAGCCTGTCGCTCGGCATTATTAGGATAGGGTAAGGACTGGTTGGCTCAGTATCAGGATAATGTGACTGAGTGGGATATCAGGTCATGGTGCTGGTGGCTTGGTCTTCCAGTGGGGCAGCACTATAAAGTCGCCATGAGTGCGCACTGTCACAAGTCAGTACCCGTCCTGATATGACCTTAGATGTTGCTAGGACGTAAAACAACAACAAACAAACATCTTGTCTTTGTTAGCACCTAACATTTAGCAGTCTAGAAGGCTTCTCGCTCAGTGTGCTGCAGATGGGTCTGAGTCGGTACCAGACATGCCCTCTGGAGGTTCCGGAAGGTTCCGGGAATTTCGGGAAGGAAGGTTCGGCACGCCCGACTGAGACAAAGCCGCCCCCATGTGTGTACATCTAGGTCCCGAACATGCTCCGAACAGCGCCCACGTGACCGCGAGGAGGTCCCGGCTAGGGAGGGAGGGTTGGAGAGGGAGGGAGGGGAGGGAGGGGGGCAGGGGGAGTTCGGGGCGCGGGGCCAGGTCCAGAGACCCATCCACCAGCTGCTCTCGAACAGCCGCGAGCAAATCCGAGCATGAGATCCTAATCTGCTGCTATACCGCTGTGCACGCCGGTACGGGGGGGGGGGGCGGAAGTACCGTTGGGGGGCGGGGATGGGGGGGGGGGGGTCATGGGGCCGCGTGTGCACCGGGGGATGAGGGGAGGGGAAGGGAAGGGGGCACCTGCTGCCGAGCACTGGGCCCCTGTACTACTCAGGGCCCGGGCGGATTATGTCCCGGCCTGTAGCTGCTGGGAGCCGGGGGAGGGGCGGGAAGGGGGAGGGGGAGAGCATCCCCTGCATACTGATGAAGGCAGTGCAGCCCCGGCCCGCCCAGCTCCCGCCGACCTGATTGGCCTGGTTAGGGTCCACGCTAACGATTTCAGATGGGCCGCGCCCTAGGCCCGTCTTGCCTGACCTACTTTCACTCATTGCGATTTTCATTGGGAATGATTTCGCCTGGAATCGATTTAGGTAGAGGTGCGTGTATGTGTGTGTGCGTGTGTGTGTGTGTGAGGGAGAGAGAGAGAGATAGAGAGAGAGACATAGACAGACAGTGAGAGACAGTGATAGACAGACGTACAGACAGACACACATATACACAGACATATACATAGACAAACACACATACATACATCTACACATACATATATATTTACTTATGCACAGACACACATGCATACACACAGACACCCAAGTACACACACACACGCGCCGCATCTATCTATCTATCTATCTATCTATCTATCTATCTATCTATCTATATATCTATATATCTATATATCTATCTATCTGGAGGCAAGGCATGAACTACAGTGACTGGTGCTGTACATTATACAGCAGGAGCCACTCCTTTAATTCTACAGGATCGGTGCTGTGACTAATACAGCACTGATCAAACTTAGATTGTTTAGACTGTCAATTCCAACAGTAAGATGGCCGGAAGACCAGTGCTCCGGCGCTGACAAATGTCATATTCAGATGAATAAATACTTTACCAAAAAAAGTCTTACATGTTCTGGTTAAAGGAGTGAGTATAAGCTAGTGCTATATGTAGCGTGTTGTGCATTTTACAAATATTGTTGGATGTGGAGTTGACCGGTGTGTATACGTGTACAAGTTGTATAGACACATTTTGGGCCTGGACTGAGCAGGTCAAGATTCGGTGATGGTTATCCTATGTAAATATGTATACATGTATATATGTGATGCATAAGAATTATGTGAGTATAAAGGTGTGAAAGGGAATGTTCGCTATATTATCACCCATCTGTTGCGTACTACTTTATGGGTGACCCCTTTTCACAGTTGGGTCAGGTGGCGCCACGACCTGCAACCCTACCAGTGGCGCGAAATATTGTCACTCACGCATTGGAATTCTATATTATAGACACGCGCACACACACACACACACACACACACACACACACACACACACACACACACACACACACACACACACACACACACACACACACACACACACACACACACACACACACACACACACACACACACACACCACACACACACTCTCACACACGCACACACCACACACAACACACCACACACACACCACTCACACACACACACACACACACCACACACACACAACACACACACACATCACACACACACACACACACACACACTCACACACACACACACACACACACACACACACACACACACACACACACAAACACTCACACACACACACACACACACACACCACACACACACACACACACACACACACCACACACCACACACACATCACACACACACACACACACACACACACACACACACACACACTCTCTCACACACACACTCTCACTCTCTCTCTGCGCTCTTGGCGTACACTAGAAGAAAGACTGTACGGGTGTGTTTTAAGAAGCGTCCCGGTGCTGTGTGACGTCACAGGCTGCGGGGTGCGAGCGAGTTTGACGTAAGGATTACAATTTGTTGTTGTTGTTAAACCAAGAATGGTGATTTCTGGATTTCTATATATATGGATTAGCCATTTGGTTATAGATGAAGAGGTAGATTCCTAAATAATGTACTTACAATTTACATAGTCAAATGAATGCATCAAGCGTTTATCTAGATGTATTCCTACATATAGGACCTAGATGTTATTGTTAGTGCACTTACTAAGCATACTTTTTTTTGCTGCATAAAACTCGAAGAAATTATCTAAATTTGATTCTAGTTTTCTAACTTAGATACTGGTGAACTCATCAAGCATTTGCCGCCAGAATGACAAAACAATAACTGCCCAGCATTGAAAACAAGCACGAACACTCGACCTTATATGGTATGGACAGCATAAACTTACATCACACAAAAAAACACCAAAAAAAACAATGCAATGCTGATGCATGTTTCCGCTGAAGCCTAAGGAGTTTTGGCATTCTGGCCAAAATTAAGTTGGCATGTTTGCACTTAAAATATTAAAAAAAATATATTAACCATTTAAAATAAAAGTTACTTTAAAATAAAGTAAGGTAGATAATAGCGAATCCATTTAATATCTTCATCTCAGAAAAATGACAGAAACTCAAAAGGATCGGACTATGCAGCTTTAATAAGGGCATTAGTATCTAAGTTAGATAAATATAGAATCAAATCTAGACAATTGTTTTGGTTTGGGCAAAATTTGATGCTTCAATCAGACTATGCGGCTTTAAAACTGAGGAGATGGTGGTGGTGGTAAGACAGCTTCCTGCGGTGGAGTGTTGGTGTGACGACGTCACACTCAGAGATTGTAGCAGAGACACTGCAGGCGGGCGGCAGACGCACCCCTCCCCCCCTTCTGATGAAGCAGGTGCGCCCACTGACCGCGAGGTGTCTGCCTCATTTGGCGCGGCCGCTGGCCGGGCGGCGGGCCGGGGCGGCGCGCGCCTAATGACGGACGGCGTGCGATCGGCCGGTAGCATGCCACCAGCCCCGGGGTGGCGCGCAACACCTCCGGGCGCCGGGCGTCGAGGCGCCGCCCGGTGCCTCCCCGGCCTCCCCGCCCGCCGCGCCGTGCTGGGGCGAGGTGGCGGTCGGCGCGCAGGTTAAGTGATAATTGCCGGATTGCGTGGCCGGCGATCATTACAAATGGGTTGTCGCTCAGCCGCGGTTTGCCACTTACGGCGGCCGCCGGCACTTGTGGGAGGGAAGGTGGGGAAGGGGGGGGGGGCGAGTGACTCTTCTTGGGGGTGAGGGGGTGGGGAGGAGGGCGTGGCGGTGGGTTCGTGTTTGTCGGCTGGCAGCTAAGCTTTCTGTGGAGTGAGTCGCGAGTAGGATGTGTAGCGGAGGTGTCGCGATGTGTGTGTGTGTGTGTGTGAGTGAGAGTGAGTGAGTGTGTGAGTGGTGAGGAGGAGAGGGAGTAGAGTGTGTGTGGAGGGGGAGAGAGAGAGAGAGAGGGAAAGAGATGGATGGAAGGAGAGAGGGAGAGAAAGGATGGGGAGCGAGATAGATGTGTGTGTGGAGGGGTTATGTATGTGCGGGGTGAAGCCTGCAATGGGAAGGATTGCTTGTTGCGAAAAGGAGGTGCTCTTTGGGGCGGGGGGGGGGCGGGATGGTGGTGTTGTTGATGGGGGGGGGGGGGGGGGGCGAGACTGGTGCTAGACGCGCGGTTGTGTGTGTGAGTTGTGTGTATTGTGCGCATGCGTGCGAGGACGGTCATGGCAGAGGGGGGATGGTGTCGGTGGGGGGTTGCACGTCGGGCTGTGGGGGTGAACGACGGGGTGGGGGTGGGGGGTGCACGGCGGGGGGTGGGCTGTGGCCGACACACCGTCAATGAGGGACTCATCAGAATCTGGAGCTGCTCGTCAGGGCCAGAGGGGCCGCCACCCCCGCCCTCGGCCTTTAGTGTTACCGTTATGGCTGTCACGGCCACGTGCCCATAAAAGTCTCACTTGCCGTTAATTGTCTTTGTCTGCGGGAGAGAGGAGCGCCCTTCCGCCACCCCGCTCTCACGAGCAGCCCTGAGCAGCTCTCGTAACTGCACTCAGTGCACTCTGTAGGAACCGAGTGTGCCAACATGGCGTCGCCTGATGACGTCACTGTCGCTGCCCACGTCACCAGGATGTGGCGGGTGTCCTTAAAGCTGCATAGTGCAATGAAAGCATTAACCTTCCCCCCCCCCCCCCCTAATAACAAACACTGATCTTTGCTTTCTCCTACATATCTAACTTAGCATTTAGATATAGGGTATTCACGTGACGTCATCAACCGGATGCGCGGCCATTGTGGCGATATCAACCAGTATACATCCCATAGAGTTTGCCTGTACGCGCAGTGCAAAACGTTAGTTTTATTAAAAATTAATAGAAATCCAGAAGCCTAACCATATCAATTTAATATAATCTTTTTGGTAAACATGTTTTCTATGTGTATTCCAATCAGTTTGTTTCTAGGTGTTGTGGTTTTAGAGATATTTAAGTTTTTCTGTAGGAAGATTGCTCATAACCATTGAGTTTCCAGTGTGACAGTCTTTATTATTGTGGTTACTATCGCCACAATGGCCGCACCTCCGTTTAGCATGACATCAGTGCATACCCTATATACTGGTGGATTGATTAAGCATGTCCTGCTGCATTGAAGAGGATACCATAACAATTTAATAGAACCTGTTTATATTGAAGCCTATAGTGTCACAGGTTTGACGTGCTTGCCAAAATTAAATTGGCCTGTTTACGCTTCAAGTATCCCAGTGGGGCATTACTATAAAGTCACCATGAGTGCGCACTGTCACAAGTTGGTACCCGTCCTGATATGACCTTAGATGTTGCCATGTCACACAACTCCAACAACCAATTTAAGGTCATGTCAGGATGGGAGCACATGGTAAAAGCATTGCCACTCTAGCAGCGTGTGTCTGGCAGTGGTGGCGCAGTCTCCCCGTTATTGTTCACGTAGAGTAATGTTGCCATGGCAACCTTCAATTGTAAAGATAAACATCACCATGGGAGGCTTTCTGTGTGGTATTGTATGCTGTATAATCCAGTAGTGCAGTGGTTTAAATCAGGCCGACGTAAATTACCTTAAGAATAAGAGTCAGTTTGTCGATTTATTGGGATTAAAGCAATACATAACCCGCTGAGACATCAACTTTTCCAAACACAAAAAAAAGTTACCTTGATTTGACTCGATTTGATTATATAACTTTAAGCTGAAATACTCTCAAGTAACATGTGTTCTACTACTTGCTATTAAAAGAGATCAACAGGACAGTGGGCAACGGCTAGTTTTAATTTGACCGTATGTCTGTCGTCTAGAAGCTTCACTGTGAGCGACTAGGATCTTGACAGCGCTTGTTGGGTGGGGAGGTGGGTTGGTTTTTGGAGCTTTATGTCCAGGCAACATCTAAGGTCATATCAGGATGGGTACCGACTTGTGACAGTGTGCGCTCATGGCGACTTTATAGTGCTGCCCCACTGAGAAATCAGCAGCATCATGAGTGGGAATTTGGATTGAAAGATCTGCATTGTTCATTGACATATGGTACAAATCACCACTCCATATTTACAATGCTCCCATATTATCTGAATATACCAGATGGGGTGGCCGAATGAGTAGAGTGTCCATCTCCTATTTCGGGAGATCATGAGATCCTAACCCATGAGTTTGTGGGTCCGAATCCTGGTCGAGTCAAACCAATGACTTAAACATTGGTACTTGTCACTTCCTATCCCGGCGCTCGGCATTATTGGGATAGGGAAAGAACTGGGTGGCTCAGTGTCAGGATAATGTGACATCAGATCATGGTGATGGCAGCCTGATTTCGCAGTGGGGCAGCACTATAAAATCGCCATGAGTGTGCACTGTCACAAGTCGGTTCCCGTATGATATGACCTTAGATGTTGCTAGGATGTAGAACAACAACACACAAACTATTATCTTAATAAGGATTCCCATAATGCTTTGCTTTACTAGAAATAGTAGAATTGAACGCTTTCAATCTGGTAACATTATGCACATAATCATGGGTTTCGTTATCCGAATTGAAATTTGAATGCAACTTGGATACTCAAACCATCACTGTACATTTACAGAGAATAAAAACAATTCGCTGCCTTATTCATGATCTCCAAGTCATAGTGCGGTAGAGGCTAAATGTGATTTTATTGGGGTTTTATGTCCTTGCTACACATCAGGTATTGCAATACCTAGGGGGTTTGATGCCCCTGCCCTGCAGAGTTGTAAACCACTGCCTTGTGGTACAGGTTCTTGACAGAACCGAAGCCTAAGGGAGCAAACCATAAACAGAAAATGATGTCACTGTGGCAGCATTAAGGGCGGTTGATGTATGGAACTCCCAACATCTCCCGACCGACCAGCCACTGCAGGGACAAATAGTTTTGCGCCTGTCTGGACATGTTCTTGCCGGTTTGAAACCTCTATTTGCTCCCCGAGAGAGTGCGGCTGGTAACTTGCAAAAGCCAGCAGCACTTCAACACTTTTGCAGGCAGCTTTCATGAAATGTACAACCGCAAGACAAAGTGACAAATAAGGAAATACTCAAACCGACGGGGCTGCCCTCTATGGAAGATCTTCTGATCAAAAAGAATCTCCGGTGGACTGGACACCTCATGAGGATGTCATCAGACAGGCTACCAAAGCAGATCCTCTATTCTCAACTGTCTTCAGGTTACAGAAAGAGAGGGCACCCTCGTCACCGGTTCAAGGATACCATCAAGAGAAACCTGAAGCTGAGAGACATTAAGACCCACTCATGGACATCACTCTCACAGTAGAAAGCTAAATGGAGAGCGGCAGTCAAGTAATGAAAGCAGTCTTTGTCGCCTCGCGACCGACAGCATAATGATGATGATGACACATCAGGACGGGTACCGACTTGTGCACTGCGCACCCATGGTTTTCATAGTGCTGCCCCAGTGGGATAATGTACTGCTGTCCTTATGGCCCAATATCCCGATACCTAACCGGTCCTTGCCCTATCCTAGTTGTAGTAGTGCCCAAATACCAGGCATGGTTGAGACAAGTATACATGTTGTAGGCCCGTCCTGATATGATCTTAGATGTTGCCAGGACGTAAAACTTCAACAACCAACCATGTTGTAGGTCTTCGATTTGGCTCATCCACTGATTGCTCCCAGGACATCCCGTGTGGGAGGCGGGTTTTCTAACCATAGTGCCATCTTGCCCGGTGCTAGTGGATAGGCGGTGGCAGTGCCTTGCTTCAAAGCACCGCGCACAGCCTTATGGGAGCAGGCGAAATGTTGTCGGCCTAATGCGTTGCCTAAAGTGACTGGCACGCTACTTCGGCAATACATGATTTCCGCAACGCATGCGCAGAGCGTAATCCAAACTGGACTTGTGGGTCACAGCATCTGTGGAGAGGCAATTGAAGCTCTGTTAACACTGGATTCATATTGAGCAACTGACAGTCTTTTCAGCACAAATGTGGATTTATAGAGAAAACATACTTACCATTTTTGAATCATTTTTGATAATTATAGCCGTATCCTATTGGTTGATTGATTGATTGAAAAGCTTGATCATCAGTGTAAAACAACACAGTGACACACTGTCGACCCACAACACTAGTGTCGTTGTCTATCACCAGGTGTCGTACTAATCGCGGAAATCGTGTATCGGCCGTAGTAATAGTTCCTAAAGCTAAGATTCCTTACACGTGGTATGCGGCATGCGGTATGCGAATGCGACAAAAAATCTAAATGCCTTGAAGTCAATGGACTACATCCCTTACATGCAGTGTGCGAATGCGACAACTCGATCGGTCCCTGCAGCGATCGGTGCGGCATGCGGTGTGCGAATAGAAACATCAGTCGCACTTGTCCATTAGGTTTAGACGAGGAGAGGCGACTGAGCATTACGGAATGGACACACACAAGGGTGCAGAGGGGAAACATATGGTAGTGGTGGTGGTTGGGTTACGGGTTCGTAAAAATGCTACCATAGCCACATAAATGTGAATACTTATCTATAATTTGGCAAATACAAAAGGTAGGAACCTCCATGTGACATACCAAGAGTTACATAGATATAAATGCCATATTAGGCCATATACAGTGCAGTATGGAGTATACTTGTTTATTTTTATTTTTTAAATATAGCCAGTCGTGTGCCGCATACCGCATAGAAGGAATCCTCCCATTCGCATACCACATGCCGCATACCGCGTAGAAGGAATCTTAGCTTTAGGGTTGACTGGTTGTTGGAGATTTACGTCCTGGCAACATCTAGAGTCATATCAGGACGGGAATTCTTTTAGTGGTTGTTCAATCATCGATGTGGTGGACCTTTCTTGGATACTGCAAAGCGAAATGGTGTCGCCACATGTCACTTCATTCATGTCGGACAGTAACCACATAGGCTCAATGAGTGACTATGTACAGTATTTAATTGTAACTTTTAGCCGTTTATTTAAAGTTGTATATTCCGATGGAAACATCACTTTAAAAAAAATCAAAACACTGTATCTAAATATGTATCTGTATCTTAGATACTGGAGTACCCATTAAGCAGCACCGGACACGTTGGCTGAATCGGTAGAGCGCAGGCCTCCCTTGCGGGAGATCGGGAGTTAAATTCCCAGTCGAGTCAAACCAATGACTTACAAAATTGACACTTTTCACTTCCTAGCTTGGCGCTAGGTATTATTAGGATAGGGCAAGGACTGGTTAGCGCTGTGTCAGGATAATGTGACTGAGTGAGAAATCGGGTCATGGTGAGGTTGGCCTGGTGTGCCAGAGGGGCATCACTATAAATTCCCCATGAGTGCGCCCTGTCACAAGTCGGTACGTGTCCTGATATGACCTTAGATGTTGCCAGGACATAAAACTCCAACAACCAACTCATTAAGCATGTATTACAGTTTTGTATTCCTGTACTATGATTGGATATGCGTGAACAAAGTCTTGTGTCGAGTATTTCGGTGTACACGCCGAAATTATATTTTCACTTTGAATTCCTCAAACGTTAACCCTTTGAAATATAAGTTACTTCAAACTAAAGTAAGGTAAATTATAATGTTAATTAAAATATGTATATCTAAAAACTTAGGACAGTAACTCGAAACCATCGGATTATGCGACTCATTGCAAGTTTAAACATATGACGTCATATCAGGACGGATACCGACGTGCGACAGTGCTGCCCCACTGGAAGACTGAGCGCCAGCACCGTGATCCGATATCCCGCTCAGTCACATTATCCTGATACTGCGCAAACCATTCCATGTCCGGGGCGGGGCGGGGAGCAGGGATGGGATGGGGACGGGGCGGGGAACAGGGGGAGCGGATGGCAGCCCGGCGGGAAGCAGAACGGGGCGGGCAGCGGGGCGGGGGTGGGGGTGGGGGTGGGGGGTCGCGGGGCCTAATTGGGGCGCTCCCGGAGAGTGTGCATACAGATAGCGGTGCCGCATGGGCAGGCACACGCCGGGCTCGTCACCGTGTGGGCACAGGGCGGGCCGTGCCCCGCTCCCCCTGGTGGCCGTGTTTGTCCTCATTAGCGTGCTGTTTGTCTGATATAACCCCAGACCAGCTGACACCGTCTTATATCCGTGATCTCTCAACGGGCCCGCTTCTCCAGGCTTCCTCTCCTCCTCCTCCTCTCCTCCTCCCCCTCCTCCTCCTCCTCCTCCTCCTCCTCCTCCTCCCCTCCTCCTCCTCCTCCTCCTCCTCCTCCTCCTCCTCCTCCCTCCTCCTGCCTCCTCCTCCTCCTCCTCCTCCTCCTCCTCCCCTCCTCCCTCCTCCTCCTCCTCCGCCTCCTCCTCCTCCCGCCCCCTCCTCCTCCGCCTCCTCCTCCTCCTCCCCTCCTCCTCCTCCTCCTCCTCCTCCTCCTCCCTCCTCCCTCCTCCTCCTCCTCCTCTCCTCCTCCTCCTCCTCCTCCCTCCTCCTCTCCTCCTCCACCTCCTCCTCCTCATATCCCCTTCCCATCCCTCTTCTCCTCTCCCTCCCCCTTTTCCCTCTCCCTCCCCATTTCCTTTCCTCTCCTCCTCCTGATCTCCCCTTCCCCTCCCTCTTCTCCTCTTCCTCCTCCTCCCTCCTCCTTTCCTTTCCTATCCTCTCTTTTTCTTCCTCTTCCCTCTCCTCCTCCTTCTCCTCCTCTCCTCCTCCTCCTCATCTCCCCTTCCCTCCTCTCCCCTCCTCCCCCCTTTCATTCCTCTCCTCTCTTTTCTTCCTCTTCCCTCTTCGCCTTTCGCCATATCCCTTCCCGTCCCCTCCCTCCTCTCCATTCCCCTGTACACACCCCCCCCCCCTCTCCTACTCCCACTTTCCGCCCCTCACCCCCTCCCCACTCCCTTTCGCCCCGCCCCTCTGTTATGGCCACCCACTGGTGATTCTCACGTGCTTGACACTTTAAAGATCTGGTCACCTGATTAAATTAGTTGTTGTTGTAATTTCATGTGAATACATCGTTACTCTATGCCATAACACCGGTTTGTCTGATTACAACATTTTCTGGAGAGGGGGGGGGTGTATTCAATTCATACGAGCACATCGTTTCTCTATGCCAGGACACTGGTCTTCCTACCATAATTTGGTCGGTTATTTAGTCATTTTTTGTTTGTTTTAACCGGTAATGAGACAATTAAGAGTGGCCAGTATGCATACGTGTAAAGATATATACAGCATAACCCCGTTAAACCAAACTTGAAGGGACCCTAGCAATTTGTTTGGATTAACCGATCATTGGTTTAATCCAGCTTTGGCTTTGGCTTTGACTTTGAGTAAACTTGTATTGCACATGTAATAACTAATATACAATGTATGTGGGCACTTTCATTGTTGTTTCTTATGTATGTAAAGTATAACCCCGTTAAACCAAGCTTACTTAAGCCAAACGATCGGTTAATCAAAACTTTTTTTTCGCCAGCCTGCAAAATACTACCATTTATCATATAAGAAAGTCAGTGGGGTCTCAGATGACCTTATAACCACATGGCAGTTTGGTTTCACCATACCGGAGTGGCCTGGGGTCCGACAATTCGGTTTGGATTAACTGATAATTTGGATTAACCGACTTTGGTTTAACCAACTTTTTTATATGATAAATGGTACTACTTAGTACTTTGCCGGGCCGCCGAAAAAAGTTTGGATTAACCGATCGTTTGGTTTAACCGAGCTTGGTTTAATGGGGTTATACTCTATATGGATATAGGGCAGGAGACATTTCCAATTTTCGGCGGATTTCCGATTTTTTTTCTTGGCCACAAGGGTCATTTCTGAGATTCGTGTAAATCAGATGTTAACAAAACGGGGGGGGGGGGGGGTGTGTCCTTCTGACATAAAATATATCAAGTAATTTACTGCCAGATTCAGAAGGTGCTTTACTATAAAAACAAGTGAAGTACCCTTGATGCTGATACAGGATTTTATTTTTGGAAAAATATCCTCCCACAACCCATGATGATGGGTTGTAAGGCAGTAAGAGGAATATTTTCTCAAAGAAAAATGACTGTTTAAATTAGTCACATTGTGCCAGCTGGACCACATAACTCGTCAGCTTGGACTGGGCCCGAAATAACTCACAAAGAACAGGTTGTTTCAACATATATACAAACTATTAATAATCTTCTTTTTCTTCTTCTTTTTTTTGTTGGTAAATATGTTTATTCTGCTGAATAAGTCTTTTGTCAGTGCCGAAGCACTGGTCTTCCAGCCATTTTTCAATTCAGGGTTATTTACACAAAAGGTATATAGAATAAGGTGTACAATACCTGTTGAATACACAATTTGCACCATGTAACACAATGAAATTCTGAAACCCAAATGTTCCATAACAATAGGTACAGTAATGTCATATAACCAGATCAATATTAGTCAGATCAATGTGAGTATTTACATAGTATTTAGAATGTAAGCAAGAAGTTATCTTCTGTATTCAGTTAGTAAACTTGTAGTAAGTTTTAATGTTCAGTTGCAGTTAGGCAAGCGGTATATAAATGTTGGTTTGTTAGGAAAATTCTAGTGTAACTCTAATATAGTTAGTTATGTGAGTTTATGAATTATGTTGTTGGGATGATAATTGTGAATAAGTTTGTGTGTTTGGGTTTTATGTCCTAACAACATCTAAAGATGGGCACTGACTTGTGACAGTGTACACCACTGACGACTGTATAGTGGTGCCCCACTGGGAAACCAGGCCATCGGCACCATGACCCGATTTCCCACTCGGTCACATTATCCTGATTCTGAGCTAACCGGTTTTTGTCCTGTCCTAGTAAGGCGGAATACCTAGCTAGGTAGCGACAAGTATAAGTCATTGCTTTGATTCAGTCGGGATTCAAAACACCCGACCTTCCACATGGGAAGCCTGCGCTCTTACAGATTTAGCCACCGCGTCTGGAATAAGTTTTGAATAAGTGAAGTTGTGTTGGTCATGTGACTACTTCTTTAGTTCAACCTCCTCTTCCCCATTCAAACTCACTGCAAGTTTCTCAACTGGAAACAAGGGGGGGGGGGGCACCCGATAGAATTGAAAAAGATGGGGTTGTGCGCTGGCAAAAAAAAGTGGTAAATAGGTTAGGTTTCGTGTGAAATTGCTGTTAAGAGGAAATACCAAAAAGAAATAGGGATATTCTGTGCACATCCCAATCCTTGAGTATCCTATGTAGTGAGTACACTACCGCGAGTAAACAAACTGCATTGTGATGTTGAGAGAGAAAAACTGAAACCGAGGGCATGGGGAAGAATGGTCCCCCGCACCGGTGAACTGATCTGTGGACTGTGTTGATTGATTGGGGCCTGATTTGTAAAAGTTTGCCGATGGTTTCTGCTAGAATTTTTCATTTGTTTAAAATGGTAAAATACATCGATGTTAATAGGGTTATTAAGACTTATTTCGTGTGAAACCGCATTGTCTAATAAACAGTAGAGTAATAAATAAGTATGAATAAATATGGTTAAATAACTATTTATAATAACTATGTATGAATAAATATGTATAAATACATATGTACAAATAACTATGTACAAATAACTATGTACAAATAACTATGTACAAATAAATAAAAATAAATAAACATAAATACATTAAAAAACACACAGAATTTGGCGATTAAAATCAATACAAACAGCTCAAACGTTATGTCTGGAAACAAAGAAAGTGTGGGAGATTATATTTGAGAAGTGCGGGGGCTGTTTTGAGAGGTGGCCGGCGCTGGTGATTCTATTCCGGGCGCGTCTCTGTGTATTGTGTATCAGTTATGACTGTAACGGGTGGACAACTTCAGTGGACTTCAAAACGAAGCGCAGTAACTCTAGGCGCCCCGGCCCCCCTGCGCATGCGCATGCGCATGTCTGTCGTGCAAACAGTGCTTCCGGTTGTGGAAAAGCTGCCGCCGATGACTTTTGATGTTGTGTGTTGTTCGCTGCTTGTGTCTCGAGGAAGTTGGTATCAGCGTGCTTTTGTGTTTTGTGGTTTTGTTGTTTATTTGCCTTGACTTAATGTGTTCATTTCTTTCCCCTACAGCCGGCTGCGCGCGCGCATCTGGGGTTGTTGGAGAAGAAGAAGGATTTCAAGCTACGAACTCTGTAAGTCCAGCCATTTCCACCAGAACAAATGGTGAACTCGTTTTTTAAAATTAAAAAAACAAAACAACCTAACTTGTCAAATTTCCCCCCATTATATATACAGTAAAACCTCTCTAACCGACCACCTCCACAGATCGACCATTCCCCTATATCGATTGCTTTTTTTGGTCCTAACAATACTATTGTAACCATATTCTAACTCCCTAAGCCGACCACCTCCAAAATGGACCACTTAAAGTTGGTCCCAAAGTCGGTCGATTTAGGGAGGTTTTACTGTATGTATCATCATCACCACCTCCTTCACCACCATCACCACTACCACCACCATCAACACCACTACCACCACCTTCACCACTATCACCACCACCACCACCACCACCATCATCACCACCACCATCAACACCACCACCACCACCATCAACACCACCATCACCACCATCACCTTACTACACCTACTTTGGAAACCTGCTGAGGTTCCTTCAGATCCGGGATGCGCAACATTTAGTTTTACCATGCGCCTCCAGAACGTCATTGGAATCTTTATATATATACCACCACTGCGCATGCCCAAGCGGACCTCCTGTGCGCCTAAGGAGCCTAAAACCCACAAAAGCGCCCCTTGTGAACGTTGCAGATTGGGGCCGGCGACCGGAAATCATAAGAACCCGCTAACTTCCGGTCACGTGACACTGGTTCCCTGGCTGTGTTTTGTTGTTTGTGTTTGTTTTTGTTTTGTTTCCAAAGAAAGTTTCAACTCGGTTTGAAGCGGCTGGTGGTGGGTGTTTGTAGTTTGAGGTGTAGGGGGAGGGAGGGTGGGTGGGTGGGGCGGTGATTTGTGGCGGGGACTTTGACCAGGTGTTCCCCCCGCGATATGCGCGTCTACACGGGGTCCGATTTGTCACCGCCCGCCGGCCCGGTGTCCGGCGAGCGGCCGTCGGCGGCGGGCGGCAGATAGCGACCACCAGGAGGAGCTACGGGCGACGCTATCGGCACACCGGAGGCCGACCATCCCGCCACAAAGGTATCAGCCTGCCCGTGTCTGCCGCCAGGGGGGCGGCGACCCGCGGGGACCCACTCACCGTCTCCGCCACTGCCTCCCCTCCCCTCCCCTCCCCTTCCCTCCCCTCCCCTCCCCTCCCCTCCCCTCCCCCTCCCCTCCCCTCCCCCTCCCCTCCCCTCCCCTCCCCTGCCCTCCCCCTCCCCCCCTGCCCCCCCCCCCCCCCCGTCCCCCCGTGCTCCGCTCCCATCCTCTCCTCTCTCCCTCTCTCCTCTCTCCTCTCTCCTCCTTCTCCTCTCTCCTCTCCTCCCCTCTCCTCTCCACTCTCCTCTCCTCTCCCTCCCATCCCATCCCATCCCCTATACTACCCTCTCCTCCCTCGTCCCCCACTAACTGTATGGCCTGTTCTTCCGGCGCCCCACCACCTCCCCCTCCACTTCCATCTCCTGCTCTCGCCCCTCAATCGGCACAGGCAGAGACACACACATACACACACACACACGCACACACAGTGGGCTCAGATGGCTTATCACCGCCCAGAGGTCACGGCACTGCCCCCTCAAGGTCACGTTGAGCTGGCCTTGGTCTTGCAGGGTAGGGAGAGGTGCTCTGGCCGGCAGTAATGTCACCGGATTGCTAATAATTCACATACTCTTCCCTAACACCCCTAACAGTAACACCCCTTCACACTCTCACCCTCACTATATTTTTTAATGGGCAAATCTCCTCATAAGTATTGTACTTCTGCTTTCTCCGCTTTCATGTGAAACATTACTGATATAAATATAAACTTTTGTGTACATTGATCATGTGGAAATAAATATTATATTATTATTATTATTATTATTATTATTATTATTATTATTATTATTATTATTATTATCACCCATACACCCTCAGCCTCATCCTCACCCATACCATCACTCTCACTGTGCGGAAGATATGGGCGTTCGAATCCCGGTCGAGTCAAAACAATTACTTACCAAATTGATACTTGTCGCTTCCTAGCCTGTTGCTCGGCATTAATAGGATGGGACATGGACTGGTTCGCTCCGTGTCAGAATTATGTGAATGAGTGGGATAGCAGGTCATGGTGCCGGTGGCATGATCTCCTAGTGGGGCAGCACTATAAAGTTGCCAAGAGTGAGCACTGCCACACGTCGGCACCTGTCCTAATATGACTTTAGATGTTACCAGGACATAAAACTCCAATAATCATCCACCCACACTATCACCCTCACCCTCATCCCCACTCACACCCCCACACACTCACACTCATCCCAACTCACACCCCCTCACACTCACCCACACACTCACAGTCACCGGCAACACTCACCTCGAAACTCACACCCATACATATCAGTAATAGTATCATTGCAGTGTTGTTTTCAAATTACATCTTCTGAGAGGAATGCACCAGTGATTATACTTTATAGATTACCCTAGGGCTAGGCTTCCAGTTTGCAGTGAGTGACTCATGTCCACGCGCTCTCTCTCTATCTCTCTTTCTCTCTCTCTTTCTCTCTCCCTCCCTCTCTCTCTCTCTCTCTCTCTCACACACACACACACACACACACACACACACACACACACACACACACACACACACACACACACACACACACACACACACACACATATTCGGTGAAAGTGCTCGGCGATCTGGGTGTAACGCAGTCCCCTCGGGATGTCTTGACCAGGCTGGAGGGGAGCGGGTGCCGGGGTGACTGAGGGTGCCGGGGGTAGAGGGGAGCGGGTGCCGGGGGAGGGGTAGCGGGTGCCGGGGGGGGGGGGGTAGCTGGTGCCGGGGGGGGGAAGGGTAGCTGGTGCCGGGGGGGGGAGCCGATGCCGGGGGGGGGGTGGAGAAGGGGGCGTGTGCCGGAGGGATAGGGGAGCGGGTGTCGGGGGGCCGGTGCCGGAGGGATAGGGGAGCGGGTGCCGGGGGGCCGGTGCCGGGGGGAGAGGGGGGCGGTCCGGGGGCCGTGTCGGGCCGAGATACCCTCTCACACGACGCGCTTCTCTTTGCAGCGACTATCAGCGGAAACAGAATACGCTCAAAGCTCTCCGCAGAAAGGCGCTCGACAAAAACCCCGATGAGTTCTACTTCAAGATGGTGCGCACGCGCATGGAGGTAAGGCAGCACGTCACGTCCGGTGTCCCGAGTCCTGGAGACTTCCGGTGTCACATTCTTCCGCCATTTGTATTTTTTTTAAACTGAACCCCCGCCCCCATTTTCTCTTGACGTCATCTGTCCGTGGCTTCTGTCTGTCCTTTCTAGATTTGCTGCCACTCTAATTCATGCACGGTTCTTCCTTATTTAGAGTATTTTACTGATTGTCTTCTTTCTTTCTCCCCGTTTACAGGGTCCGTATGGGTCCTGGAAAGTCTTGAAAAGTTTTGAACTTCATTTGCTCCATTTAAAGGCCCTGAAGAGCCTTGACTTGAACCTATTTTGGGAAATTAGTTTTGAAAAGCCTTGAATTCCATTAAACTGTCCCCTGGTATCTAAATTCGTATGCATTTGCCATTGTTTTTCCTCCCTGAAATCCACATGAAAATAGTCTTAAATTCCTATCATAAACAGCCTTGAATTCCATATCTTCACATGTGTACGGAACCTGAGTTTATTCCAAATATTTGTAATTTATTATGAGAATATGAACAAGGGTGCAACTCCTCAATTCTTCTCCTGCCGTATAGACCTATTTCATGTGACGTCAGCATAGGTATTTAGGTCAGTGCGCATGCAGCTTGGCTTCAGGACAACACATGGTCACACTGAAAACTTAATGGCTATCAGCAATCTTCATAGAGAAAAGGTGAAATATCTCTAAAACTACACCACCTAGACACAAACCGCTTGGAGCACATATAGAAAACATACTCAATAAACAGATTATATTAAATTTATATGGTTGGGGTTCTGCATTTCTATTAATTTTGAATAAAATTGATGTTTTGCACTGCGCGTATCGGCAAACTCAATGCATTGTCAATGGCCGTGAGCAATTTTCATACAGAAAAAGTGAAATATCTCTAAAACTACACCACCTAGACACAAACCGATTGGAACACATATAGAAAACATATTCACCAAATAGATTATATTAAATTTATACGGTTAGGGTTCTGCATTTCTATTAATTTGGAATAAAATCGACGTTCTGCACTGCAAACTTTGCCATTGTCAATGACCGTGAGCAATCTTCATACCAAAAAAGTGAAATATCTCTAAAACTACACCACCTAGACACAAACCACTTGGAACACCTATTGAAAACATTTCTGCATTTCTATGGATTTTGAATAAAACTGACGTTTTGCACTGTGCGTATCGACAAACTCAATGGCAGTGTGCCCTAGTTCTGCAGCCAAGCTGTGCGCGCATACACAATGTTTACGAACATTGAAAGGCATCGATAGCGCCAATGTATTATATATAACGGACAATAGTTCCTACTTCTACCATGGCGGCGCCACCGGCTTGTGGCAATTGTCAGTTCTTTACTGGTAAATATATGTAGTGGTCTGCACTGACCTCAGGCAAGTAACCAGATAGACAGGTAGGCGTGCGTAGTGTGGTTATATCAGGGAGCCTAGGTGGTGTAATGGTTAGCACACTGGGCCGGAATGCAAAGAGATGTGGGTTCGAGTCCCGCTCTAGGCACAATATTTCCCATTTTCATCACCCCCACGACATATATATATTATGGTACATACATACATACATACATACATACTTACTTACTTACTTACTTACTTACTTACTTACTTACTTACTTACATACTTACATACTTACTTACATACTTACTTACATACTTACATTCATCCATACATTCACACACATCCATACACATACATGCATACACATACATGCATACACATATATGCGTACACATGCATACAAACTATTCTATGGCACGTGCGTACAAACTATCCTATTTCCTCAGAAACTAGTCGACATGCTTAATCGGGGGACGCGACTCAGTATTACAAGTGAAACGTGTTTACATAAACAAACACAAGTTTAAAACACCTGTTGCTGAACTAAACACTCCACCGCTGCTGTCATGTTGGTCAGAGAAAGAAACTGCCACTCATTAACAGAGAAGCTTTTTTTATAAAATTATTATTGGTAAATGAATTTTATTCATGTATATCTTTTGTCAGGTTCGTAGCGTAGTGTTACAGGTTTATAGGTATTTACATAATTATTTTGCATGGCTTATTTAGTAAATTGACATTCATGGTTTATATAATAATTTATGGTTTATATACTAATATAGTAAATTTACAGATGATACTGATAACAGTGACATGTCACAGGCCGTGACATGTCAGCATGACTCTTCAATCAATAGGATACAGCTATAATAGGCCTTGGACCTGTTAGCCGCTCTTAAATAATATAAATGGAGACAGTTCTTCAGATGTGGTGGATTGTAGCAACTGTCACTGGCTCCAAGATATATGTAATGCTTGACCAGTATGCATCCAGTGGGGACTTGAAACAGTTCACCGACTCTGCTGCTACGACACTCTCTGGCAAGTCATTCGACAGGTCAACTGCCCTAAAGCCGCAAAAGTTGTGTCTCGGGTCCAGTCTGGAGTACCGCTTCCTCAGCTTGAGGGAATGTCCTCTGGTCCTGGTGTTGGAGTCTCTGATAAGGGGGCTGTCTGTCTTGTAGATACCATGGAGATATTTGAATACTTCAATCATATCCCCCTGGGCCCGTCTGTAGTACATGCTTGGGATCTTCAAATGACACATACATTGTTCATAGGGTATTTCATCGAATCCATGTACAAGCTTCGTTGCCCTTCTTTGGATCTTCTCAATTGACTCAGCATCCTTCCTGTAGAGTGGTGACCACACAACATTTCCATATTCCAAAAGTGGACGTGGAAGGGATGTGTACAGTCTGCGCACAACATCCTCGTCTAGGTATGTGTACAATCTTCGAGTGATGGCCAGTATTCCATTAGCTCTGTTGGCGGCTTCCTGGATGTGGTCGCATTACAGACTGATGCCAAGCTATGTGGCCAAGCAATTTGTTATTTACAAGATATAGCGAAGTGTAATCCTTAGACTTAGAGGTTGGTTGGTTGGTTGTTGGAGTTTTATGTCCTGGCAACATCTAAGGTCATATCAGGACTGGTACCGACTTGTGACAATGCACACTCATGGCAATTTTATAACACTGCCCTACTGGAAGACCAGGCCACTGGCACCATGACCTGATATCTCACTCAGTCACATTATCCTGACACTGAGCCAACCAGTCCTTACCCTACCTTAATAATGCCGAGCGCCTGGCTAGGAAGCGACAAGCATCAATTTGTTAAGTCATTAGTTTGAATCGACCTTCTGCACGACCGGGTGCGGTGTCCTAATTGGTAGAGCGCGGGCGTCACCTGCGGAAGGTCAGGAGTTTGGTTCCCAGTCGAGTCAAACCAATGACTTTAAAATTGATTCTTGTCACTTCCTAGCTCTTGTCACTCAGTGTCAGGATAATGTGACTGAGTAGGATATTGGGTCATGGTGCAGGCGGTCTGATTTCTCAGTGTGGCAGCTCTATAAAGTCGCCATGATTGTGCATCGTAACAAGTCGGTACTCATCTTGATATGACCTTAGATATTGCCAGGACAACCAACCTAAACCTTCCGCACGCGAGGCGAGCGCTCTACTGATTCGGCCACGGCGCTATCTATGCGACTTTTATAATAATATGTTGTACATATTGTTATCTCAGTACCCGTTTGTCCATCAGTCAGCGTTATCAGAGCGGCGGGGACAGGACGGAAATGATGGTGATGGTGGGGGCGGGGTCGGGGCGTGGGTCAGAGCAGGGAGTGAATGCTCTTTAACACTAGTGTCGATCATAACTCAGCCGGCCTGCCCAGTTGAAAGACCGGCTGTCGCATTGATGCGCCTTCTGAGAAGCGCTGTCACCATAAATCGGGCAGGTCCGGGCGGCACGGCCGGCCTTTGAAGTGCGCCTCGTCAGGCGCGCGAACAGCCAGGGTGATGCTGGATGGCAGGGTGAGACAGGCAGGGTGGGGCGGACAGCAGGATGATGCCGGAATGCAGGGTGAGCCGGGCAGGGTAAGGTGACAGGAAGGCAGGGTGAGGCCGGGCGATGCAGGGTGGGGCGGACATGCAGGGTGAGTCCGGAAGGCAGGCAGAGAGGCAGGAAGGGCGAGGCAAGCAGGCATTGGTTTAGGGAGGCAGGCAGGGTGATAGGAAGGCATGCAGACAGGGCCAGGCAGGTAGGTAGGTAGGTAGGTAGGTAGGTAGGTAGGTAGGTAGGTAGGTAGGCAGGTAGACAGGTAGTGGGGAAAGCAGGAAGACAAGCCGGGAAGGTCAAGCAGGCATAAATAGAGTGAGAGTGTGTGTGGGAGTGGGTGTGAGAGAGAAAGAGAGGGAGAGAGAGAGAAAGAGGGGGGAGGGAGGGAGAGAGCAACAGAGAGAGAGTGCGACAGAGAGATATCGACAGAGTGAGCGATAGAGAGCGATAGAGTGTGATACAGAGCGATAGAGAGAGAGAGCGACAGAAAATGGAGAGGAATATATTGATGACTTATTTGAATGGTTCAATAATTATGGAATATATGCATATTATAATCAGATAGAAATTGTGGACATGTGAATAGCCCAACAAACCCAGCAGTAGGAGAGCCTTTATTGTGCCCCCCTTTGGGGGATTGAGTGCTCACTTGAGTCGCCACGTTAGGACTTCTGTTGGCTGTGTCTCCCACTTGGCAAGAACGCGATTCTCTCCCATCCCCCACACCTATACCACCCCCACCCTACACCCCCCCCCCCCCACACACACACACATTCACACCGTGCTACATGTAGACAGGTGGCAGTGAGTGCTGTTAGTAAGGGGTGAGTTTGACGAAGAATTCATACGATTGCTTGTGATTATATATATGCTCTATAATCTATTATGGGAATATAAACAAGGACACTAACTCTCTTCAGTTTGCTCTATTATTTTATACCATTCATTTAGGCTTTACTGCATGCTGCATGTAGTTCCAGATTCGGCCACACCGGAGCCACTATATTATATATGATGTATAAGCATTGTGCGAAGGGACTATTCTATTATATTGTTATGTTATATTACTATTATATTATATTATATTATATGCCAATGGGCACTCTTCGTGTATTTGCTCCTTACACATATGGGGACTGGTGGCGCCACCACCGGCCCCGACCTTAACTTCCAGTGTTACCACTGTCGCTTGCGCCCGGTGTCGCAGTTTCAGCGCCCGGTCAGTTTAAGCGCCCGGTCAGTTTCATGCGCATGCGTCAAAATCTAACATCATCGTCACTAACCTTATAAATTTAATATAATGTTTTTGGTAAAGATGTTTTCTATATGTGTACCAAACGATTTGTTTCTAGATGGTGTAATTTGAGAGATATTTGACTTCTTCTGTATTTTCTGTATGAACATTGCTCACCACCATTGACAATGCCTTGAGTTTGACGGTACGCGCAGTGCAAAACCTTAGTTTTATTCAAAATTAATACAAATCAAGAACCCTAACCGTATAAATTTAATACAGACTTTTTGGTAAAGATGTTTTCTATATGTGTACCAAGCGATTTGTTAAGGTGGTGTAGTTTTAGAGATATTTCACTTTTGCTGTATTTTCTGTATGAAGATTGCTCACGACCATTGACAATGCCTTGAGTTTGAGTCTATGCAGGGCGCTGAAACTGACCGGGCACTGAAACTGCGTCACCGGAATTTTTCTTAGATAATGAGTGTAGGTGGGGGTGTGGGGGGGGGCAGTGGTGCGTGCACAGGTAGTGCCCCCAACGGATGTGAGGATGAGTCGGCTCGAACAGTAGATGACTCTAACAAGGCTCCTCCAGTCGATGACTCAGGGAGGAGTTAGGGCTGAGGAGCAGATGGAAGCTTCCGGTCTTATTATACTCGCATATAGCTTATACAGCATATGTAGTTTATTTGTTGTTTTACATCCTATCAGCATCTAAGGTCATATCAGGACGGGTATCGACTTGTGACAGTGCGGACTCATGGCAACTTTATAGTGCTGGCTCACTGGGATAGAAGCCGACCGGCACCATGACTTGATATCCCACACAGTCACATTATCCGGATACTGAGCTAACCAGTCCTTGTCCTATCTTATCAATACCGAGCGGCAGGCTAGGTAAAGTATAAATGTTTTACGCAGTATTTTGTTTGACTCGACTGGGATATAATATCAACGATTGCCGACTGGCCCTTGTTTCATTAAATAGTAAAATCCCGAGGCCTCGCCTTCTCCTCGGTCGGTGTATTTCATCTAGGTTGCTATAGTTTAGAAAGTGCCCTTTGCATTATGTTAGTAAGTGAGATTCTGCATTCTGGCCGAGCCGTTGAACTAACAATTTGCCGCCAGGTAACTAAAAGAAAAGGAAGCGAAATCAGGAAATCCAGGGAGGGGGTGGGGGGCGAGGTATGGCTATGACTGACTACTGGATAGGCGCAATAAAAATAATCCTCCTCCTCCTCCTCCTCCTCCTCCTCCTCCTCCTCCTCCTCCTCCTCCTCCTCCTTCCTCATCCTCCTCCATCCTCCTCCTCCTTCCCCCGTCCTCAGTCCTCCTCTCCTCCTCCTCCTCCCCCCTCCTCCTCCGCCTCCTCCCCCCCCCTCCCTCCTCCTCCTCCTCCTCCTCCTCCTCCTCCTCCTCCTCCTCCCTCCCTCCTCCTCCTCCTGTTCAGAAAGAAGTGTGTAATCTAGGTCCAAAATATATAAATCCCCATCTTGTTTCACTCTACTGTCTATCTCCCACATTTTGGGTCTGCCAATAATAGCATCCCTGTTTGTTGTTGCTCTTGCACTTGGGGATTAAGCGGGGTAAATTTCAATGGCGGATGTCTTCCTCATTCTACTGCTCCTTGCTCTGTCCTACTAATGCCGAGCTAGGTAGCGACAAGTATACAATTTTAAGTCATTACTTTGAATCGGCTATTATTTAAAAATCCCGCGACCTGCCACATGGGACGCGAATACTCATCTCATTTGGCCCATTATTCCCTGGGTATTTTTTGCTGTTTAAAAAAAAAAAAAAAAATCTTTTCCTTCACCCTTCCATGGATGGATTCGTTAGCAAAGCGCGCCCGCGCCTGCGCAATAGCCGGGTTTTATAGAGCGATTGGCGCGGCGCGACCCCACAAAAGGCGCGCGTTTGCGGCGGGCCGGGGGGCGGCGCCACCCCCGGCCGCCCGCCCTAATGGCGACGGCAATGGGCGGGAGGGGCGGCAGGGCCGCGCCGTAAACCAGTATCAGCCTGTCATAAAGCCGCGCCGCCACCTCCACCTGATACCACGCGCCCCCTTATCTCGCCAACTCCAGGCTTACCCCTCCTCCGCCCGGCTCCGCGCCCGCTCACACCGGTCCCCGCGCCGGACCGGACCGGGCTTCACGGCCGCGCGCGCCACCGACCACCAGCGCCAAATTTAAAAAAAAAAAAAAAAATCCGCGAATATATCAAATGTCTCCGCTCATCCCCTTATGCTTTATTACATACTGTATTCACTATGATTACTGGGTGTGTATATATATTCTAATCTATAAACGCAATTCTTGCATTTGTGATGGTTACATCATCGGTTCATACGTGTACTGAATTGCATGTAGTCTTATTTCTGCGAATATTAATTATGAAAGATAAAGCATGTGGATTTATACTCCATTTTTCAACTACCGACTGTGTATTCTCATCACGTGTGCTGCCTACGGTTACCTGTTGACCTCCAGTCTCAGCAATCTTGTGTACTATATATATATATCTGTAGTACACAGGCTATATTTACATACGTACATACATACGTACGTACATACATACATACACACATACATACATACATACATACATACATACATACATACGTACGTACGTACATACATACATACATACATACATACATACATACATACATACATACATACATACATACATACATACATACATACATATGAGCGGGACTCGAACCCACATCTCTTTACATTCCGGGCCAGTGTGCTAACCATTACACCTCCTAGGCTGCCTGATATGAACACACAACCCATGCCTACCTGTCTAGGTGGTTACTTGCCTGAGAGGTCAGTGCAGCCTCCTACATTATTATTATTATTATTATTATTATTATTATTATAGCTGTGTTATTTTTTTCATGACAGTTCTTGTTCTTCTCGTCTTGTTCTTTTCTCTCTCATGTTATTCTCATCGCTCTTTTAGTCTTCTCTCATCTTTGTTCCTCTTGTTCTTGTCCTTCTACATATAATTGCTAAATATGTTATTATTTACCTAGTATATCCATTGGTAATAAATATCGGTTTCGTGGCATAGTACGAGTGACATTCCTTGAACACCTTTGTTTCGCTGAACTAAATGCGCGTCCTGGATGATGTGTTAGTTGAACGGGGCGGCTCACTCACCGCCCTGCCGGGCTCTTGTGTGTTGGGGTGTGGTGGTGGTGGGGGGGGGGGGGGGTGAGTGGTGGGCGGGAGGCAGGGGCAGGGAGGGCGGGCAAAGTGGGCACAGCAGGCCGGGCAAGCGGTGGACACTGTCGCTGTAAGTAGTACGCGGAAATGGCTATATGACTCGGGCACTTGACCCCTATCTCGGCTAGTGGTGCTGGTGGTGCTGATGGTACTGGTGGCGCCAGTACTGAGCTGCGGGGGAAAGCGCAGAATTGGACATCGTCTGTGGTAAATAACCCCATACACACACCTACACACACCCACACACTGAACACGGTGAATACTGTGTTGTTTCGAAACTACTTGGACACAGTGTGTGGTAGACACCCCTCCACCCACAGACACACACTAACACACGCCCACACAATAAACACGGTGAATACTACTGTGTTGTTTCGAAACTACTTTGTACTTGTGGCATCACATTTTGTGGCATCCCCAAGGGCTTGGCGGACATTAGTGAGGTGAGACTAAAGGCCCGGTGTGGCGGTTTCAGCGCCCGGTCAGTTTCAGCGCCCTGCCATGGCTTCTGCGCATGCGCGGATTTCAAGAGATAGTCAAAACACCCATGGCCTCGCCGGCTACAAGCTCAGCTGGTGCCCGGCAGTGTTAGGGACCGATTAGGCCGAAATCTATTGAATGCGATCATATTTAACAGAATTACATACTCAAATAATGAAATTTAATTAAATTAACCTTAAATTCCAAGCGATATTAACGTAGCAGCTAGATCGGCGTCGAATCGCCGAGTGTAAACTAAACAAATAGCAGTGCTCGCAGGGCCTCTTAAAATCCGCGCATGTGCAGAAGCCACGACAGGGCGCTGAAACTGACCGGGCGCTGAAACCGCCACACCGGTCACATACACGTTAGTGGACGTAGTTGAACGTAGTGGAGGCTAACGTGGTTGAACGTAGTTGAACGTACCGGCATCCATACTTCTGTGGTATGTTCAATTACGTTAGCCTCTGCTACGCTCAACTACGTCCACTAACGTGTATGTGACCGGGCCTTAAGAGAGAGTGTGTGCAGGTTTAGAAATTGTAACAGCATAACACACCCATCTCTCTGAGTGTGGGGAATAGGTGAGTAAGTGAGGGATTGGAGGTTCTCACCATTCTCATATCCACATGACCGGATGCGGTGGCCAAATCGGTAGAGCGCAGGCTTCCCGTGCAGAAGGTTGGGATTTTGAATCCCAACCGAGTCAAACCAATGACTTATAAAAATTGATACTTGTCGCTACCTAGTCTGGTGCTCGGCATTAATAGGATGGGACAAGGACTGGTTGTCACAGTGTCAGGATAATGCGACTGTATTGCTGTGTTTGTTTAACAACCATCCTAGCACAAAAATTAAACATCGGCTATTGGGGCTGTGACTGTATTGGGTGTGGCCTGGTTTCCCAGTGGGGCAGCACTATAAAGTTGCCATGAGTGCACACTATCACAAGTCTGTACTTGTCCTGATGTGAACTTAGGTGTTCCTATGGCATAAAACAACAAACAAACATATCCACATGTTTTATCTTTCATAAGTGGTGTTCTCTGTGGCGGAGTGGTTAGATTGTCTGACATTTTACTAGGTCGGACTCCTAATCTGAAGGTTGGCGGTTCAATTCCCCGTGCCCCCCACCTCTGCCAATTTGGATTTCCACCGCTGTGTATAACTTACAGCGTTATCAAAGGCCAGTTGCTCTCATACCATGTCTATGTGGTGTGGGAGGTTAAAAATCCCTTGGGTCGGTAAAGTGTAGGCTCAGGCTTTCTATCGACAAACTGTCTAATGGTGAAAACAAGTCTATTCAGACTTATCCATGATAGGCAGTATAAATCTTCAAGAAAAAAAAAGAAAAAAATGATATTCGTAGAAATAAGACTACTTGTACCAGAGAGCGTGTATATAAACAGATGAGAGGGACAACTCCCGCGAAAAACGGTAACACAGGCTACAGTGGCGTTCCTGGCGGTTAGTGTTGAACAAGCCATGAGTTTGCCGGTACGCTCAATGCAAAACATTTGTTTTTATTCAAAATTAATAGAAATCCAGAAGCCTAACCTTATCAATTTAATATAATCCTTTTGGTAAACATGTTTTCTATATGTCTTCCAAGCGGTTTGTTTCTATGTGGTGTAGTTTTAGAGATATTTAACGTTTTCTGTATGAAGATTGCTCACCGCCATTGACAATGCCTTGAGTTTGCCGTACGTGTAGTGCAGAACGTGTATTTTATTCAAAATTAATAGAAATTCAGAACCCTAGCCATGTAAATTTAATATAGTCTCATTGTTAAATATGTTTTCTATATGTGTTCCAAACAGTTTGTTTCTATGTAGTGTAGTTTTAGAGATATTTCACTTTTTCTGTACGAAGACTGCTCAAGGCCATTGACAATGCCTTGAGTTTGCCGTACGCGTCGTGAAAAACGTCAGTTTTATTCAAAATTAATAGAAATCCAGAAGCCTAACCATATCAATTTAATATAATCTCGTTGGTAAACATGTTTTCTATGTGTATTCCAATCAGTTTGTTTCTAGGTGTTGTAGTTTTAGAGATATTTAATGTTTTCTGTATGAAGATTGCTCACTGCCATTGAAAATGCCTTGAGGTTTGCCCATATGCTTAAGCTGTTCAACAACCACCACTTGGAGCGCCACAGTCGGCAGCTGTTACATGCTCTAGTATGGGAGTTGTCCCTCTCATCTATTTATATACACGCTCTCTGCTTGTACCCAGTACACCCTCACGGGTTTGTGAATGTCGGAGAGGTGGAGTGTGGGCAAGTTCAGAAAGGCAAACACAATAGACTACACACGTCTTAGTTGAGTGATGGATTTGGAGGGTTTTATGTCCGAAAAACATCTGAGGTCATACCTAGTAGGACGGGTAAAACCGACTTGGGACTGATGCAAATGGGAAATGTTGTGCATACAGCAAGATTCGAACCCACAATTATTGCCATTCTACGGATGGCGTGCTAACCATTACACTATCTAGGCTCCTTGATGCTAACCAGGACCATACAGGAAATGAGGACAGAGGTTGGACAAGTGGCTGATGAGAGTGGGAAAGTGGCTGATGAGAGTGGGAAAGTGGCTGATGAGAGTGGGAAAGTGGCTGATGAGAGTGGGAATGAGAGGTTGGTGCAATGATCTCACGTTAGTGAATTAGCAGTAGGTGATGTGGGGGGAGTATGGGGAGAGATGGAACTATGCAGAATGGGGGATGAGGCAGGGGAGGGGGCTGGCGGAGGTAATTTGACCCTTTTAATGGCCAAGCGGAGTGTGATGGGTTGGGTCAGTGGTACAGTGGGAGCACCGTGGCTGTGATATTGGTCAGTGCATATGTGGCTATATGGATGGGTGAGCTGAGTGTGGTGGAGGCCCAGAGCTGGGAGTGGGGCGGGGATGGGGAGGGGGCAGGGATGGGGAGGTAATATGGCCTTTTTGCAATGGCCCAGCTGAGTGTGATGCGATGGATTCAATGGTGCAGTGGGAGGGCTGTGGCTGTGATATTGTATTGGTCAGTGGTGCTGTGGCAGCTGTGGCTATATGGATGGGTGAGCTGAGTGTGGTGGAGGCCCAGAGTCGGTAGCGGGGGGAGTGTGGTGATGTAGAGGGTGGGAGTGGGGGGGGGGGGTCCGGTGGGAGCGTGAGCAATCAGACACACTTGCTCGGATCAGGGCCTCTTTGAGGCTTCAAAACGACAATATTATGAGTGATTGCCATTGATGATATACTTTGTCAGGCGCCCGGGCTCCCCGCACGTGCTCCATTCGGCAGGCGGGGCCCCGGTAAAAGGCGAGCATTAGCGGGGCACCGCCGGGCCACCGCCGGGCCACCGGCGGGCCGCACCATGGCCCCCTGATTGGGGTCTCCCGGGGCCGTCCGTGCGTGATCCCTAACTGTTGGCCATGTCGGCCCGCAACAAGGGGAGGCAGGCATCCCCTTCTCCCCCTCATAGGCGGGGTGTGTTTGGGAAGGGAGGGGAGGGGTGTGGTGGCGCGGAGGGGTGTGGGATCGGGCAGCGCGGGGGAGGGGCCGGAGATGGGGCTGGGGTGGGGCTATCGGGAGTGATGGGAAGGGTGTGGATGGGGTAGTAGCACGGGGCGGGGTGTATGGTGGGTGCTGTTTGTGGGGGGGGGGGAGGTGGGTGCTGTTTGTGGGGGAAGGGGGTTGTGGAGGGGGAAGGCAGGCAATTGTCTATATGGGATTGGATGGGGGGGGGGGGCGGTATTTGAGGGGAGGGAGAAAGGTGAGGGGTGTGTGGTGTTTCTGAGAGGGACATGGTGTGTGGAGGTCGGAGGCAGGCAACTCTATATATGGAATGGACGGGTGTGTGTGGGAGAGGGAAGGAAGTTGGGGGGGGGAGGAAGTGTTTAGTGGGTGGTGTTTCGAGGATGGGGAAGGGTTGGGGAGGCCGACCCCCCCCCCCCCCCCCCACGTGTGGGTGTGGTAGGGGCGGTGCGGGACCTGGGGGTAGGGAGGGACCGTGGGCTTGGCTGTGAGGGAGCATGGAGTCTCGTAGAGGGAAGGTCGATATAGAGGCTGAGAGCGGGGTGGGGGGCTGTACTAGAGTGTGGGTGGGGGGGTGGTAGTGTTGGGGTTGTATTGTGTAGGAGACTGCCCCTACTGCCCACTCCCATATAGCGGTCCTTATTTATGCCCCCACCCACCCACTCACCCTCCCTCCTGGCGTGCACCTACCCCTATTCCCACCTCGTCCACCCTGGAGTGGCCACCTCCTGCAACGAGCCTAATTAGGCGGCGCTGCTGGGAGTGGGCACAGGAGACCAGTCACACTTCACACCGCTTCACCGCAGCTAGTACACACAGTGTTACCCCTCAACCCACCCATCCTCCCATTTGCAGCCAGTACACATTGTATGCACTCCACACAATCACCCTCACTGCAAACACCTATACACCTTATGGCCCTGTCACATTACGACGCATCACGCAAGCCCGTGGCCAACGCCTAAAATTACTTTCAAACGTCGAGATGCATAAAACTTTTTGTTATGGGGGGGGGGGGCAAAGTTGAACGTATACATACCATATACGCAATGAAGTAGAGCATATGGCCAATGTATGGCTAACAGTGCCTCCCGGCGAAAAACCATCGCAATACACCCATGGAATGCCAGTGAATGTTATATATGTAATTCGATCGCCAGAAGTACGCCTTATACATTACATACGTCAAGACACGGTGGAGAAATGCCAAGCGTATGTTAGACATACATTACACGTAAGTTATCCATACGTTGTCAATACGTGGACTTTACGTTTCCGCTGGCTCACTGTCTGACTGACATAGGTCAACGTAGTGGACAACATTTGTCTAACGTACATCTAACGTACATCGATGTATGTCTAACGTATAAATAACATACGCCCGACATAAAAGCCACACATTGTCAAACGTCAAAAGTTTTGTGTATGCACAAAACTTTTGTGGCCCCTTAATGAGTGACGCCATATAATGACGAATATCGATGTACGCACCACAAATGCGTAGCATTTGAGTAACGCATATCGACATACACCAACGTATTGGTGCAAAATCACCTACTTTGGCGCGATGCGTCGTAGTGTGACAGGGCTATTAGATCTATACACTTTACCCATCCAGTACACACAAAATACACTCCACACAATCACCCTCACTACAAACAACTATGCACAGTATACATTCTACCGACCCACCCACCCTGCACCCAGCCCACACAGCATACACTCCACCCACTCACCCTCAATACAACCAACCACACACAGAATACACTCTGACGACCCACCCTGCAGCCAGCACACATAACACACTCCACCCACTCCCCCTCACTATCCAACTTTAACGTTGCATAGTCCGATAAAAGCATAATATCTTCGAAAGTCAAACACTAATCTGGATTTCATCATATATATCAGATTTAGATACCGCTGTACATATACATTTGCTACTATGTAGAAAGGCATACTAAGTCAATTTAATTGAACCTGTTATAATATAAATGAAGCCTATGGTTCATTTATATTAAAGTTGCATAGTCCGATGGCTTTGAGTTTCTGTCATTTTCTGAGATAAATACATTAAATTGTTCATTATAAGCTACTTTACTTTAGGTTGAAGTAACTTTTAGTTTAAATGGCCAACTTTGGAGATATTTGAAGTGGCAACATGCCAAATTAATTTTGGCAAGCACACCAAAACTCTGACGCCATAGGCTTATGCAGTAACAGGTTCTATTAAATTGACTCCCCATGGCCTTCTATGTGACAACAAATGCTTAATAACTGTACCAGTATCTAAGATAAATGTGTAGAATCAAATCTAGGTAAGTGTTTTGGTTTTGAAAATGTGATGCTTCATCGGACTATGCTAGTTTAATTTAGCATATTTACACTTCAAAATCTCCAAAGTTAGTCATTTTAAATCACAGTTACTTCAAACTAAATTACGGTAGGGTATAATAATCAATCGAACCTATTTATCTCAGAAAATGACAGAAACTCAAAACCATCGGACTATGAAACTTTAATTTAAACTAGACGCCTAGGCCTACAGCCACCTTCGATATTCTACTCACGCCATGCAAGTCGCACCAGACTGTCACTACTCCAGCCACCGGAAGCACGTGACCTGTGCCGCCGCCCCGTAGTGACTGCATCCTAACTGACTGCGCAGTGCACAGACCGCACCAGCGTCCCTGATCACCCACCCTCCATGGCGCACTCATACCGACCTCTCCTGAGCACCCTAGATACTCACCCTATCTAGTTGACACCACAACATCACACCACACAAGGCCACATGATGCCAGGCCACACCATACAACGCAACACTACACATCTCCAGACAGCTCCACATGATGCCACACAATGCCACACCGCTCAGCGACACACCACACAATGTCACACCATACAGCCCCACACAACGCCACATCACCCTGCACCACACAACGCCACATCACGCAGCCTCACCACACAACAACACACCACACACTGTCACACCATACAGCCCCACACAACGCCACATCACCCCGCACCACACAACGCCACATCACACAGCCCCACCACACAATGACACACCACACAATGTCACACCATACAGCCCCACACAACGCCACATCACCCCGCACCACACAACGCCACATCACACAGCCCCACCACACAATGACACACCACACAATGTCACACCATACAGCCCCACACAACGCCACATCACCCCGCACCACACAACGCCACATCACGCAGCCCCACCACACAATGACACACCACACACTGTCACACCATACAGCCCCACACAACGCCACATCACCCCGCACCACACAATGCCACATCACACAGCCCCACCACACAATGACACACCACACAATGTCACACCATACAGCCCCACACAACGCCACATCACCCCACACCACACAACGCCACATCACACAGACACACCATACAATGTCACACCATACAGCCCCACACAATGCCACATCACCCCGCACCACACAACACCACATTACACAGGCCCACCACACAACGGCACACCACAGAATGTCACACCATACAGCCCCACACAACGCCACATCACACAGCCCCACCACACAATGACACACCACACAATGTCACACCATACGGCCCCACACAACGCCACATCACCCCGCACCACACAACACCACATTACACAGCCCCACCACACAACGGCACACCACAGAATGTCACACTATACAGCCCCACACAACGCCACATCACGCAGCCCCACCACACAACGACACACCACACAATGTCACACAATACTGCCCCACACAACAGCACATCACCACACAACACCACATCACACAGCCTCACCACACAATGACACACCACACAATGTCATACCATGCAGCCCCACACAACGCCACATCACGCATCCCCACCATACAATGACACACCACACAATGTCACACCATACAGCCCCACACAACGCCACATCACCCCGCACCACACAATGCCAGGCCACACCAGGCAGCCTCACACAATACCACGCCACATTCTACAACGCCATACCACACAATCTTAAATCTGCAGTCCTATAATGCATAGTCTCAATGTAAACATATAAATATGTTTGAAATTTGTTGTCATGAAACAAAATTGACAAGATTTTGTTTGTTTGTTGTTTTACGTCCTGGCAACATCTAAGGTCATATCAGGATGGGTACCGACTTGTGACAGTGTGCACTCATGGTGACTTTATAGTGCTGCATCACTGGGAGACCAGGCTGCCAGCACCATAACCTGATACCCCACTCAATCACATTAGCCTGACACTGCGCCAACCAGTCCTTGCCCTATCCTAATTATGCCGAGCCCCTGCCTAGGAAGTGACAAGTATTATTGGTTTGACTCGACCAGGGTTCGAACCCACAAACCCATGGGTTTGGATCCCCTGATCTCCCAAAACAGGAGACGGACGCTCAACTCATTCGGCCATCCCGTCTGGTTCATACATACATGCATACATACATTCAGACAGACATACAGATATACAGACAGATATACAGCCAGATATACAGACATATATACAGCCAGATATACAGACATACATATACATACATACAATGATACATACATACAATGATACATACATACAATGATACATACATACAATGATACATACAATGATACATACATACATACATAAATGCATGCATGCATGCATGCATGCATGCATACATACATACATACATACATACATACATACATACATACATACATACACACACATACATACATACATACATACATACATACATACATACATACATACATACATACATACATACATACATACATACATACATACATACATACATACATGTGTGTGTCTATTGTTATGCCCTGGTTTGACTTGGTCTGGGATCGTACCTCCGATTGTATGCATGGGAATTGGACACCTTATCCCTAGTCCATCACAGTCCTGTCTACTTGTTTAACCCCCCCCCCCCCTCCACCCCCGCCCCCTCCTGCCTACTGGGGGTATGGACAGTGAAGTATGTAGTGGGGTCAGTATAGGTAACAGATAGATAACAACTAACAGATACATTCGCTAAGAGTGCAGTCTGTAAAACCTAATTCTCTATATCCTAGATATATGAGTCAGCATTTATTAGCATCCAGTGAAGTTGGCCTTTGAAGCTCACATTCTTCATGTGTGAAACATGGTCTTTGATAGCAAAGACCCTATAATACTAAGACGGCTCACTCAGCCTGTACTGTGTAATCAAAATGATCAAACCCACCACTTGGTGCGCTGGCTGTTCTGTTGGTTAAACAGGTGCTATATTATATGTATAAATGTATATATGAATGTGAAAGATGTGTGATGATGGCGATGCTGATGATGATGCTGATGATGATGGGTATTTGTTCATACCAATTTCATATTGATGTGTATTCATACTTATCTATCTCATGTATAATATAATTGTATGTGTTTACATGTGAAACACCAACCAGCAGCCGGCTGATCAAACCCACCACAAGGTGCCACTGCGAAATTTACATTACCATTGGAGAGATAGGGAGTGAGTCGTCTTAGTATTATAGGGTCTTTGTTGATAGGCGCATCCGCGACTCACAGTATATGGTACACAGTTACGATGGATTGGCGCTATAGAACAACACAGTGATCAGTATCTGAACCAGTTTGGTTTGACGTATATATGAAATTGAATCTTTGGAACCGCCTTCACAAAGTCATACCATATTGATCTTTTAGTTTTATGCATGTCATATATTGTGTATGAAATAATGTCTATGAAACCACCTTCATAAATCTGCAACCATATCAATATTTTATGTATGTCATATACTGTGCATGAGATAATGTCTATGCAACCACCCTCATAGATCTGGAACCATATCAATAATATATGTATGTAATATACTGTGTATTAGATAATCTCTATGAAACCACCATCATACATCTGCAACCATATCAATATTGTATGTATGTCATATACTGTGCATGAGATAATGTCTATGCAACCACCCTCATAAATCTGCAACCATATCAATAATTTATGTATGTCATATACTGTGTATGAGATAATGTCTATGAAACCACCATCATAAATCTGCAACCATATCAATAATTTATGTATGTCATATACTGTGCATGAGATAATGTCTATGAAACCACCATCATAAATCTGCAACCATATCAATAATTTATGTATGTCATATACTGTGTATGAGATAATGTCTATGAAACCACCATCATAAATCTGCAACCATATCAATAATTTATGTATGTCATATACTGTGCATGAGATAATGTCTATGAAACCACCATCATAAATCTGCAACCATATCAATAATTTATGTATGTCATATACTGTGTATGAGATAATGTCTATGCAACCACCCTCATAAATCTGCAACCATATCAATAATTTATCTATGTAATATACTGTGTATGAGATAATGTCTATGAAACCACCATCATAAATCTGCAACCATATCAATAATTTATGTATGTCATATACTGTGCATGAGATAATGTCTATGAAACCACCATCATAAATCTGCAACCATATCAATATTTTATTTATATAATCATATACCATGTATGAGATCGTGGCTATAAAACTACCCTCATAAATCTGCAACCGTGTCAATATTTGATGTATATCCTATGCCATGTATGAAATCACGTCATTGAAACCACCCTCATAAATCTGTAACAGTATCAATATTTGATGTATATCGTATACAATGTATGAGATCGTGCCTGTGAAACCACCATTATCTATTTGTAGCCGTATCGATAGTTTATGCACATCACATATAGTGTTCAAACATAGTGTCGATTGAATCTAAACCTCAAGAGTTAGACTCGATTTCATCGAGGCTCTACCTTTCGATGTGCATGCGTAGCAATAGACTACATCACCATTTCAGAGGCGCAATGCATTGTGGGATGCGTGGAAGAAAAACAAACCTGCGAGAAGCACATGGCACATGCTAATACACTGGGTGCAGCTATGGAATGTGCTACTTTCAGCTCATCTCAGCTCTTGTTTGATACATAGAATACCAACTAAAAATATATATATAATAAATTAAGATATTACTCTGTTATCCAGCATTGCATTTACATTAATATAATCAGCACATCTTATGCCATGTGCATTTAGATTTAGAGAAATCTGGGCATTCAGACTAGTGTTAGAGCCATAGCCAGAGTCAGTTTTACTTATTTTATTAATGTTTTTATTTATATCCTGTGGTTAATGACATATGTAGAACTAGACAATTAGTAGGGTTAATCATATTGTAGTGGTCTGCACTGACCTCTCAGGCAAGTAACCACATAGAGAGGTAGGCGTGGGGAGTGTGTTGATATCAGGGAGCCTAGGTGGTGTAATGGTTAGCACACTGGCCCGGAATGCAAAGAGATGTGGGTTCGAGTCCCGCTCTGGGCGCAATATTTCCCATTTTCATCACCCCCACGACACTGGTTGCCGTGATCAGGATCCTGTACAAGCTTTGCGCTGTATGGTTGTTGAACCTACCCTGTGTATGTATGAAAGAGATGTGGGTTCGAGTCCCGCTCTAGGCGCAGTATTTCCCATTTTCATCACCCCCACGACAATATATTGGATATATATTTCTCTGAAAAAAGTGTCTGTTGACACATTTGGCATTTTAATATTTAGAACAAGAATTAATGATAATGATGTGGATATCAGCCTTAAGTGCCTGTCACACTATGCTGGATTGAACAACGGACAGAATTGTCTAGTCCGGTGGTATTCGGGTGTGATAAGTATCAAAATGTATTAAAATGTGTCAAAATGTTGCGATATCGGGTCAAAGGCCGCTGGACGAATAGACATGAAACAGACATGAAACAGACATGAATGGATAGCCAACGGATGGTAAGCGGACTAAACAGACTCAAACCGGACAAGAAACATAGACGTCAATCCGGCGGCATCCATTCCAAGTTTTGTGCATGTTCAAAACTTCTACCGGATTGGGCTGGATATCAATGGATATGCAATGGACACAAACCGGACTTTGCCGGATATCAACACACTTTGTTCAGTTTCTTTCCAGTTCCCTCAATCCGGTGATGTGTGACAGATCCTTTAAAGTGACTGATTGTTTTGTGTGGAATTGTATGTTTCTAAGCTCAAAATGTTTAACTATGGCTAGTTTTGTCTTAGTTATATTCATCCGATCATCATATTGCATGTGTGCATACATGTTTATGCCAAATTGTTATGTATTTCTATTAATTTTGAATAAAATGGAAGTTTTGCCATACACATATTGGCAAACTGAATGGCCGGACGCATTTGCTTTGCTGCCAACGCCGTTTTCAGCACATGCGCAGTCGGAACGGTCATCTCGTCTATAGCAGTCGGTGTCTGAGATTGAGATTAGAGTCCGGTCTAATACTTGATCCACCCTTAAATAACGCCGTCTGACCGGAGCTCTCTGTATGTGTGTGGTGTGTTAGGGGGGGGGGGGGTGCGGGGGTAGAAGGAAGGGGGGTATTGGGGGGGGGGGGGGCACTACTCGCGCCTAAATGGAAAGAAGTTGGGTGAATGGACGCAGGATTGCAGTAATCCGATTGTTCATGTGATAATGGCCGTGAGGAATGCACCCAATCCAGGGGGCGGGCAGGGCAGGGCAGGGCCGGGCAGGGCCGGGCAGGGCCGGGCAGGGTCGGGCAGGGCCGGGCAGGGTCGGGCAGGTCGGCTGCGTAATGCTCCAGACCAATCTGCAGTGGTCAGTTTGGGGGAAAGTCTACAGTGGTCAGTTTGCGGCCATAGATAACGGCAGGCCAGCGACCTTGTCCTACCCCCCCCCCCTCCCCTTCCCCCTCCCACTCTTACTCCCCCTCCCCCTCCCACGCCCTTAACCCTCCCCCTCCGCCTCCCCCACCCTCCACCCCCGTCTCCCTCTCCCCTCCCTCCTCCCTCTCCGCCTCAATTCCCTTTGCTCCCCGTCCCCCACCCCTCTCCCCATCCTCTCCTCCCCCCTCCTCCCTCTCCGCCTCAATCACCTTTCCCCTCCCCTTTCCCCTTCCCCCCCTTCCGTCACCTCCGCCCCCTCTCCCCCTCCTCATCTCCTACCTCTTCCCCTCCCCCCTCCCCTTCCTCATCTCCCCTATCATATCCGCCCCCTCTCCTGAGATCTTCAGCTTCACTTTTACAAACACATAATTCATCTAGTGAGGAGTAGTTATTAAAACACAGGATATGCAAGAATACTAACAATGCTTACAAGTTGCGATGTGTAGATGGCTAATGACTATTTCCATATATGAATTTATTTAAGAATGTATTTTGTTCAGGTTTGGCTCTAAGACTTGATACTTTTTCTCACCACACGCTGTAATCCCGTTAGGCATCTTATATTAGATTCTTTAAGAATTGGGCACCGTTTTATGGCAGTGCACACATCGTCTCGTTCCCCTCTCTTCCCCTCTCTTCCCCTCCCCTCCCCTCCCATCCCCTCCCCTCCCATCGCCTCCCCTCCCCTCCCCACCCTCCCTTTCCCTTCCCCACCCACTCCTCCCATCTTATCCCCATTCACCCCCCCCCTCCTTTCCTCTCTTCTCTTCTTCTCTATTCCCTTCTCTTCTCCCCAACAATTCCCTCCGCACTCCGCCCATCCTCTCTCCCTCTCTCATCCTCTACTGATCCCCTCCTCCCTCCCCTCTCCCCTCCCCTCCCCCCCTCCTCTCCTCTCCTTCTCCCCCCCCCTCCCCCTCCCACACCCATTACACATAGTGCCCCGAGATGCCCCCCCCCCCCCCCCCTTCCCCCATCCGCTCAGGTCACCCTCACTCCATCCATCCAGTATCGGTCCATCTATGATATGTGAGGCCCCAGAATCAAACTGCGATAGGCCTAACAATGCTTATAAACTCCGGATCCCCGGAGAGGGTCGGGCGGCGGCCGTCGACCCCCTGCGGCTCCCGGCCCGCGTCTCCTCGCTGCCCGCCCGCCCATACATCCGGGCACTCGGCTGCTTTACAGCCTCCTGCGTCTCCGCGGTGGCGCATGCGCAGTTAGATCTGAGGGATGAAGTTAAAAGCCTTCGCCGCTGAGTTAAATGGTGCCGCCTGATCTGGCTAAATGTCGTCTGGTATTTATTGTACCGTCTTGGTTTATAATCTTTTGAAATTGACCGGTTGGCTCAGTGTCAGGGTAATGTGACTGAGGGGATATCAGGTCTTGGTGCTGGTGGCCTTGTCTCCCATGGGGACATCACTATAAAGTCGCTATGAGTGCGCACTATCACAAGTCAGTATCCGTCCTGATATGACCTTAGATGTTGCCAGGATGTATAACTCCAACAAACTAACTTTGGTATCTTGGAAATGGGGCATTGATTATCTATCTACAAGGAGCCCTCATATTGTATATGCACGTAGCCATTTAGGCACACATAGTAATCATAATCATAATGATAATAATAATAATAATAATAATAATAATAAAAGTAATAATAACTTTGTTTGGGGTTTTACATCCTGGCAACATCGAAGGTTATATCAGGATGGGTACCGACTTGTGACAGTGCGCGCTCATGGCGACTTTCTAGTGCTGCCCCACTGGGAGATCAGGCCACTGGCAACATGACCCGATATCCCACTCAATCACATTATCCTGATACTGTGCTAACCAGTCCTTGTCCTATCTTATTAGTACAGATCCCCATGCTACAGTAGTAACAAGTGTCATATAAGTAATTGGTTTGAAACAGCTGGTATTTGAACTCCCAACCCCCTACACTGGAAGCTTGCGCTCTACTGATTCGGCCACTGCGTCCGGTAATGAATAACAACAATAATAATAATAATGATAAAACCATCCGACATATTTACAACTTGGTTACTGTAGTAATATTATGAATAATAGTTGGAGGGTTGTTGGAGTTTTACATCCTGGCAACATCTATGGTCATATCAGAATAGGTAACTGTGCACACTCATGCTGGCTTTATAGTGATGCCCCACCCGGAGGCCAGGCCGCCAGCACCATGGCCTGGTTTCCCACCCAGTCACATTATCCTGACACTGAGCCAACCCATCCTTGCCCTATCCTGACAACGCCGAGCATCTGGCTAGGAAGCAACAAGTATCAATTTTTAAGTCATTGGTTTGACTCGACCAGGAAATGAGTGGGTTCGTAACAGGAGACGGACGCTCAACTCAACTCATTCGGCCATCCCGTGTGGTCAGTATAAATGATAGAGACCTTTCATTTATATAACTTACACGGTGGCCAGTGTACAGTGTACAATATACAGTGTACAGTGTACAGTGTACAATATACAGTGTACAGTGAGTGTGTGAGTTGGCGTTTGGTGTTTGCCCAAAACAAAGATGGCGCCTGTATCACGTGTCACTGGTTCCCTGCGTGTAGCGCCATTCGAGCTAATGGGTCGTTATGACGTGGGTAATACGTTGTAATGACGTCGCTACCTGTAATCATATATCAAGCACACGGGCTGTGTGTCGCCATTATGTGGCGGAGTTCAATCTGCGTTTATAAAGGAATATATCAGCGCATTCGTAAACATCTCTAATGTAATCAGTTCACCTATACCCGACCCCTCCTCACACCCCATACCCACCTCCACCTCCACCACTGCCATCGTTGCTGCGACTACTACCATTCCCACGACCACTACTCCCACTGGCACAACTCCTACCACTCCCACTACCACAACTATTACCACTACCACAACTACTAGTACAACTAGTACAACTACTAGTACTACCACTCCCACCACCACCACAACTACTACCACAACTATTACCACTACCACAACTACTACCACAACTAGTACCACTACCACAACTAGTACAACTACTAGTACAACCACTAGTACTACCACTCCCACTACCACAACTATTACCACTACCACAACTACTACCACAACTAGTACCACTACCACTACTAGTACAACCACTAGTACTACCACTCCCACTACCACAACTATTACCACTTCCACAACTACTACCACAACTAATACACCTACTACCACTCCCACAACCACCACTCCCACTGGCACAAATACTACCACTCCCACCACCATGAGTATTACCACTACCACAACTACTACCATAACTGCTACCACAACTTGTACAACTACTAGTACAACTACTAGCACCACCACCACAACTACTACCACAACTATTACCACGTCCACAACTACTACCACAGCTAATACACCTACTACCACTCCCACAACCACTACTCCTACTGGCACAACTACTACCACTCCCACTACCATGAGTATTACCACTATCACAACTATTACTACTACCACAACTTGTACAACCACTAGTACAACTACTAGCACCACCACCACAACTACTACCACAACTATTACCACTTCCACAACTACTACCACAACTAGTACACCTACTACCACTCCCACAACCACTACTCCCACTGGCACAACTACTATCACTCCCACTACCATGAGTATTACCACTACCACAACTATTACCACTACCACAACTACTACCACAACTTGTACAACTACTAGTACAACTACTAGCACCACCACCACACCTACTACCACGACTATTACCACTTCCACAACTACTACCACAACTAATACAACTACTACCACAACTAATGCAACTACTACCACTCCCACCACCACCACAACTACTACCACAACTATTATCACTTCCACAACTAATACGACAACTAGTACAACTACTACCACTCCCACCACTACCACCACAACTACTACCACAAGTAATACAACTACTAGTACAACTACTAGCACCACCACCATAACAACTACCACCACTATTACCACTTCCACAACTACTACCACAACTAGTACACCTACTACCACTCCCACCACTACCACAACAACTATTACCACAAGTAATACAACTACTACCACAACTAATGCAACTACTATCCACCACACCACCGTTACCACAACTCTCACTACAACAACTACCACCACACCCATTACTACAACTCTCAACATCACCACCACCATCCTTTGCAACAACTGTTACCACCACCACCATCATCACAACTACTACTACTACTCCCATCATCACCACCACCACAACCGCTGTCATCACCATCATCGTCGTCATCATCATCACCACCATCGTCATCATCGTCATCATCACCACAACTACTACTGCCAGCACTACCACTACTGCTGTCACCACCACCACTCATCACTACTACACTGCTACTAGCACCACCACCACCACCACCACCACCACCATCCACCCTAGATAAAAGATTCACCCTGTACTTGTAGTACACTGGTGAACGACAACGTTGTGTAAATACGGGAGAAAATAGCTTTAGTATGGAACAGGAAGTAGAATGCCTGCCTCCAGTATCAAATGGGTACTTATATCGGCACAGAGTTGGTGAAATGGGAGAGAATGCAAAAAGACAAGATGGCGGCATTGGAACACCGTCGATTTCACCATTAAATTCTATTAAACTATATGTTTTATTATATTTTTCAACTCAAAGGTAGCGGGGAAATATGAATATATATATATAAAGAATAAGTTTGCTTCTTAGATTGTGAAATTAGGCTCTCAGTTCATTTCCCCGTATTTTCGACCGCTTTTATATAGGGCTGGTATTCACCCGTGTACTGCGAGTACAGGGTGAATCCTTTATCTCCATCCACCCAGGCTAGTTCCAGGTGTGTTCAGTCTCATAGCCCGCATTGCCAAGGCACTATTACGAACCAACTTTCCTCGAAATATATTTGATCAAAAACATTTCTCTATATCAAAAGTCCAATACAATTACAATGCATGTCAATGCAGATTCACAGTAGAACTGCTCTAGTCTTATATATATAATTCGATGAAATCAAATCTGTAAAATTAAAACACACTCATATTTGATCCTACATATTATCCAACTAAGATATAAGGGAACACTGGTCCATTGCAGTTTGGTGTTCCGGTGCTATGCTGCTACACTATAAATTGGGTAAACAATGACTATGTCCGGCATGTAGGATGTTTTCACTTGATATATATATATATATATATATATATATATATATATATATATATATATATATATATATATATGTATGTATGTATGTATGTATGTATGTATGTATGTATGTATGTATATATATATATATATATATATATATATATATATATATGTATATATATATATATATATATATATACATATATATATATATATATATAGTTGGTCTCGCGAAAATGGGGCAGTTGGTAGTCAATTTAAGATGTCGGCATCGCAATTGTTAAAGTGGAGTGCATTTATTGTTTCATATTAAATTATCCTAGAAACAAATAGCGTTGTGGTATTTTCTCTACCTGTACATTCAGGATAAATTTAAGAACTTTCCAACACCTCTGTCAATGCTAAACTATAATTATGCCATTCGACGCCAACATCTTTAACAGATGTCGGCATCGCAATTGTTAAAGTGTAGTGCATTTCTTTGTTTCATATTATATTATCCTAGAAACAAACAGGGTTGTTGTATTTTCTCTACCTTTACATTCAGGATAAATTTGAGAACTTTCAAACACTTCTCTGTCAATGTTAAACTATAACTATGCCGTTCGACACCGACATCCAATGCTCGACGCCGACAACTTTCCCCGATTGGCCTATTTTCGCAGACCACCATATATATATATATATATATATATATATATATGGTGGTCTGCGCGCGCGGCCACACACTTAGAGATGAAAGATCTCTGCGATTTCATGGATTTCCAGGATATTAATATGTTGTTTAAGCGCCGCAGCACTATAAGTATACTAATACCATAGATGAAGAATATTCTTTAGCTATGCTAATACGTTGTTTTACACTGCAGCACCATCAGCGTATACTACTAATACGTGTTTCAAACGTATATATACATATATGTATGAAACCCGACTTCCGGGTATTTTCCGTGATTCCCTGACAATGCTAAACCTATGGGAGAAATCAGTATTTCCGCTTTTTTCCCCAGAGACCACTTTCATCCCTGCACACTCTGGTTGTTTCTTTGTGAGCTAGGTGGGTGTGTAATTTCTGGCTCTCTTTATGTGCCGATTCTTGATTAGGGGCTGCTAATTAGCGCCGGCTACACCTGCCGGGGTCAGGCCACAGGTAAGCTAATTAACTAATTAGGAATTAAAGCGGCCATAATAAGCAGTTTGCTCAGCTCGATGGAGACGTAAGGGCTGGCAATTTGGCGGTTGACGAGAGGAGTTAAACAAAGCGTTGAGGGCGGCGGCCATTGCCATACGTGGTGTAGTGGGGGTGGGGGTGGGGGTGGGGGAAGGGGGAGGGGGGTATCATTGCCAGTAATCACTGCTTGCACGCAACCAGTCGGACAGCTGCCGGGATGGGGCACTCACCTGCTGGAGATTCGGCGGATGAGGATCGGTGGTGTGTGTGGGTGGGTGGCTGGGTGGGGGGAGGTGTGGGAGGGGGTGGATGAGGCAAGGTGTGACCTGACTCAGTCTGAAGTGGCTTTAGTCTGACCAGGTTATTTATAGCACACTATGGGCTCCTGGCCGTGTGGAAATGCGCGCGGGAATTGTGACAGTCTGGCTAGGTTTTTTTAAATATTTAATTTTTAGTTTTGTTCACATTATAGCAACATCCAAGCCAATAAACCAAATGGGATGGCCGAATGAGTTGAGCGTCCATCTCCTCTCTTGGTATATCGTGGGATTCGAACCCATGGAGTCAAACTCATGTCTTAGAAATTGATACTTGTCGCTTCCTAGCCAGGCGCTCGGCATTAATAGGATAGGGCAAGGACTTTTTGGCTCAGTGTCAGGATAATGTGACTGAGTGGAATATCAGTTCATGGTGCTGGCGACCTGGTCTCCCAGTGGCGCAGTACGATAAAGTCACCATGAGTATGCGCTGTCATAAGTCGGTACCCATCCTGATATCACCTAGTAAAACTCCAACAACCAACAGACCGTCAAAGGTCATATCAAGACCAGTACCGACTTGTTACAGTGTGCACTCATGGCGACTTTATAGTGTTGCCGCACTGGGAAATCAGGCCGCCTGGTTTGCTCAATATCAGGATAATGTGACTGACTGGAAAATCGGGTTCATGGTGGGGCAGCACTATAAAGTCATCATGAGTGCACACTGTCACAAGTCAATTCAATTCTGGGGTTGTTTGTAACCTTACGACGGTTACTGGTTGCAGAACTGCAACATTAATAGAGAGGCTCCGATAAATCAGCCCAATCTTTGGTTGAAGACCTAACTTCAGTAGGGAGTGTTGTAGAAGCTGGGGACATCTTTACAACGTTGTAACGGCGAGGCATTGGGGCGGCAGCGAATCTCTTCGGTCCGGCGGTAGTTGAGCGGTAGATGTAGTTGAGCACTTGTATCCAGTCAGCAGCAAGGGATTCGAGGTAGGCGGGTAAAGATGGGTGCAGCGGTGGTTCCAGCAACAAGAACAAGACAGAGAAATCGTAAAGGTGAAGGGCCCCACCCAAGAACACAACTACTCTTGTCAGGGGAAGAAGTATGCCTGGGAGAAGTCGAAAGGGCAGAATCTAGGAAAGAGAAATGACGAGAGTTGAGTCAAAGGACTGTGTCTATTTGCCTATGGTGACCAACCAGTGAGCCATAGACACAGACAGAGTAAGAGTAGAAAGTGAAATGCCAGTGGGCTCCCCTTCCTGGAACTCTTTTCAGACATATCAAGGAGGAGTAAGGCCGGCGGAGAGGTGATAGAGAGAGGTGTGGACAGAGTGCGGTCCGGATAGCAAGTGATGTCACAAGTCAGTTCCTAAAACGGCTTTAGGTGTTACCATGATGTAAAAACCACAACAACAAAAACCCACTCATTAATGTTTGTCTTGATAATATAATCCTAATTTCCGCACACCCAACGTTGGTACCCGTCCTGATATAACGTTCTTGATATGATGTCAGGATGTAATACTCCCAATGAACAAAATAAACAGCTTCTTTCTTCGTATGTGTTGGGTGGGGTGGGGGTGAGGGGGGGGGGGGGGCAGGCTCGGTCTGGGTAGCGAATTTTGTTTAAAAGAAGGAAAAGGACAAAAAAAAGAAGCTAATTTGAGACTGGTTAGTAAAATAGTAGTGTCTGGCCTCCCCGTGAACATCTGAGTGTACAGTCGCCGGGGTATCAGAGACCGACACACCGCGTCGTAAATAAGCCAAAGCCTTGTCGGGCATTGCTATAAGCACAGGCTTATTAATTGTGCGCTCAGCTTATGAGGAGCTTAGCACTGACGTCGCGCTCATGTGATCCTGTTATTTAATAACCTTCCCGCCTGTCAATATTTATCACGCATCCCCTGACATTTAGTAATGCCGACTTTCAAGCATTAGCCGCTACTAACTACTACAGTAAAACCTCCCTAACCGACCACCTGTACAGATCGACCACCCCATATATCGATCGCTTTATTTGGGTCCCAACAATACCATTGCAAGGATATTCTAACTCCCTAAGCCGACCACCTCCCTAAATGGACCACTAAAAATCGGTCCCACGGTCGGTCGATTTAGAGAGGTTTTACTGTACTCGAAACTAGCAGGGTTCAGTCGGTAACCAGGTGGGGGGTGGTGGAGGGAGGGAAGTTGGGTGTGGGGGTGTGTGGCGGGAGGGTGGGGATTGGGAGCTTGGGATTTGAAGGGTGGTGGGAGGGGGTTGGGGTTGAAGGGTGATGGGAGGGGGTTAGGGTTGGGGTGCGGGAGGAGGGGTTGAGGTGGCGGGAGGGTGTGGGTTTGGGTGACGGGAGAATGGAGGTTGAGGGTGGGGGTTCAGGGTAAGGTAGGTGGTGGCTGGAGGTTGATGGGGTGTTGTGGGTGGCGGGTGGAAGGGTGGGTTTGCGGGTGGTGGGAGGGGGAATTGTGTATATATATATATATCTATCCGGGGTCGTCTCGCTCAGTTGATATATAAATATACATACATCAGTGGTCTCCCCTATATTCGGGAAATGGATGCCAGGAATTGGTAGAGCTGGCGGGAACTTATCTACGTACAAGGACAAGAAAGAAAGAAAGAAAGAAAGAAAGAAGGAAAGAAAGAAAGAAAAAAAGAAAGAAAGAAAGAAAGAAAGAAAGAAAGAAAGAAAGAAAGAAAGAAAGAAAGAAAGGAAATGTAGGATAGAATGAGTGTGTGACCACAAACGACAGTCCCAAGGAGTCACAGATCTATAAGGAGAAAGAAAACGATAGAAAGTCACAAATAACGGTCTGAAGAATGACTGAATGATGGTGTGAGCATGAACATAACTGTTATTTTTAAAGAAGGACCGGGGAAGAGAGTATGATTGTGAAGGGCTGGGGAAGGTGGTAGACGTCGATTGTGAGGGGTATTGGTTGGCGGTTGGAGTTTTACGTCCTGGCAACATCCAAGGTCATATCAGGATGTGTTCTGACTTGTGACAGTGCACACTCATGGTGACTTTATAGTGGCTGCCCCATTGGGAAACCAGGCCGCCAGCATCATGCCCTGATATGCCACTCAGTCACATTATCATGACACTGAGCCAACCAGTCCTTGCCCTATCCTAATGCCAAGTGTCTGACTAGGAAGTGGCAAGTATACATTTTTAAGTCATTGGTTTAACTTGACATGGGTTCGAACCCGTGGGATCACGGTTTCAAATTCCAAATCGGAGACGGACGCTCAACTCATTCGGCCATCCCGTCTGGGGAGAAGTGTTTGTTAAGTTAAGCCGTGGACACAGCATTGTTTGTCTCCCCTTTGGGGGAAACAACAGTGTCCGGGTGCGCATGCGTCAGACGTGACCGAGACGCAAGTCGGCCGGAAAATGACGTGTGCGTCGACGTCATTCACATCTGCCGGAGTCCTTATTAATTTGTGACGTGCGACTGACGCAGCGGACACGTCAGTCAGTCACTCAGAAAATCTGGCTGTCATAAAACTGTCGCGGCGCGCATGCGCCAGTGACCACCGACGTGGGAGGCCCCCGCCGCCTGCCTGTCTGGCCTGCCTGGCCTGTCAGCGTTGGGCGGTCACGTGGTGCCGAGAGGCGCGTTCCTATTGGCTGATTGGATCGCGCCGCACGCCAACTGTGTAATGTCTCACACTTTTTGTTTCTTTTTTTGTTGTTTCTTTTTTTCAGGAGAGAAAAGAAAGAAGGGATTCATTGGTGAAACAGACTCTTAAATCCACATCTATGCATCGCTGGAGGGCTGGTGAGACAAGCCCCCCCCCCCCCCCCCCGCCCCCAGGAACCACCCCACCCCTCCAGTGAGTGGAGGTGATCGGTTCTCTCTTACACATGGATGTTTCTGTTGTTCCATTCGTTGATTTTACGGGGTGGGAATTCAATCGCGGACTAGTTATAGATCTTCCTCATTCCACCACTCCTTGCCCTATCCTAGTAATTCAGAGTGCCAGGTTATGTATATATTTGTAAGTCATTGTATTTTGTCGCAGCCAGGGGTTTCAACTAATATCCTGCCTGCCTGTCACACGGGACTTGGGTGTTCGACTCATTTGGCCATACAGACTGGGTGGTTTTGGGAATGTGCACTTGCAGGTGTGAATTGCATTGTAAGAAATGTAGTTATATGATAGCTGCTATGGGCCAACCAGTCATTTCCCTATCCTAATAATGCTGAGTGCCTGGATAGGAAGCGACATGTATCAATTTTGAAGTCATTGATTTGACTTGACCAGGGTTCGAATCCCACGATCTACCAAAACGGGAGACGGACGCTCAACTCACTGAGGATATGGCAAGGACCGGTTGGTTCGGTGTAAGGATAATGTGACTGAATGGGATATCAGGTCATTGTGCTGGCAGCCTGGTCTGCCAGTGGGGCAGCACTATGCAGTTGCCATGAGGCCGCACACTGTCACAAGTCGGTACCCATCCTTTTTTTTTCTTGAAGATTTATACTGCCTATCATGGATAAGTCTGAATAGACTTGTTTTCACCATTAGACAGTTTGTCGATAGAAAGCCCGAGCCTACGCTTTTACCGACCCAAGGTATTTTTAACCTCCCACACCACATAGACAAGGTATGAGAGCAACTGGCCTTTGATGACGCTGTAAGTTATACATAGCGGTGGAAATCCAAATTGGCAGAGGTGCAGGCACAGGGAATCGAACCACTGACCTTCAGATTAGGAGTCCGACCTAGAAAAAGTCAGACACTCTAACCACTCCGCCACAGATACCTGATATGACCTTAGATGTTGCCAGGACATAAAATACCAACAACCAACCATCCAAGTGGTGTAAGCTGTATTACCTCTTCCGGAAACATGTTCCACAAAGTGGGGCCTGCTACAGCATAATCACAGAGTCGTCCTGTGACTTGAGAGGAGACATAGACATGTAATGTATCTGACTGGATGATCTGAGAGTTCGGGATGACAGCCTGCTTGGAAGGAGACATTCTGGTGCTTTACCATTGAGAGCTTTTAAAGTTGCGAGGAAAATATTGGAAAAATGAATAGGTTGTTTTACCACCAACCAGTGTAACTATTGTTTGGAACGTTGGTGATTGAAACTGCATCTAAAATATTATGAAAGCTTCAACTTTTTAAAATTAGAATTGTCTACATAGATTTGTTTTTGTTGTTGTAAATATAGTTTATTCATTGAATAAAGTCTTTTGTCAGCTCCGTGCCACTGGTCTTCCAGCCATGTGACAATACACTTATTTACAATATATATATATGTAGTCTGATATTGTCATCAGCAGCTATCTCAAGTCAGCTGAAATAACAATATTAATCATTCCAAGACTTACATATGGCATAGTTTGACAATTCACATAAAATAGCAGTTACATGTTGTATTCATACATACTTAGATACATACATGTGTATTGATTAGACCTTTACATTACGGAGTGGTTATGTGCATAGTTTCCCTTCAGAGGTTTGTATGCCTACTGTGTTGTGAATTGCATAATTACCATGTTGTTGGAGATAACATTTTGAGATGGAGTGTTAGTAGAATGGTTTGTTATTCTGTTAGATAGAGTGTGGTTAGCTTGTAGGTTATGCTTAAAAGGTTAATACCTCGGGTGTTTTTTTTTACTACATGTGTGTTTTTGACTGTATATCCAACTAAGATATCAGTGCACACATTGAACATGTATTGCTGAATAAAAGGTGGTGTTCTCTGTGGCAGAGTGGTTAGAGTGTCTGACGTTTTTCTAGGTCTAACTCCTAATCTGAAGGTCGGTGGTTCGAATCCATCTGCCTCCACCTCTGCCAATTTGGATTTCCACCGCTGTGTATAACTTACAGCGTCATCAAAGGCCAGTTGCTCTCATACCATGTCTATGTGGTGTGGGAGGTTAAAAGTCCCTTTGGACGGTAAAAGTGTAGGTTCAGGCTTTCTATCGACAAACTGTCTAATGGTGAAAACAAGTCTATTCATACTTATCCATGATAGGCAGTATAAATCTTCAAGAAAAAAAACGAAAAAGAAATGATCTGGAGTTGGTTCTTTGAAATGCATGCCAAAATTAATTTGGAATGTTTTCACTTCAAGTATGTCTTGTGTTAACACTTTAAAATAAAGGTTGCTGCAAAGTAAAGTAGATCATAAGCCGTGTTCACACATATAGCGTTAGGCCGACTTAGATGAGGCAAACTAGACGAGTCAAACTAGCGGCGCATTCATACATACAGAGTTTTGAAAGTGTGTCTCGTTCAGACACGTGCGTTAAACCGGCTCAGATCGATGTTTGTTTGTTCGCTTTACATCCTAGCAATATCTAAGGTCATATCAGGATGGGTATCCACACATACATCCACATGTACATCCACATGCCACAGATACATCCACACTACATACATACAAACAACAACATACCTAATGAACAGTTGGGAAGAAGCAGTCTCCATATGATATATGAAAAAATGGGATGGTCCAAACATGTAGGACGGTCCAAACATGTGTTCTAACCATGATGAAAGCAACTACCTGTTAGAAAGCAGTCTCCATCCATGTGCTTAAGCCGCCTCAACTAAGCCAGTTACGTTCACACATGCCACTTAGGCCGACTCAAGCTAGTTCGCCTCATCTAATCTCCCTCGCGAAACGGTTTACTTGAGGCGAACTAGTTGAGTCGACTCAGCCCTAATTCGGCTCAGAGGAGTGTTCACACGCACAATCTGAGTTGACTTAGATGAGGCAAACTAGTTGAGGCAACCTAAGGCCCGTGTGTGAACGGGGCTATAGTGATCAACCTACTATGTTTATTTTAACATACTGATAGAAGATCAGAACCATCCTTGCGTCGGTATGTAGTTCAGATGCAGATGACCAGACGGGACGGCCGACTGAGTTAGAGCATCCGTCTCCCATGCTGGTAGATCGTGGGGTCTTGGGTTCGAGTCCCGGTCGAGTCAAACCAATGACTTTAAAATTGATACTTGTCGCTTCCTAGCCAGGCGCTCGGCATTATTAGGATAGGGCAAGGACTGGTTAGCTCAGTGTCAGGATAATGTGACTGAGTGGGATACCAGGTCATGGTGCCGGCGACCTGGTTTCCCAGTGGGACAGCACTATAAAGTCACCATGAGTGCGCACTGTCACAAGTCGGTACCCCGTCCTGATATGACCTTAGATGTTGCTAGGACGTAAAACCACAACAAACAAACAAACAAACAACTTTTGAATCCGGGACAGGAAGCTGTGGCCTAATCAGATAAAAGCGCCACCTTCCTGTGTGGACGGTCGGGCATTTGAATCCCGGCCGAATGAAACCAATGACTTACAAAATTGGGATTTGTTGCTGTCTAGCCTGGCACTCGACATTAAGTTGAATCCAATATGGCGGGGACTGGTTAGCTCAGTACCAGGATAATGTGATTGAGTGGGCTGTAGGGTCATGGTGCCGGTGGCCTGGTCTCCTAGTGGAGCAGCACTATGAAGGCAACTTTGAGTGCGCACTGTCACAAGTCGGTACCCATCCAGATATGACAATAGATGTTGCTAGGATATAAAACCCCAACAAACAACCAAACAAACACAACTCCGTGCCTGTCGTGAAATAACCTCAGATGTTTCTAGGATGCAAAACCCAAACAAACAAACAAGGTTGACTTGTGAGTTGGGTCGTCTGCATCGGGTATATGACACGGGGCGGCCATTGCTGCGCCTGTGTGTGTGTGGGGGGGGGGGGATTGGGGTGTGGGGGGGGGGGGGTAGATCTGGCATCGACACCTGTCGGGACAGGTGGATATGGTTACCAGTCAGTCCGTACCACCTGAACCCATCGCACCACAACCATCAGACTCTTCTCAGCCTTACACTCACCGGTTCTCTGCAATTAGATAACCAGCCGCACCACCAGCTAGCAGGCATTTGCATCAGCGTGGTTTCCGCTTTTTTTTGGTCAGAGACCACTTCCATCCCAGTCACAGTACTAAAAGAAATGAAGTGCTATTTTATGTGATGTATAAAAATTATGCGAGTATAAAGACGCATAATTGATTTTCCGTATACAGTAAAACCTCTCTGAATCGGCTGACCATGGGACCTACTTTAAGTGGTCCATTGAGGGAGGTGGACGGTTTAGAGAGTTAGAATATCCTTGTTGGATATTGTTGGAAGCCAAATAAAGCAGTCGATATAGGGGAGTGGTCGATCTGTGGAGGGTTCGGTATAGAGAGGTTTTACTGTATCCTCGTATTATTGTTAACCACTGCGATTCTGTGAACTACTTCATGGGTGACCCACCCACTTGACCAGTGCCGCCACCACCGCCCCCCCCCCCCAAATCATATAAATATATTATATATAGTCATATACATTATGTTATATATAATCGTATGCATTATATTTTAGATAATTATATGGGTATATATATGATATGTTAGTGTATAGTCTATATTTGATATATTTGACTGTCCAAACGTGTGTATGCGATAACGGTCAGACCCAGCTGGCATACAGTGCTTCGATCCCCTCACAGGTGGCGCAAGTGTGGCCAATACTGTCACTACACAGGGCAGGGCCAGTTAGATAGGATATTGTGAATATACAGGGAACTAAACATAGAAAGTGTCCTTGTTTATATTCCGATAATAGATTATCGAAACACATATAGACTAGGAAGGCCAGGTGGCAGCACCAGGCGAGGCAGAAGGCCTGACCAGTTGCTTGAGTAGATGAGCATCATTAGTTGTGTCGTGTCATTTGGTGTGAATGGGTAATGGGTTTATGGATAATTATACTCGTATAATTGATTATACAGCACATACACACGCATATATATATATATGTAATCAAATGGGAAGGGCGACTGAGGGGCTTCAATGAGTTTATCGACAGTAGGTGAGATTTAGTTAGAGTAAAAGGACCTTGTGGAAGTTTGGTGGCTTGCATGGTAGCTGGTCAGTCCACCAGGCGGGATCCTCCAGGGGATCAGGCCTCCTCCAGCACCCGACAAGCTCGCCTATAAATCATGGCCCCCACCGCGCATGACGCGCATAGCCCCACGAGGCACCCGCTACAAACTTAAAGCGCATCAATTAAAGTATGTGCCGCCCCCTCACATATAGCTACACTCACATACAGCCATACACTCACTCATACACTCACACACATAGCGCCCCCTACAAACTTAAAGCGCATCAATTAAAGTATGCGCCGCTCCCCTCACATATAGCTACACTCACATACAGCCATACACTCACTCATACACTCACACGCATAGCGCCCCCTACAAACTTAAAGTGCATCAATTAAAGTATGTGCCGCCCCCTCACATATAGCTACTCTCACATACAGCCATGCACTCACTTATACACTCACATGCATAGCGCCCCCTACAAACTTAAAGTGCATCAATTAAAGTATGTGCCGCCCCCTCACATATAGCTACACTCACATACAGCCATACACTCAGTCATACACTCACACGCATAGCGCCCCTACAAACTTAAAGTGCATCAATTAAAGTATGCGCCGCCCCCTCACATATAGCTACACTCACATACAGCCATACACTCACTCATACACTCACACACATAGCGCCCCCTACAAACTTAAAGTGCATCAATTAAAGTATGTGCCGCCCCCTCACATATAGCTACACTCACATACAGCCATACACTCACTCATACACTCACACGCATAGCGCCCCCTACAAACTTAAAGTGCATCAATTAAAGTATGCGCCGCCCCCTCACATATAGCTACACTCACATACAGCCATACACTCACTTATACACTCACACACATAGCGCCCCCTACAAACTTAAAGTGCATCAATTAAAGTATGCGCCGCCCCCTCACATATAGCTACACTCACATACAGCCATACACTCACTCATACACTCACACGCATAGCGCCCCCTACAGACTTAAAGCGCATCAATTAAAGTATGCGCCGCCCCCTCACATATAGCTACACTCACATCCAGCCATACACTCACTCATACACTCACACGCATAGCGCCCCCTACAAACTTAAAGTGCATCAATTAAAGTATGCGCCGCCCCCTCACATATAGCTACACTCACATCCAGCCATACACTCACTCATACACTCACACGCATAGCGCTCCCTACAAACTTAAAGTGCATCAATTAAAGTATGCGCCACCCCTTCACACATTGCTCGACTCACATCCAGCCATGCACTCACTCATACACTCACACACATAGCGCCCCCTACAAACTTAAAGTGCATCAATTAAAGTATGCGCCACCCCTTCACACATTGCTCGACTCACATCCAGCCATACACTCACTCATACACTCACACTCCTGGCCCCCCTACAAATTTAAAACGCATCAATTAAAGTATGCACCACCCACCCCTCTTACTGGATGAAGTCGCATGACGAGAGCAGTAAACACAAGAAAGATGGCTGCCGCACCTCCCGCCAACCCCATCAATTAAAGTATGTGCTGCCCCTTCACGTCGCTCCCCTCACACACAGGCATGCGTCCACTCATACACATGCGTAGCGCCCCCTGCAAACTTATACCGCATTAATTATGTATGTGCCTCCCCCTCACACATCCCGCCACTCACATACGTCCATACACTCACACGCGTAGCACCCCCTACAAACTTCAAGCGCATCAATTATGTATGTGCCGCCCCCTCACACATCGCGCCACTCACATACGTCCATACACTCACACACATAGCACCCCTTACAAACTTAAAGCGCATCAATTAAAGTGCAGCCACCCCTCACACATTGCGCCACTCACATACGTCCATACACTCACACACGTAGCACCCCCTACAAACCTGAAGCGCCTCAATTATGTATGTGCCGCCTCCTCACACATCGCTCCACTCAAACACAGCCGTACATTCACTCATACAATCAGATGCATAGCAACCCCTACAAACTTAATGTGCATCAATTAAAGTATGCACCACCCCTCACACTTCACTTCACTCACACACAGCCGTACATTCACTCATACACTCACACGCGTAGCGCCCCCTACAAACTTAAAACGCATCAATTACACTGAGCCATCTCCTATCAAGTAGAACCAATTATGCTTCTTCTTCTACTACTTCCTCTTCTGCTTGTTTTACTACTACTCCTCTCCCCCCTCTTCAGTTCTCCACTTCCTTCTTCCTCTTTCTCTTTTGTTGTCCCTTTTTATTGTCCTTTCTTTCCCCCCTCTTCTCCTGTTCTGCTTGTCTTTCATCTTCCTCTTCTTGCTCTTCTGCTTGTTTTTCTTCTTCCTCTTCCTCTTCTGCTTGTCTTTCTTCTTTCTCGTCTTGCTCTTCTGCTAGTTTTTCTTCTTCCTCTTCCTCTTCTGCTTGTCTGTCTTCTTCCTCTTCTGCTTGTTTTTCTTCTTCCTCTTCCTCTTCTGCTTGTCTTTCTTCTTCCTCTTCTTCCTCTTCTGCTTGTTTTTCTTCTTCCTCTTCCTCTTCTCCTTGTTTTTCTTCTTCCTCTTCTGTTGTCCTTCAGGTCCTCCTTCTCTTCTCCATGGTCCTACTACTTCATCTTATTGCCCTATTCTTCTCTTCATCTTCATCTTCTCCATAACTATAGTGACCCTGCTCCTCACCACTCTGTCACTGGTTCTATCAGCACCTTTGCCTAATCCTCCCACATCTTCCCCACATACACCCACCCACACACCCACCCACACACGCCTACACACACATTCATTACAGTGCTTTATGTGTGGCTGGTGGCCACATTCCTGGGGTGACAGCGCCGTGTGTGGCAAAACCACGTGACGTCACAACTCAGCGCGGACCCAGGCTGCATCACAACACCAACACCCCATCAGACCAGCACTTCAGGATGCACCAACAATGCCAGACACCTATCTGAAAATTGAAACTTCCAATTTAAAATCCAAATGTCTTTTTACAAGTTTTATCATCATTATCATTATTATTATTATTATCATCACCATAATAATAATTTTTTTTATTATTATTATTAATATATATATATATAATCATGCAATCCTACCGATATAGGCATGTTTTCTTTACTATGCGTCCGGTATGCTCCTTATCAGAGCTGTTTGTACTTTAATTATACTTCCTGGGTGTCCTAACTCCTGGCAGCACTCCCACACCCCGCCACACCCAGGGATTACGCCCCCAGAGGAGGCCAGGATTAATCAGAGGGCCCCAGCCCGTGGCCACCCAGGCGTGACCGGGCCCCGATGATTGAAACACTCGTCTGCGGAATTCTGGGTAGCGGAGACACAACTGGTGCTTTAGATTTTCAGCCGATGAGCTGGAGTGTACTTGCCACTTCTCACTTCCTCCTCCTACAACCCTCTCTTAAAACATTAAAAAAAAACCACAGAGCCAACGATGATAAAAATCTCTATAAATATTTACATATTATATGTCTATCTAAACAAATATAATACATTCAATCTTCGCTATCAGTATTCAAGATATCATTATAGCATTCTCGCTGTATCTGTCCGCAGCGTACATGAGTAGCGCCAGCGTCGATAGTAGTATGTAGAAATGTGGACACCGTGCAGGCAAGCACTGTCCAGCAGCTGTGTTGAGCAGTCACACTACTTAGTGACACCACCTCCACCTCCACCCTCCATCACCTCCACTCCCACCTCCACTCCTACCTTCAGTCCCAACCCCACCCTCCACCTCCACCCTCCACCTCCACTCCCACCTTCACTCCCAGCCCCACCCCCCACCTCCCTCAACCTCCACCCTCCACCTCCACTCCCACCTTCACTCCCAACCCCACCCTCCACCTCCACCGTCACCCTCCAGCTGCACTCCCACCTACACTTCCACCCCCAAACCCGGTGCGGTGGTCGAATCGGTAGAGCTCTAGCCTCGCATGAGGTAGATCGGGAGTTAGGTTCCCGGTCGAATCAAATCAATGACTTGAAAATTTATACTTGTCGCTTCCTACCCTGGTGCTCGGCATTTAATGGAATACGGCAAGGACTGGTTGGCTCAATGTCAGGATACAATGACTGAGTGGGATATCTTATCAGGTCATGGTGCTGGGGGCCTGGTCTGTCAATGGGGCAGCACTATAAAGTCACCATGAGTGTGCACTGTCATGAGTCGGTTTCCATGCTGATATGACCTACGATGTGGTTAGCACTAACAACAAACAAACAAATCTCCACTCCCATCTCCACTTCCACCTCCAGTCCCACATCCATTCCTACTTCCACCCACCACCACCCGATCCCCACCTCCACTCCTACCCCCCTCCCCCCACACACACACACCTCCACAGTCGCCTACACACATACCCACCCCCACACACTCACACCCACCCACACCTCCACAGTCGCCTACACACCCACACGTACCCACACCTCCACAGTCACCTACACACCCACCCACACCTCCACAGTCGCCTACACACACACACACACACACACACACACACACACACACACACACACACCTCTACACCCACCTACACACGACCACGGCTTGCCGCGACCAGACGCTGACCGTCCGGTGATCGGCGCCACTTGTTTATCATCAGCACGCCAGTGGGCACGACCCGCCACCAGTCACGTGACACGTCGGGTCACGTGACTGCTGACCACGTGGCCTGGTCATGACGCGCCCCGCGAAGACATTGTGCCTGCGGAGACATGCGTCAGAATGTGTGTGTGCGCGCGTGCGTGTGTTTGAACGAGTGTGTGTTTGAACGAGTGTGTGTTTGAACGCGTGTGTGCGTGTGTGTCTGTGTCCTTGTATGTGTGTGCATGTTATGTGGGCATGTGTGGCGATTCCAGTGTTTATGTTGATGCTGTATTACCTTTGTTACTGGATGGTAAAGGGTGATATTACGATTGGTCGAGCGGGGGACGGACGCCCGGCGGTCTAGGTAATGTTTTTTGGGGTGTTTTTTCCCTGATGTCTGGTGATGCCGACATTGTGGCAAGCTAAAATGCACACGGATGAGAACTGGTAAGATGTGCGTGTGTTAGGATGAGGAGGAGGTATAAATGAAGGAAGATGAGCTAGAAATGAAGAAGAGGTGGAAGGAGGATGGAGAAATGAATGAGAAGGAGGCAGCGAAGATCGATGAGGAGCAGGAGGTGAAGATGATGACAAGACTAAGAGGTGGAGGAGGAGGAGGAAGAGGAGGCGAAGATGATGGAGATAGAGGAGGAGGAGGTGAAGGTAGACGAGGAGGAGTTAGAAAATGAAGGAGTTAAAAATGAAGGAGGAGGCGAAGATGATGGAGATAGAAGAGGAGGAAGAGGTGAAGGTAGAAGGGGAGTTAAAAAATGAAGGAGGAGTTACAAAATGATGGAGGAGGGGGCGAAGATGATGGAGATAGAGGAGGAGGAGGAGGAAGAGGTGAAGGTAGAAGAGGAGTTAAAGGTGAAGGAGGAGGCGAAGATGATGGAGATAGGGGAGGTGGAAGAGGTGATGGTAGAAGGGGAGGAGTTAAAAATGAAGGAGGAGGCAGGAGGCGTAGATGATGGAGGAGGAGCAGCAGCAGCAGAAGCAGGAGGAGGAAAAGGCAAAGATGGAAGAAGAATGGGGAGGAGGTTGAAATCATAGAGGAACTCGCGGAGGGGGAGAGGAGGAAGATGCATTGAAGATGGAAGAGGAGATAGGGGTGACTAAGATATTAGAAGAGGTGGAGGTAGAGGATATGGTGGAGATGGAAGAGAATGAGAAGGCATAGATCGAGGGAGTGGGACGCGGGAACAGAAGGAAACGTAGATGGGGATGGAGGAGTGGAAGTGTAGTGTGGAGTCCCCGGTAATGGAGGAGAAAAGAGGAGGAAGAGGAGGAAGAGGCTGCGGTGGAGCTGGATGGGGAGGGAGTAGAAGTAAGAGCAGGGGCGGGTTTAGCAGAGACATGGCTGTTTATTGCGGGAGCGTACACAGACCGCCCAGATTAACACAATGCCGGCCGTTGCGGGCCGGTGCCGAGAGGCGAGGGCCGAGGCCCGGGTCCGGGCTGCCACCAGCTGGTCCCGACAACCCCGCGTCCTGTCGACCGCCGGGTCAGCATGTTGGGCCCAGGGGTTACACCCGCCGAATGTAATTGACTGGAGACACCGACTGTGGTCGAAGGGACAGACAGCGAAGGGTCCCCGGGTGACGGCAGTGACCAGGGCGCGCTGTCAGGCGGGCAGAGGCGGCTGTCAACCCCTGGGCGGAGGTCGCCGGGCGCGCGGCCCGGACAGACCGGTGTATATCGGCGCGCGGGGGGTGCCCGGCCGGGGCGGGGGTGACAGGGTGTCGGAGTGGCGGGCCACGGGCCACGAGCTGTGGGCTGCCGCTGCTGCCGCTGACAAGGGGAGGCCTGGTCCGGCATCAGGTTGTCGGCGTCACCCCGACCGATACCCCGGGACGACAAGCGGCGCGCCACGTCTGGCGCGCCCCGTGCTGACTCGTAATGAACAGCAAGACAATTTGGCCGTAATACCGGAACGCGGGGCGGGCGGGCCCGCCGCCCGACCCCTGCCCTGCCCTGTCCGCCCCGATCTGTCACTGTCAGCGCGCCGGGCCGTGTCCCCGCGCCGCCCCGCTCTGATTGGGCATTGTGGCTGGGGGTAGGTGTGGGGAAGGGGAGAGAGAGAGGGGGTAGTGGTCGCGTCTCTGTGTGGGCGGGGGCGGGGGAAGGGAGGGGGAGGGCGGCGGGGTGTGGGTGAAGACCGACCGACCGACCGGCCAGCCAGCAGAGGGCGGGGTGCAGGGCGGCGTGAGGCGAGTAAGGCAGGGTGGGGCAGGGAGGGGCAGGGCAGGATGTGGGGTGGGGAGAAGGGGAAGAGTGGGGGGGGGGGGGTGGCGGTGCGGTGGCGGTGCGGTGCAGTGCTAATTGGGCCTCAGGCAGGGGTCAGGGCCGGGCCGACAGGGTCAAGCTCCCGGCTGGCCGGACGGCGTCTCGGCGGGGCCCGGCTGGTTTACTGCCCGGGGTCGTGCTGGATCGTGTGGCGCCCCCCGCATCCCTCCCCTTACAGTCACACTGCACCCCTCCCGCCCCCCCCCCCCCCCGCCCTCCCTCCAGTCCCGGTCCAACACGTCACATCGGCGCAACGAGGTTACCCGCCGAACCCTGTCGGAATGGATAACAAGCTGTCGTTCCCCCAACCCCGCCCCGGGACAGTGCCAGGAAAGGGTGGGGGACATGGGAGGGACAGGCCACCGTGCACCCAACCACACCCCGGGACAGGGGTGGGACAGGCCACCATGCACCCAACCACACCCGGGACAGTACCAGGAAAGGGTGGGGGACAGGGGCGGGACAGGCCACCGTGCACCCAACCACACCCCGGGACAGGGGCGGGACAGCCCCCCTCCCCCATGCACCCAACCCCGCCCAGGGACAGTGCCAGGACAGGGGGAGGGACATGCCACCATGCACCCAACTCCACCATGGGACAGTGCCAGGACAAGGGCGGGACAGGCCACCCTGCACCCAACCACACCCCGGAGATTGCCAGGATAGGGGCGGGACAGGCCACCGTGCACCCAACCCCACCACGGGACAGTGCCAGGACAGGGGCAGGACAGGCCACCATGCACCCAACCCCACCCACCCCGGGACAGTGCCAGGACAGGGGCGGGACAGTCCACCATGCTCCCAACCCCACCCCAGGATAGTTCCTGTCACATGGGGGACAGGGCCGCGACAGGCCACCGTGGCCCTGCCCCCACGTCCCCCGCCCCTCCGAGATACCCAAATAGTACTACACATACAACCACCCGGCCCATGTCCTCGAATGGGGACAGGACCAGTGTCTGACCGAAAGGGACATTTTGAACAATATGTTAAAAAAAATGCTTAATATATAACAAAATAAAAAATAAAAAAAGGGAAACGGAAGGGAAAAAGAGTACTAAGCACGAGCGACTTGGTCAACAGCTCACATGCCGATGAGAGTAAATTTGGCTCATGTGGAGGTCATATGCAACTCCTCACACAGCCTCATCCACATAGCATTTGGAATTTAATTAACAAAGGGGACTTTCGGGGTCCAGCCAGAGTTCGCTGAACCATCTCCTTTGATTGTCTTATTTTCGATTGTCTTATTTTCCAAATCATAATTGTTAAATGTTCCTATAATATAAGGAGCAGTGGAATGCTAAATGGGAACTTGGTAGTACAGTTTGTTTGTTGTTTTATGTCCCAGCAACATCTAAGGTCATATCAGGACAGGTACCAACTTGTGACAGTGCACACTCATGGCAACTTTATCGTGCTGTCCCACTGGGAAATTAGGCCACCGGCACCATATACCTGGTATCCCACTCAGTCCCATTATCCTGACACTGAGCACACCAGTCCTTGCCTTGTCCTAATAATGTCGAGCGCCTGGCTAGGAAGCGACAAGTATCAATTTTGAAGTCATTGGTTTGACTCGACCAGGGTTCGAACCCACGATCTACCAGCACGGGAGACGGACGCTCTAACTCATTCGGCCATCCCGTCTGGTCACACTGGTACAGTGATTTTTATATTTTATATATATGTACTTATAATATGAAATACTTTCACCTGTCATTATACGCTACATATACTGTTAATACCGACCCCGTACCCCAACCCTGACCCACCCAGGAGGGATGCTAATGACTAACATGTGTCTACACCTATAGAGACCTATACTAATACCTAACATTACCTATAGAGAGGAAAAATAAAGGAAATATCAGCAATACCTATCAGATTCACCAGAAACTGTAACCAGCTATCAGCCGGGTATAGACTACATCACGGTTCCGACTGCGCATGCGCCGAAAACGGCCTTGGGAGCAAAGCAAAGGCGTACGGCCATTGAGTTTGCCTATACGCACATTGAAAAATGTCAGTTTTATTCAAAACTAATAGAAATCCCAAACCCTAACCATATCAATTTAATATAATCTTTTTGTTAAAACCTGTTTTCTGTATGTGTTCCAAGCGGTTTGTGTCTAGGTGGTGTGGTTTTAGCAATATTTTACCTTTTCTGTATGGAGATTACTCACTACCATTGACAATGCATTGAGTACTCTGGCTGTGGCTCTAACACTAGTCTGAGTGCCTAGATCTTTCTAAATCTAAATGCACATGTGCTGATTATATTGATGTAAATGCAATGCTGGATAAAAGATTAATATCTTAATTTATTATATATATATTTTTAGTTAGTATTCTATGTTTCAAAGAAGAGCTGAGATGAGCTGAAACTAGCACATTTCATTGCTGCACCCAGTGTATTAGCATGTGCCATGTGCTTTTGGGGGGGTTGTTTTGCTCTGACACATCCCACAATGCACCGCGCCGCTGGAACCGTGATGTAGTCTATTGAGGATTTACGTCAAACGATGAGCACCACGTGATCAGTGTCGGCCATCATGGTTGGATAGAAAGTACAGCATAACACTGCCGATGCGGCAGCAGCATTAATATGGCTTGGATTTTTGGTTTAATTTGACCAAATTTCATGGTTCTAAATAACATTAGATCGTAGCAGTGAATAGATTTGTGCTTTTTTGTTTTATTTACATACACTTGGTAGTAGAACAAACTGCTTCTATCCAACCACGATGCCGGAGTAGTGTGATGCCTACGTCACACACAAATCCTCAATACCGGTTTCAGCAGTACCGGGCAAATGTATGCTTATAGATTGTGTCCGCTGGTCACCCCGTGATACAACAATGTGCTTGAACACCAGCGGAAACAAATACGAGGGGCCGGTCCTTGTCATTGCTTATTCATATTATTTGTTAGTGCAAAAGTGGTCTTCAGATGGTCCCTCCTCCCCTCTCCCCCCAAAATAAAAGGAATCCATATAAAATATATCGGATTGCAATGTCATTTTGATATCATATCACAATGCAATGTCATTCAGACATCATATTTACCCCTCCCTCCCTCCCTCCCTCCCTCCCTCCCTCCCTCCCTCCCTCCCTCCCTCCCTCCCTCCCTCCCTCCCTCCCTCCCTCCCTCCCCCCTCTCTCCCTCCCTCCCTCCCTATCTACTTCCCTCCCTCCCTTCCTCTCTCCCTCCCTCCCTCCCTACCTCCCTCCCCCCTCTCTCCCTCCCTCCTCCCTCCCTCCCTCTCTCTCCCTCCCTCCCTCCCTCCCTTCCTCTCCCTCTCTCCCTCTTTCCCTCCCTCCGTCCTTCTATCCCTCCTTCCCTCTCCTCCTCTACCTCTCTCCCTCTTTCCCTCCCTCCGTCCTTCTGTCCCTCCTTCCATCACTCCGTCCCTCCCACCCCTCGCCCTCCCTCCCCTTCTCCGTGTCTGCCTCTTCCCTTCCCACTATCCCCCTTTCCCTCCCCTCCCATCCCGTTCCCTTTTCCCTCCCTCCATCTCTTCCCGTCCCCTCCCATCCCCCTCTCCCTTCTCCCCTCTTCCCCTCCCCTGCCCGTCCCCGCTCCCAATCCCTCCTCCGCCCTGGCCCAATGCCCTTCCTGCTCAGTAGGATCAAGTGGACAGTCACGTGATACGGCGTATCTAATTTGTGCCAGAGCTACAGCGCCACTCGGCTCCCGATTAGCGGCGTTTGCAGGAACTACCCCCCCCCCCCCCCCCCCCACCAACCCTCGTCGCTCCACAAACCACATGCAAAGGACCACGTGACGCCCAGTCGACTTGCCTCTGCCTCAGTGGGGGTCCCCGACAGGATCCGTGGCGCCCCCTGGTGGAGAGCGCGGGCGTTATGACGTGACGTGGACGCGCGGATGACGGACGACTTCTCCAACACCCTCCAGATGGCGCGCTAACCCTGGCGGATCGCGGGGGCCGCGGCGACTGGGGCTGGGCGGGGCCGGGCTAATCGCCAGTGGACAGGTCACGGGGGGTCGCGCGGGGTGGGAGGGTGCGTGGGTGTGAGGGTGGATGGGGTTGTGGGGGTGGGAGTGAGGAGCAGGAGGAGGAAGCGGAGTAGTGTGAGAGTAGTGAGGTGAGGGGAAGGCTGGGTGGTGTGGGTGTGGGTGTGGGTGTCGGGGTGGAGTGGGGAAGCAGGGGTGTTGGGAGGGGAGGGGGCGGCGGGGTGTTGTGCGGGTGGGATTGGGAGGGGAAGGTGGGGTGGTGTGGGTGTGGGAGTCGGGAAGAAGAGGGGAAAACGGGGTGGTGTGGGGGTGGGGGTGGGGGAGGAGAGAGGAAGGCCGGGTGTTGTGGGGATGGGAGTAGGTAGGGGGGGGGGGGAGAAGGCGGGGTTTTGTGGGAGTAGGTCGGGGTGGTGGGGAGGCGGGAGTGTTATGAGTGTGGGGATATGGGAGATGGGAAGGTGGGGGATGTTGTGGGTGTGGGAGTAGGTTGAGAGGGATGGGGGATGGTGAACTGGGAGGTGGGGGTGGGGGGGGCTGACCATCTGGAGAATGCTCGGTGGTGGCGATGGGACTGAGTCATGTGTGGCCGACTCTGAAACATCTCGTGTGGGTGTGTGGTTTGTGTGTGTGTGTGTGTGTGTGTCTGTGTGTCTGTGTGTCTGTGTGTCTGTGTGTGTGTGTGTGTGTGTGTGTGTGTTGGGTTTCAGATGGCGGGATGAAACTTCACAGTGGCGACAGTCATATAATATACAGAGTGTCAAGGCTCGTGCCGTTGACGTTTGCTCCTGTGAGTCAACCAAGAGAGAAACACGTCATATTCAATCTTGTCTTTTTTTTTCACCTTCTTTCTGCACTGGGCGCGGTGGAGGAATCGGTAGAGCGCAGGAGATGAGGAGTGCAATTCTCGGTCAAGTCAAACCAATGACTTACAAAATTGATACTTGTCGCTTCCTAGCTTGGGTCTCGGCATTAATAGGATAGGTTAGCCCAGTGTCGGGATAACGTGACTGAATGGGATATCAAGTCGTGGAGCTGATGGTCTGGTCTCCCGGTGGGGCAGCACTATAAAGTCGCCATGAGTGTGCACTGTCACAAGTCGGTACCTCTCCTGATATGAGCTTAGATGTTGCCAGAACGTAAAACCCCAACAACCAACCAACAGTTCTTGTTCGTAGTACAAGAAAGAAGACATATCCTGTAACGCACTGAAATAGCCGTGAGTAGTATAGGAAAATGAGGCTATATCTTATTTAGTTGTTTGCTGGACACATTTCACCCACAATCTCAAATCATATATGGGTCGTTCTCAGAAACTGTGTACCACTTGAGGTAGTCTACTAGAAATGCATATTTCAAAGAAACCCTTTATTGGAGTGTCAATATTTAGATTTCATCAGTTAGCCAAATAATGTGTAGTTTAGATCAAAAGTAAATGTTAATATTGTGTATTATGTATCTTATTGGGATGGATGTAGCTAAATACATAGAAAATTACATCACTAATTTGTGACATTGTCAACAGCATTGAAAATAAAGTGTCACAAACTTAATGAAAACCTCTGAACGACAGCTCATTTCACTTCAAATGGTCATATACAATGTCTTCATTAAGTTGAAGACATTTATTTCTTTAAAAAAAATTAAATTATGAAATAGTTAACATTTTCTGCAGTCATTAACATCGTAACATTTCGTTTCCACTTGGAAGTATTATGAAACTCTGTATCAAACACTGAGTACAGATACAGTACAGGAACTATTTTCACCATTTGACACTCTATGCCTGGACCCAGTTATGGTATAGTAAAAGATAAATCTGAAATTGCCCCTAAACATTGAAATTTGAGCCGAACATTTGTGTAAAATTGTTGTTTCCACTTTGTTACTCTGCTAATCTGTTACTCTGCTAATATTTTCTTGCTTTTCTCTTTAATATTCACAAATAAGACAAAACCATAGCAATGAGGTTTCAAGTTATTATTACTACTGTTTATAAAGCAAGTGGCATGTGAAATGTCCTAAAAATGTCAAGTTTTGTGTGGAAAATATTTGATTTTGGAGTCAGATTGGTTTCCATGCTATACTGCTATTTATTGGGTGTGAGCATCATTTGACCTACTTAAAAATGCCAGAATATGTTTATTTTCAATTATTCAGATGCAAAAGGACATACACATTGAGGAAACTTGCTTATAGGACTTTGGCAGCATTTTGATTTTCTGGTACTGATGTCACACTATTGGTACACAACTTCTGAGAATGACCCATATCGGATTGGATAGCGGATGTGACAGTGTGCACTTATGACGACTTGATAGTGCTTCCCTAATAAGAGACAGCTGCTCGTACCATGACCTGATATTCCATTCAGTCAGATTATCCTGATACTGAATAAAGAAGTCCTTAGCCTGTTCCTATTAATGCAGAATGCCTGGATAGGTAGCAAGATATGTAAGTGGTTAGTTTGACTCGGTCTGGTCTAGAACACACAATGTCAAGCACTCTTATCGAGCCGACTGTTTGGGTCAACATCATAGACAAATAGAAAATGCGTATAAGAAGTTCAGACTTATGAAGTTATGCAGTGATAATGTATGAAATAAGGGTAGAAACAAATGCCACGTTCTCTAAGAAAAACAGCTGGGGGCTGCTCATGTCAATAACCCTGGGGTGGTTGGTGGTTGGAGTTTTACATCCTGGCAACATCTAAGGTCATATCAGGACGGGTACCGACTTGTGACAGTGCACACTCATGGAAAATGCCAAGTGTCACTCGGGGTGACTTTATAGTGTCTGCCCCACTGGGAAATCAGACCGCCAGCACCATCACCTGATACCCCACTTAGTCACATTATGCTGACACTGATCCTACCAGTCCTTGCCCTATCCTATTAGGCCAAGCTAGGAAGCGACAAGTATCCATTTTGTAAGTCATTGGTTTGACTCAACCGGGAATTGAACTTCCGATCTCCCACCCGGGAGGCTTGTGCTGTAGCCGATTCTGCCACCACATCCAGTATTTTGTAACGCTGGGGAATGGTAGAAATTCAAGTATGTCGATAGGGAATATTAAGGTTAGTATGTTATTAAACAGGACCATGTCAGCTCATTTTTGATTGGTGATTGTTTGACGGCATGTCGACAGCAAATACCATATTCATGGGAAATAGTTAGTGGAATTCAATGTACATCGATGAAAGATCTCCGCGATTTCGCGGATTTCCGGGATTTTTCAATCCCGCAGCACGATTAGCATATTGGGCTCTACTGTTTTACGCTGCAGCACCATCAGCGTATACTAATATGTAGTGCAGAAGGTGCAGCACTATCAGCGTATACTACTAATAGTAATATGTGCTTCAAACGGCGCAGCACTATCAGTGTATACTACTAATATGTGTTTCAAACAGGGCAGCACTATCAGCATATACCAATATATCTAAAACCCAACTTCCGGGAATTTTCCGCGATTCCCTGACAATGCTAAACCTATAGGAGAATATCAGCATTTCCGCTTTTTTCCCCCGGAGACCATTTTCATCCCTGAATGTGTCACTGGTATGCAACACCACAAAAGAGTATCCACCACATTGATATTGATTGAGAAACCTAATATATTTGAACAATTACAGAAACTCAAAAACCATTTTGCAACTCTAGAATATATCCTTGATTCAAAGGATAAGCTAGTATAGTACAACATATAAGATATTCATATTATGTGGGAAAATGCTTACAAACAGAGAAGGAATGCATGCAGTAGATCGCGACACAACTGAAAGTAACAAAACAAGGGGAACCACCAGACTATTACTGTCTACTGGTGAAAACAAGTCATTAGACAAAGCCATTATGGGCAGCATAAATACTCCCATCACAAACACAAAAAAAAAATATATATATAGTAAACCTCTCTAAAGCTAGGATTCCTTACACGCGGTATGCGGTATGCGAATGCGGCAAAAAATCGAAACGCCTTGAAGTCAATGGGCTGCAACCCTTACATGCGGTATGCGAATGCGAATGCGAATGCGAATGCGACAACTCGATCGGTCCCTGTAGCGATCGGTGCGGCATGCGGTATGCGTCAAGCTGGGTGCGAATAGAAACCTGAGTCTGATGTGTCCATTAGTTTAACACCAGGAGAGGCGACTGAGCATTACGGAACAGTCTCACAGAGGGGTGCTAATTGGAAACACATGGTGAGCTGGGCACTGGGAGACATACGGTTAGGGGAAAGCTAAAAATGCTACCATATGCACAGAAATATGAATACTTATCTATAATTTGGTTATAATAAAGGTAGGAACCCCCATGTGACCTACGAAAAAGTACATAGATATAAATCCAATATTTGGTCATATACAGTGCAGTAAGGAGTATACTTGTTTATTTTTATTTTTTAAATATAGCCAGTCATGTGCCGCATGCCGCATGCCGCATACCGCGTAGAAGGAATCTTCCCATTCGCATGCCGCATACCGCATACCGCGTAGAAGGAATCTCAGCTTAAGTCGACCTACCATGGGACCGATCTGTGGAGGTGGTCGGTTAGAGAGTAAAGATATATACAGAGTAAGATAATAGTGGTAAGATTGATAGATATAAATGTGTTCTCTTCTTTGTGCGCGGAGCGGGCCGTAGCTCAGGCGGTAGAGTGTCCACCTGCGAAGGTGTAGGTCATCCTATCGATCCTGCTCAGTGGACCCATTTTCACTTTGGTCTATTTTCCATTCCAATCAGTGGCCCACAACCGTTCATCAAAGGCTGTGGTATGTGCTGTCTTGTCTGTGGAAAAGTGCATATAAAAGACCCCTTGCTGCTCATCGGAAAGAGTAGCCTATGTGTTGGCTGCGGGTTGACTACAAAGAAATATGTCAGAATGACCATATGTTTGACGTCCAATAGACGATAAAAATCAATGCACTCCTCCAGAGGCGTCGTTAAATAAAACAAGCTTTACTTTTTCTTTGTGCGCATTCATCAAGCTCTTCACTAAATCGGTTCACACCCATGAATTGCTCATTTGCAATGCGACCGGTTGTGATTTGACACCAGTTCTTTTAGTCTGCCCGGGTCAGATATGACGCAGACACCGATCCGGGCACCGGGCGTGGTGCCGGGCTGTCAGGGAGACGGGGCCCCTTGGTGGGTGGACATTGTGTGGTGTGTGGGAGACTTGGGGGTGTGGTTGGCGGGGTGATATGTCACACTCCCCGAAGTACGCCGCAGTAGGGGGTGGCCCGGGCAGGGACCGGGGCGGGTCGGGGGCGGGCACCGGCCACGCCTCAACACCCTCAGTGTCACTGTCACTGTCACTGTCACTCATAGCGAGTGCCGCGAGTTGACACTCATTGACGCTGATGGACAGACCCCGGACACCACTGGACACCCGGACGGGTGCCGGCACGTGGCACACACCACCAGGGGGAGCCAGCGCGCGGTGTCACGTGGTGTGTAGGAGGAGCATAGTCAGAGGGAACAGCTGCTGTAAACAAAAAAACACAATCCCACAGTTTTTGACTGGACGCTGTGGCCGATTGGTAAGAACGATGGCTTCCTGGGTGGAAGGTCGGGAATTTGATTTAATTCCTGGTTGAGTCAAACCGATCACTTTTTATATATACTAAATTGACACTTGTTGCTACCTAGCCTGGCGCGCAGTGTTACTATGATAGGACAGGGGCTGGTTGGTACACTATTAGGATACTGTGATTGAGTGGGAAATCAGGTCATGGCGCCGACGACCTGGACTCTCAGTGGTGCAGCACTGTAAAGTTGCCTTGAGTGCACACTGTCGCAAGTCAGTACCCGTCCTGATATCACCATACATGTTTCTAGAACAGAACATAACATAACGTGGTGTTCTCTGTGGTTAGAGTGTCTGACTTTTTTCTGGTCAGACTCCTAATCTGAAGGTCAGTGGTTCGATTCCCCATGCCCCGACCTCTGCCAATTTGGATTTCCACCACTGGGGATAACTTACAGCATCATCAAAGGCCAGTTGCTCTCATACCATGTGTATGTGGTGTGGGAGGTTAAAAATCCCTTGGGTCGGTAAAAGTGTCGGCTCGGGCTTTCTATCGACAAACTGTCTAATGGTGAAAACAAGTCTATTCAGACTTATCCATGATAGGCAGTATAAATCTTCAAGAAAAGAAGAAAAAAACCATAACAAACAAACAAACAGACTACAGTATAACCTCTTTAACCGACGACCTGCACAGATGAACCACTCCCCTATACCGATCGCTTTATTTCTGCCCCAATCGATCGCCCATACAATACCATTGTACCGATAACAAATCCCTAAACCAACCACCTCCCTAAATGGACCATTTAAAGTTGGTCCCATGGTCGGTCGATTTAGAGAGGTTTTACTGTATTCCTAACGTAAATAAAATAATAAAACGTGACCGACGTTATACCTGAAACGCAATTTGAACACCTTTTTCACCTCTCCTCCCCTTCCAAACATTCCGATTGTGAAGAAGGACATTCATGGACTTCCCATAACTTAAAGTCTGTCTGGTCCCTGAGCCATTGCCGTGATCTGTCCCCTGCATCGCCACACTTTCATAACCTTTGTTTTTGCATTGGTTAACTTATTACCGTAGCGCTTGGCTTTTTGCTGCGCTGCGATTTTCAAATGGGAATATTTTTAGAGGAGATCCAGAGTTTTTGGGATTGGGAATTATAAGGGACTTTTACCAGTAAAATTGTACTTTCAGGTCAATTACTGTGATTGGGAGTTGAAGTAAACTTTATTTCTACTGTAGTGCTAGTTATTGGGATTGGGAGTTGCAATTGACCAGACGGGCTGGCCGAATGACTAGAGCGTCGGTCTCCTGCTTTGGGAGATCAGGAGATCCGAACCCATGAGTTCATGGGATCGAATCCTGGTCGAGTCAAACCAATGACTTAAAATTGATACTTGTCGCTTCCTAGCCTGGCGCTCGGCAGTATTAGGATAGGGCAAGGACTGGTTGGCTCAGTGTCAGGATAATGGGACTGAGTGGGATATCAGGTCATGGTGCTGGCGGTCTGGTTTCCCAGTGGGGCAGCACTATAAAGTCGCCATGAGTGCGCACTGTCAAAAGTCGGTACCCATCCTGATATGACCTTAGGCGTAAAACTCCAACAACCAATCAATGTTTTCTACTGTAATAATTAATAAACTTGTGATTATGAATTGCAATTGACAACTTTTCTACAGTAGAGACGGCGTTCTTGGTTGTGGGATTTTCACTATTTCTCCCGCCGGGCTTGGATCGCCCATGGGTGGGTGGATGGGTGGGTGGGAGATTGGTAGCTGAGTTGATTGCCACTGTGTTCGGTTCAGCTGGTCCTGATAGCGCATGATCTAACCGTGACGTTACGTCAAGCAGCTCGTGGATTCACAATCAGTGAAGCGTGACGCGCGCCGCACCGCGTGGTGGCGCTCACCACGTGGGACGCCACTCGCCACACTGCAGCGCCACCTACAAATACAGTTCAACCCCGCTGCCACCAGTTCCCGTGAGGAAGGTCGGGAGTTCAGATCCCATCCGAGTAAGTTGGTTGGTTGTTGGAATTTTACGTCCTGGCAACATATAAGGTCATATCAGGACGGGTTTTCACTTGTGGCAGTGCACACTCATGGCGACTTTATAGTGCTACCCCAACTGGAGACCAGGCTGCCAGCACCATATCCTGATATTCAACTCAGTCACATTATCCTGGCACTGAGCCAACTAGTCCCTGTTCTATCCCAATCATGCCGAGCACCTGGCTAGGAAGCGACAAGTTTCAATATTGTAAGTCATAGGTTTGACTCGACCTTGGCTCGAACCCATTCAAATCCCACGATCTACCAAAACGGGAGACGGACGCTCAACTCATTCGGTGATCCAGTCTGGTGTGTATATGTACAATTATGTATTTCAATTATAAAGTATACAATGGTGATACTGATAGTACTCTATATGGAGCTTACTGACCAGAATCAGCAATTTCTGTGTAAAGCCCCAGTCAGACCTCACCGGATTGAGGAACCGGACAGAAACCGGACACTGTCCGGTGAAGTACGGTAATGTACGATTTATATACGGTACCAATCCGGCATGTCCGTTCTATCTCCGGTGGTGTCTGGCGGTGTCCGGTACAAGTTTTGAACATGTTCAAATCTTGGACCGGACACCGCCAGACAGACGTGTATGGTTGGTGTCCAGTTTACGTCCGTTTCATGTCCGTTACTCATCCGTTAGGTGTCCGTTTTGTATCCTGAAGAGTCTGTTGATGGTGCTGCAGGAATTCGGTCCATTGGTTTTTGGCGTGTCCGTGTGACAGTCTGGTAGGTGTCCGGTTGGTGTCCGTTTGGCGTCCGTTTAACTATTCGTTAATGTCCGTTTAGCGTCCGTTTAGCGTTCATTTAGCGTTCGTTTAGCGTTCGTTTCGTCCGGCGGCCTTTGCAACAGTTTGACACCGGACACCACCAGACCAGACTAGACAATTCTTCGTCCGGTGGTGTCCGATACTCAGTACGGTAAGGTCTGACTGGGCCTTTATGCGGACAAGCCAAGTTTCCCTGGAACTGTCTTAGAGATACTCTTTTCCACCGAGCATGCTATAAAGTGAACCTGTAACATGCAAGTGTGCACATATACGCAACAATGTGTACATTTCATTCATCATCATCGTCATCATCAATCCATTAACCAATCACCGATAAACCCCAATCAAACACCCGTGAACACCAATCAAACACCCGCCGATACTAAACCCCAATCAAACACCCGCGAACACCAATCAAACACCCGCCGATACCAAACACCAGTCAAACACCCACCAACACCAGTCAAACATCCACCAACACCAATAACCCTCCAAACACCCACCAAACACCCACCAAAAACCCACCAGGCACACACCACTGTGACCAGCCACACCCACCTACCAAGACCCTCCAAGGCCCCCTCCGCCCTGCATCCCACACCCCACCCACCCCCAGACGCCGGGCGCAATGGTGATTACCCCGGCGCTCCGCAGGGGGCGTGTTGTGCCGAGGTGTCCGCTCGCTGATCCCGGGTCCGTATCAGGTGTGCAGACAGGTGTGAAGTCGACACCTCGGCACCCGGGGACCTGGTGCTGTTGGTACACGCCGTCTGTAGTATGTGTGTGTGTGTGGGGGGGGGGGGGGGGGGTCGACGCGACTAGTTTAAAGGGATGGCGAGAGGGGTTACATTTTTTTTTTTTGTTTTTTTTTTGTGACAAGTCTTTTATTCTGCCCATAACGTATAAGCTCCCGTGAGGGTGCTTGTTTTCAACGCTGGACAGCTGTGGTACTAGATTGGTCTGGTCCCGCACTCAGGAGTCTTTACCTGATCTTTCTCGGGCCAACCTTTGCGGTTTTGGGTGTTAGTAGTTTCTATATTAGTTTTTTTTAGAGGAGGGGGGTGAGGATGGGGACCGGTTGTCGGTTGGTTGTTGAAGTTTTATGCCCTGGCAACATCTAAGGTCATATCTGGACGGGTACGGACTTGTGACTGTGCATTCATGGCAGCTTTATAGTGCTGCTTACGTCCTGGCAACATCTAAGCTCAAATCAGGACTGGTACCGACTTGTGACAGTGTGCATTCATGGTGGCTTTATAGTGCTGCCCCACGGTGAAATCAGGCTGGCAGCACCATGACCTGAAATCCAACTTAGTCACATTATCCTGACACGGAGCCAACCTATCCTGACACGGAGCCAACCTATCCTGACATGGAGCCTATTCTATTAATAATCCTATTAATGCTGAGAACCAGGCTAGGAAGTGACAAGTATCAATTGTATATATATCATTGGTTTGACTCGACCAGGATTCAAAGTCCCGATACCCCGCATGAGACGTGACTAGTTTTAAAATAAATGGGGTGGGTGGAGGGGGGGGGGGGGCAGGAGGGGGTGTGGGAGGGGACATGTTGACCAGGGTGCCTACATCCTACTTACACTGCTTTATGATCATGCTTCTTCTATGAAACTATGCGTGTCAACCAGGGTGCTTACATACTACTTACCATGCTTTATGATCATGCTTCTTCTGTAAAACTATGCATGTTGACCAGGGTGCCTATATACTACTTACACTACTTTATGACTTCATGATCATGCTTCTTCTGTAAAACTATGCATGTTGACCAGGGTGCCTACATACTACTTACACTACTTTATGATCATGCTTCTTCTATGAAACTATGCGTGTCAACCAGGGTGCTTACATACTACTTACCATGCTTTATGATCATGCTTCTTCTGTAAAACTATGCATGTTGACCAGGGTGCCTACATACTACTTACACTACTTTATGATCATGCTTCTTCTGTAAAACTATGCATGTTGACCAGGGTGCCTACATACTACTTACACTACTTTATGATCATGCTTCTTCTATGAAACTATATGTGTCAACCAGGATGCCTACATACTACTTACAATGCTTTATGATCATGCTTCTTCTGTAAAACTATACTTGTCAACCAGGGTGCTTACATACTACTTACACTGCTTTATGATCATGCTTCTTCTATGAAACTATATGTGTCAACCAGGGTGCCTACATACTACTTACACTGCTTTATGATTATGCTTCATCTGTAAAACTATGCATGTTGACCAGGGTGCCTTCATACTACTTACCCTGCTTTATGATCATGCTTCTTCTATGAAAGTATGCGTGTTGACCAGGGTGCCTACATACTACTTACCCTGCTTTATGATCATGCTTCTTCTATGAAACTTTGCGTGTTGACCGGGGTTCCTTCATACTACTTACACTGCTTGATAATCATGATTCTCCTGTAAAACTATGCATGTCAACCAGGTTGCCTGCATACTACTACTTACACTGCTTTATGATCATGCTTCTTCTGTGAAACTGTGTGTGTCGAGTGGGGTGCCTACCTACTACGAAGACCACCTCCTCCTGTTCTGGGAGTGCTGTTGTCGATGCCATCTGCAACATGCTGTCGCCATCTTGTCTGAGACCCTATCAGCTTATCAGCAGCAGTCCACCCTCTTTGTTTCCCCTCCCTGACCTCCGGATTTGTGCCCCCCTCCCCTCCCGCAGGCATGTACCGTCACTCCCATCCGCCCTGCCCTCTTTGAAAACGATGCTGTCCACCCCATAAAATGGGTGTGGCAGATGTGTGTAGGATGGCGTAGGGGGTAGAGTCGCATGCTTATCTTGCGGAGGTCATAGTCTACTATCTCCTGTTATTTTCCCATTTTAAACAGGGCATGCCCTTCTCAGGTTCACTGCCTTCTCACCCCTCCCATACTTCCCCTTCTTATCTCCTGTTATCTTCCCATTTCACACAGGGCAGGCCCTTCTCAGGTTCACTGCCTTCTCTCCCCTCCCATACTTCCCCTCTTATCTCCTGTTATCTTCCCATTTCAAACAGGGCAGGCCCTTCTCAGGTTCACTGCCTTCTCACCCCTCCCATACTTCCCCTCTTATCTCCTGTTATCTTCCCATTTCACACATGGCAGGCCCTTCTCAGGTTCACTGCCTTATTTCCTCTCCCATAGTTCCCCCTCTTATCTCCTGTTATCTTGCCATTTCAGACATGGCAGGCCCTTCTCAGGTTCACTGCCTTCTCTACCCTCCCATACGCCCCCCCCTCTTATCTCCTTTTATCTTCCCATTTCACACAGGGCATGCCCTTCTCAGGTTCACAGCCTTCTCTCCTCCAATAATTCCCCCTCTCATCTCCTGTTATCTTCCCATTTCAAACAGGGCATGCCCTTCTCAGGTTCACTGCCTTCTCTCCCCTCCCATACTTCCCCTCTTATCTCCTGTTATCTTCCCATTTCACACAGGGCATGCCCTTCTCAGGTTCACTGGCTTCTCTCCCCTCCCATACGTCCCCCTGTTATCTCCTGTTATCTTCCCATTTCAAACAAGGCAGGCCCTTCTCAGGTTCACTGCCTTCTCTCCCCTCCGATACTTCCCCTCTGATCTCCTGTTATCTTCCCATTTCACACAGGGCATGCCCTTCTCAGGTTGACTGCAATCTCTCCCCTCCCATATTTCCCCATTTTAATCTTATCTCATGTTATCTTCCCATTTTACACAGGGTATATTACTTCTCCCCCATTATGTCCCTATTTCCATCCTCTGTTATCTTCCCGTTTCACACAGGCGATTTGACCTTCTCCCACATTCACACGAGGCATGCTACCTTGTCCCTGGTCCCATTCTGCCTGCGTCCCAGTCCCTGGTCGCTTCCTTCGCTCTGAGCCCCAGTCAACTCCCACACTGCCCCTCCAGTCAACTCAGTCCCACACTGCCCTGCCAGTCAACTCCCACACTGCCCCGCCAGTCAACTCCCACACTGCCCTGCCAGTCAACTCCCACACTGCCCCGCCAGTCAACTCCCACACTGCTCGCCAGTCAACTCCCACACTGCCCCGTCAGTCCGCTCCCACACTGCCCAGCCTGTCAACTCCCACACTGACCCGCCATGAACTCCCACACTCACTGACCCGCCTGTCAACTCTCACACTTCCTGGCCATTCAACTCCCACACTCAAAGCGCGCCAGTCAAGTCCCGCACTCACTACCCCGCCAGTCAACTCCCACACTCACTGCCCCGCCAGTCAACTCCCACACTCACTGCCCCGTCTGTCAACTCCCACACTCACTGCCCCGCCAGTCAATTCCCACACTCACTACCCCGCCAGTCAACTCCCACACTCACTGCCCCGCCAGTCAACTCCCACACTCACTGCCCCGCCAGTCAACTCCCACACTCACTGCCCCGCCAGTCAATTCCCACACTCACTACCCTGCCAGTCAACTCCCACACTCACTGCCCTGCCAGTTAACTCCCACACTCACTGCCCCGCCAGTCAACTCCACACTCACTGCCCCGCCAGTCAACTCCCACACTCACTGCCCCGCCAGTCAACTCCCACACTCACTGCCCCGCCAGTCAACTCCCACACTCACTGCCCCGCCAGTCAACTCCCACACTCACTGCCCCGCCAGTCAACTCCCACACTCACTGCCCCGCCAACTCCCACACTCACTGCCCCGCCATTCAACTCCCACACTCACTGCCCCGCCAGTCAACTTCCCACACTCACTACCCCGCCAGTCAACTCCCACACTCACTGCCCCGCCAGTCAACTCCCACACTCACTGCCCGCCAGTCAACTCCCACACTCACTGCCCGCCAGTCAACTCCCACACTCACTGCCCCGCGCCAGTCAACTCCCACACTCACTGCCCCGCCAGTCAACTCCACACTCACTGCCCGCAGTAACTCCCACTCACTGCCCCGCCAGTCAACTCCCACACTCACTGCCCTCGCCAGTCAACTCCCACACTCACTGCCCCGCCAGTCAACTCCCACACTCACTGCCCTGCCAGTCACTCCCACACTCACTACTACCCCGCCAGTCAACTCCCACACTCACTGCCCTGCCAGTTAACTCCCACACTCACTGCCCCGTCTGTCACTCCACACTGCTCCCATCACCTGCACTGCCCGCCAGTCAACTCCCGCCACTCAACTCCCATACTGCCCTGCCAGTCAACTCCCACATTGCCCCATCAGGTAACTCCAACACTGCCCTGCCAGTCGACTCCCACACTGCTCCACCTGTCAACTCTCAGTCTCACACTGCCCCGCCTGTCCACTCCCACACTCACTGCCCCGCCAGTCAACTCTCACACTGCCCCGCCTGTCAACTCCCACACTGCCTCGCCACTCAACTCCCACACTGCCCCACCAGTCAACTCCCACACTGCCCCGCCAGTCAACTCCCACACTGCCCCATCAGGTAACTCCAACACTGCCCCTCCAGTCAACTCCCACACTGCCCTTCCAGTCAACTCCCACACTGCCCCGCCTCTCAACTCCCACACTGCCCCGCCTTCTTTGTGCATCATCATCTTTCTGGCGTCCATTGTCTATCATTCCGGTCTGCCCTGTCTCGTCTTGTGCTCCCCCTTTTACCCGTCTCCCACCCCAACCCCCACCCTCCCCTCCTCTACACACCCCTCCCCCACCCAACCCCCGGGCCTGGCACCATGTCCGCTCTAATTGGTTGTGACGTGATAATGGTTATAGTAGCCGGTCAGGTGAGCCCCCCCCCCCCCTTACCCTCCCCCACCCACCTCACGGTGGCGCCCCCTTGGGGCAGGGTGGTGAGCGGGTTGGCGGGAGGCGCCACCTACCGGGTGCCGAGGTGCGGCGCGGCGGGTTTGGCACCCGGGGGACTGCGACCCGACGTAACCCTGTTAGCCCGGGTCGGACCGGCACTGCCAACTGCGCATCTGCCGGGGCGGGGCGCGGGGCGCGGGGCGCGGGGCGCGGGGCGCGGGGCGCGGGGCGCGGGGCGCGGGGCGCGGGGCGCGGGGCGCGGGGCGCGGGGCGCGGGACTTGTCTAGCACAACATAGCATGAACATACGGCACAGACCAGCACAGACACGGATATACAGCACAGCACAGAACAGCACAGTACAGGTCAGACCAGCCCACCACAGACCATACCAACACAGACCATCAAGCACATACAGCCCGACCAGCAAGTACAAACAGTACAACACAGCACAAACTTGTGCAACACAGACCAGACAAGTCCCGACCAGCAAGTACACACATTACAACAGCAGAGACCAGACCATCACAGACCAGCAAGTACGGACAGTGCAGCACGGCACAGACCAGACCAGCCCAGACCAGACCAGACAAGTCCTGACCAGCAAGTACACACAGTACAACACAACAGACCAGACCAACACAGACCAGACAAGTCCTGACCAGCAAGTACACACGGTACAACACAACAGACCAGACCAACACAGACCAGCAAGTACGCACAGTGCAGCAGGGCATAGACCAGCCCAGCACAGACCAGACAAGTCCCCACCAGCAAGTACACGCATTACAACACAACAGACCAAATAAACACAGACCAGGAAGTACACACAGTACAACACAACAGACCAGACCAGCACAGACCAGGAAGTACACTCAGTACAACAGACCAGACCAGACCAACACAGACCAGCAAGTACACACAGTACAACACAGCATAGACCAGACCAGCACAGACCAGACAAGTCCCGACCAGCAAGTACAAACTGTACAACGCAACAGACCAGACCCTGGTGTTCTCTGTGGTGGAGTGGTTAGAGTGTCTGACTTTTTTCTATTCAGACTCCTAATCTGAAGGTTGGTGGTTCAATTCCCCGTGCCCCCCACCTCTGCCAATTTTGATTTCCACCGCTGTGTATAACTTACAGCGACATCAAAGGCCAGTTGCTCTCATACCATGTCTATGTGGTGTGGGAAGTTAAAAATCCCTTTGGTCGGTAAAAGTGTAGGCTCGGGCTTTCTATCGACAAACTGTCTAATGGTGAAAACAAGTCTATTCAGACTTATCCATGATAGACAGTATAAATCTTCAAGGAAAAAAACACAAACAGACCAACACAGACCAGCAAGTACACACACTACAATACTACAGACCACACCGACACAGACCAGCAAGTACACACAGTACAACACTACAGACCACACCGACACAGAGCAGCAAGTACACACAGTACAACACTACAGACCAGACCAACACAGACCAGCAAGTACACACAGTACAACATGGCAGAGACCAGCCCATCACAGACCAGACAAGTCCCCACCAGCAAGTACACGCAGTACAACACTACAGACCACACCGACACAGACCAGCAAGTACACACAGTACAACACGGCATAGACCAGAGAAGTCCCGACCAGCAAGTACACACAGTACAACACTAGAGACCACACCAACACAGACCAGCAAGTACACACAGTACAACACGGCATAGACCAGAGAAGTCCTGACTAGCAAGTACACACAGTACGACACTACAGACCACACCAACACAGACCAGCAAGTACACACAGTGCAGCACAGCACAGACCAGACCAGCACATACCAGACCAGACCAGACCAGACCAGACCAGACCAGACACCAATCTGCATACAAAGACACCCTCTTAAACATAGCGAGGTCTTTTTTCCCCTATTAACGTATTAATGGGTACTCCAAAGTGTGCGGATACAGTGTCCGCATCGCGAAATCTGACATAATTTAACCATTCTAAAACCACTTCAATCTCCACTAATTCTGATCTTTTGAAATAAAAATTATATGAGGTCAATGCCTGTTCTTTTGTCTTTTAGGGTGTTAAATCTTTTAATTAACATGATGAAATAAATTAGAGTCAATGGACAACTTGTTTGGGTGTACCATCAGCAGCTCTGTGCCATTCTGTTTGCATCCAGTCTTAGCCACTCCCTTCCGTAAAATTGCGGCCTTGCTGAGTATGGTCACCTGGGCTAAAAATAACCACCAATAAAAGATGGAGAAGAAACCGGGCTTCATTAGCATATCAAGCATGGCTGTCTTTGAGTGGGAAATTTGATTGAACAGAAGGAGTGAAAACATTCAGACGTTCATTCTCCTTAAAATTAATCAGGATCGTCCTGAAAATTATATCATCAGAAAGCTCAAGTTTTCCTCTACCTAATTAGAACAATATTTGGTTGAGATTTATATCATACTCAGTAAGGTTGGTCTGAGAAATGAACATGTCTTCATGTCTCCAGCACTGGAGCAACAAACATGGTGTTGATTGAAGCTTCTGTTTCAGCAGAAAAAGCTTGATGTGGCACCCATCAACAATGACTTTAGAGTATGGAAGGTGCCAGACATTGAAAATATATCTGATGCCTAATCACCCGAGGGAATCTGTTTAATCATCTTAATAAAGTTAATGTATTTGCGACCTAGACTTGTAGTCAGCTAGCAATGCCTATAAAAGTGAACTTCAGTTTTTGCCTCATATTAATTTTAGACATATATGATCATATGCAGCTTTTGATTCTTATTATTTTGGAATAAAAACTAGAGTGATAGTCTAAGTAAAACAGAAGTTATGATATTTCAAAGAATTTATCATTAACCCTGATGATATTCAGGAGATATTAAGGAATTTAGCAACTTTGGCATGAAATATCTGACAGAATAACAAAGCTAATGGTCTGGAAAAAAATGGACCCTGTTATTTGTGCTATAGAGAGTGAGATTCTTTAATATTGGACAAATTATACGCAACATAGCTTTTGTGTTGGCACCTTAAATACCTAGATTTCCCTAATTTGGAAATGTGCACAAAAAAGGGCAAAAAATGAATCTTAAAACCTCATAATTTCGGAACTTTTCAAGAGATCTATATTTTATATCACTGGAATCGGATTTAATAGATCTGTACACACATATATATATAATTTTAAACACCGAAACATTAAAATAAAAAATCACATTGGAGCATCTAGTAATAAAGTATTGAGGTAGTATGGTCACAGTACACACATTTCAGTAATTTGATAATGTTGTGGGGGTGATGAAAATAGGAAATATTGCGCCTAGAGCGGGAATCGAACCCACATCTCTTTGCATTCCCCTGATATCACCATACTACCCACGCCTACCTGTCTATCCGGCTCCTTGCCTGAGAGGTCAGTGCAGACCACTACACTCTTCCCCCTGGAATTGTAAGTCTTTTAATGCTTACAATTACATACATACAGGCAATGCACTTACATATATATACATACACAGGGCAGGTTCAACAACTATACAGCGTGTAGCTTGTACAGGATCCTGGTCATGGCACCAGTGTTGTGGGGGTGATTGAAATGGGAAATATTGCGCCTAGAGTGGGACTCGAACCCACATCTCTTTGTATTCCAGGCCAGTGCGCTAACCATTACACCACCTAGGCTCCCTGATATCACCATACTACCCACGACTACCTGTCTATGCGGCTCCTTGTCTGAGAGGTCAGTGCAGACCACTACACTAATATACCAGCCCAACACACACTGCTGACTCATTCATTCACTCACACCCATTCTCTCACTCACTAGAACTTACTTCCAACCACACCCAACCACATACAACCACTCATTTACACTCATACACTCACTCACTCACTCACTCTGACTCATTCATTCACTTATACCGGTGCACTCACTCTCACCCACTCACCTACTCATTCACACACCCACTCATTCTCATGCATGCACTCACAGTCACACTCACTTTCACCCACTCTCCTCGACTCATCTACTCTCTCACCCACTCTCATCCACTCCCATCCACTCTCACCAGACGGGGTGGCTGAATGAGTAGAGCGTCCGTCTCCTGTTTTGGGAGGTCAGGAGATCCGAACCAATGAGTTTGTGAGTTCGAATCCTGGTCGAGTCAAACCAATGACTTAACAGTTGATAATTGTCTCTTCCTAGCCTGGCACTCGGCATTATTAGGATAGGGCAAGGACTGGTTGGCTCAATGTCAGGATAATGTGACTGAGTGGGATATCAGGTCATTGTGCTGGTGGCCTGGTTTCCCAGTGGGGCAGCACTATTAAGTCACCATGAGTTCGCACTGCCACAAGTCGATACCCGTCCTGATATGACCTTAAATGTTGCTAGCACATAAACAACAACAAGCAAACAAACAAACAAACTCATCCACTCTCATCCACTCTCTCACCAACTCACTCACCCACTCACTCACTAACTCACTCCCTCACACTCTCAATCACTGACTCGCTGTCACCCTCACTCACTCACTCACTCACTCACTCACTCACTCACTCACTCACTCACTCTCATACACTCACCAAGCACCCTCCTTGCCGCCCTTCACTAAGCCGGCTCAGCCTGTTGAATGCAGTGGCTGATCAGTATGCCAGATGGCCTGTTGTGGCGAGGTGGCGCATGGGTAATGATGGTCTAGAATAGGAGACATGATTTAAAGGCATAGCGTATGGGGTTATGTCATGGCGTAGGCTTATGTGAGTGTACAGTCAGGATGGCTATCGACTTGTGACAGTGCGCACCCATGGCCACTTTATAGTGCGGATCCACTGGGAGACCGGGTTAATAGTAATAAATAAGTAAGTAATAATAGTTTGTTTTAAATTTTTTTATTTTTTTATTTGAGGCTGTATTTATACTGTCCATAGCATGTAAGCCTGGGTACCCAGGCTTGTTTTCAATGCTGGCCAGCTGTAGTTTTGGTGTTGTCTTACCCAGCAGTAGCTGCTGATAAGTTATTTGATTGTCTGCATTTCAGTAGCAGATAGATAGTCTGTTGGTATGTTTCATCGTATTTTTGTTCTATTCTTATTACTATGTTAGTTGTTTTCTTAAGGTTCTATGTTAGTGTTTTGGGGTTTTCTTGGGAAGAGTTTTACGCTTTTTCTATGTAATAGATGGTTGAGTTATGTTTGTTGAATTTGATTTGATTTATATAGTTGTTTGTATATTTTCTCCGCCCCTTTATACTCATCTAATATTAGTAATGAATTATATATCACATACTATGTGATATATAACGTGTTATGCGAGTATAAAGATATGGAAGGGAATATTACTTATAATCATTATTGTTATACTCCGTAAGACATAACACTGTACCAGTGGCGCCACCTATCGACCACCTCTCCACCACCGGATGTGGACCAGTATCAGTCGCACCGAAGGATTTTTTCTTACGATATATATCATAGTTATATAGCTATACTGGAACCGGAGGATTTTTTCATATGATATATCCATAGTTGATATATATCATACTTGAAAAGTTCATCTAACTCAGAACTATCCCACAGAAAAAAGCAAAAAACAGACCTGATTAGGCCTTACCCGAAAAGAATGCGCCCTAACGCGGTTTGCTGTTTCTTGGCGCCAAATCTGGCAGTGATAAATCCGCAATTGCATTTCAACCCTCGGACTGTCTCCATTGGCACTTCCAGGCGGTACGGGTAAAATTGAATCAGTTATTTTTATCAGACACATTAATAGGACAGTTAAGATAAGACTAATGCGCTGTCCACGTGGATCGATGTGTGCCCGGCCTATATCCCACAGATAACACGTCCACAGGCTAAGGAAATTAATGACGTTGGGGGCCCCTCCACGACTGTGTGGGTTTTTGTTGTTGTTTTTGTTTGTTAACTCGATGCAATACGCGATATTCGCACGCATGCGCTGTGGCAACGGTCCCACAACCGTAGTGTTCGTCGTCGCTGTCAGATGTTGCATGCATTGTGAATATTGCGTATTAATAGTGACCTGACTAGTTTGGTACTCTCCTAGAATTGTCGAAAGGGTCCTAACATGAACATTTAATTTTTCTTGGTAGCTCCAATGGTAATATACTTTTGGAATTTTCAAAATATCCCAAAATTTGACTGACATACGTGCATTTGAAAGTTAGTAATTTCCATAGCTTTTATATGCGCTGTGGCAACGGTCCGACAACTGTAGTGTTTGTCGTCGCCGTCAGATGTCGCATGCGTTGTAAATATTGGGTATTGTGTTGTCTTTATGTCTGAAGAAGGCCACTATCTAGGCGATATTGAGCGTCGTGGCAATATGGTGTTGTTTTAATAGGAGAGCTCGACACTGTATGCAGTATATGTATGCAGTGATAGAAATAAGCAAACAAATTCACTTATCTATTGGTTAAGTCACTTGTCCTTCTGAATTTTCACTTGTCCCGGACCAGACGGGATGGCTGAATGAGTTAGACCATCCATCTCCCGTGTTGGTAGACCGTGGGATCGTGGGGTCGAACCCTGGTCGAATCAAACCAATGACTTAAAAATTGATACTTGTCGCTTCCTAGCCAGGCGCTCGGCATTATTAGTACAGGGCAATGACTGGTTGGCTCAGTGTCAGGATAATGTGACTGAGTGGGATATCAGGTCATGGTGCTGGTGGCCTGGTCTCCCAGTGGGGAAGCACTATAAAGTCACCATGAGTGTGCACTGTCACAAGTCGGTACCCGTCCGGGTATGACCTTAGATGTTGCTAGGATGTAAAACAACAACAAACTTGTCCCGGATAAACGGGCAAGCACTTATTTCCCAATGCTGAATTGATAGAAATAAGCAACATTTCTCACTTGTCCGCCGAAGTCTGGTGTGATTTTCACTTGTCTGTCTGACTTTTCACTTGTTACAGACAAGTGGACAAGCTCTTATTTCGAACCCTGTGTATGTGTTGTATAAACATATACATGTGTAGGCAATTATACTAGTATACTTATCCAGAAACCGATTATCTATGAATTGACCGGGCGCGGTGGCCTAATCGCTAGAGCGTGGGCCTCGCGTGTGGAAGGTCGGGAGTTCGGTTCCCGGTGGAGTCAAGCCAATGACTTTAAAATTGGTACTTGTCGCTTCCTAGCCTGGCGCTCGGCATTAATAGGATAGGGCAAGGACTGGTTAGCTCAGTGTCAGGATAATGTGACTGAGTGGGACATCGGGTCATGGTGCCGGCGGCCTGATTTCCCAGTGGGGCAGCACTATAAAGTCGCCATGAGTGCGCACTGTCACAAGTCGGTACCCCTCCTGATATGACCTTAGATGTTGCTAGGACGTAAAACAACAACAACAAACAAACAATCTATGAATTGTCTCCTCAGTTCATATCAACCTGACGCTATACTATCTTAACTGACACTCCTCCAGTCATCTACTGGTCAGGCCTTCAGCATTGGCTGATGGCACCACCTGCTGCTTTTTCCTCACGTGTCTCTGCCTCACGCCTGTACCGCTCACTACAAATCTTTAAAAAAATAAATGTTATGTTATATCATAATATAAATTACTCGCACCCACTCACCCACACGCACTCTCATACGCGTACACACTCAGTCATAATACTTTCACACACACACACACACACACGCACACGTGCACACACACACACACACTCATCCACACGCGCACGCACACACACACACACACACACACACACACACACACACACACACACACTCATCCACACGCGCACACACAAAGCTGAAGCAGCCACAGAATCAATTGTGATGTCGAGGCGAGGCGTCAGTGAATGTTGGGAGGGGTGTCGTGTTGTGTTGCTAGTTTTGTCGCGCATGCGAAGTAAATATTGTCCCCATTTCTACACATGTGCGGGCGGGGGCGGGGGGGCCGGGGGGGGGGGGAGAAACACTCGGGATCGAGCACCCTAGAATTAGCACCTCCAAGCCCATCCCTCTAAAACCAGACGGGATGGCCGAATGAGTTAGAGCGTCCGTCTCCCGTGCTGGTAGATCGTGGGGTCGTGGGTTCGAACCCCGGTCGAGTCAAACCAATGACTTAAAAATTGATACTTGTTGCTTCCTAGCCAGGCACTCGGCATTATTAGGACATGGCAAGGACTGGTGTGCTCAGTGTCAGGATAATGTGACTGAGTGGGATACCAGGTCATGGTGCCGGTGGCCTGGTTTCCCAGTGGGACAGCACTATAAAATCGCCATGAGTGCGCACTGTCCCCAGTCGGTACCCGTCCTGATATGACCTTAGATGTTGCTAGGACGTAAAACAACAACAAACAAACAAAACCTTGGCAGTGATACTGATAGAAATAAACAAAATAACTTACAATATAGTGGTAATGTATATTACCACTATATTGTAAATAGGTCATGCTTACAATATAGTCTGTAAGCATGGCCTGCACACAGTGATACATGGTTTAAAGGTGGGGGGTTGGAATGGGCGAAGTGGGTGTAGACTTTATGAACACTCCCTAAAGGGCGCATTCCATATACGCGTAATGCGTTATGCGTTACGCGTTATGCGTTATGCGAATGCCAGCATTCCATATACGCGTAATGCGTAATGCGTTATGTGGCGCACGACTGGCTATATTTAAAAAATAAAAATAAACAATTATTCTCCATACTGCTCTGTATATGACCAAATATTGCATGTATATCTATGTAACTTTTTGTATGTCACATGGGGGTTCGTACCTTTATTATAGCCAAATTATAGATAAGTATTCATATTTCTGTGCATATGGTAGCATTTTTAGCTTTCCCCTAACCATATGTCTCTGGGGTGCCCAGCTCACCATGTGTTTCCAATTAGCACCCCTCTGTGAGACTGTTCCCTAATACTCAGTCGCCTCTCCTGGTGTTAAGCTAATGGACACATCAGACTCAGGTTTCTATTCACAACCAGCTTGACGCATAACGCATTACGCACCGATCGCTACAGGGACCGATCGGGATAATGAATTTCTGACGCATTCGCATTCGCATTACGCATTACGCGTATATGGAATGTACCTCATAGGTTTCAAGGCGTTTCGATTTTTTGTCGCATTCGCATTCGCATTCGCATTACGCATTACGCGTATATGGAATGCGCCCTTAAGTCACCCACTGTGTTGGCGTAATGAGTCAGTTTTTAAAGTTGCATAGTCCAATGAAGCATCAAATTTTCAAGATCAAAACAATTATCTAGATTTGATTCTACATATCTAACTTAGATACTGATGCACTTATTAAGTATTTGTGCCACATAGAAGGGAACGCTGAGTCTATTTAATAGAACCTGTTACTGCAGAAGCCTATGGTATCAGAGTTTTGGCAAGCTTGCCAAAATTATTTTCACATGTTTGAATTTCAAATATCTCAAAAGGTAGCCATTTCAATTAAAAGTTACTTCAGACTAAATTAAAATAGATTATAATGATCAAATCAATATACTCAAGACCATCGGACTATGCAACTTTAACATGAGAGGAGAGCAGAGCAGAGCAGAGCAGAGGAGAGGAGCGGAGAGGAGAGAAGAGGGGAGGAGAGGAGAGGAGAGGAGATAGACACCCGATATACAGTAAAACCTCTCCAAATTGACTGACCATGGGACCGACCTTAAGTGGTCCATTTAAGGAGGTGGTCAGTTTAGAGAGAATATCCTTACAATGGTATTGTTGGGACCCAAATAAAGCGATCGATATATGGGAGTGGTCGATCTGTGGAGGGGTCGGTATAGATAGGTTTTAATGTATATACATTTTGTGTGCATAGATGCTGTTATGACATTACAAAAACCCAACAAACAAAACAGACTATACTTATACTAGTTATAGACATACACTCGCATATATATATACACACGTTTATTAGCACCGAGAACAAAACAAAGACCAAAATAGAGAAATGAAAACTTTAGTTGGAGGAAAGTTTAGCGCAGTTACTGCCAATGGAGTGCTATAGTTTACATTCAACCTGTGGCCTTTATATTAATTTATTAATTAATTAATTAACCAGCCAAACAGAGAGGAGTGCGGCAGTTATACTTTACTTGCACCTGTTGCTGCCGGTGGTACGGGGTGCCTACCAATGGGCAGAGACTTGTGGCGCCTCCGCCACTTGTCGAGTTATGGCCGTCGCGGCTGGGCATGGGGCTAAGCGCGCATGCGCGGCATTGGTATGCCTCTGGAGAAAGTTGAGCATAGTTACTACTAATAGAGCGCGCTAGTTTACATTCAACCTGTGGTGAATATATTAATTAATTAATTAATTAACCAGCCAAACAGCCGCAGGAGTGTGGCAGTTATTTTCCTCGCGTCTTGCTTTCTGGTGGCATGCGGCGCCTACCAATCGGCAGCGACTTGTAGCGCCTCCGCCACTTGCTGAGTTATGGCCATCGCGGCTGCGCGCGAGGCTAAGCGCGCATGCGCGTCATTGGTATGCCTCTGGGGCTGCCACTGGTTTCCGAAGCATCTGCTACTCCGGGACTCACGGCTGGAAAAATAACCCTTGCGCGATAAGCCTATTAAAGTGGCATAATTTAGCTTAATTACTCTGAGAATTGGTCTCTAATTAGTAGTCTGATATGTGGATATGACAGTAATTGAATCACTTAGTTGTGCAGGGGCCTGATGGCGCAGGTTTAGACGCGCAACTTGTTTCAAAGCGTGTTGGTGCCGCCCGACTACCAGCACAGCGCTGGTTGACAGGCACGCAGCCGAGATGCAATTACACCCAGAGGAGACAATGGTGCAGGGTATGTTGGTTTTGGTGGTGGGTGGGTGGGGCGGGGGGTGGTGGGGTTTGGTGGTGGTGGTGTGGGGTGGGGGGGGGGGGGGTTTGTGGTGGTGTGTGGTGGTGGTCATGGTGGTTTAAGGGGGTGGTTGGTTGGTCAAGAGGTGAGAGACATTAAGACCGACTCATGGACTAAATTCTCACAGCCAAGAGCTAAATGGAGAGAGGCAGTCAAGTAATGAAAGCAGTCTTTGTCACATCGTGACCGACAGCATGATGATGATGATTATGATGGTTGGTTGTTGGAGTTTTACATCCTGGCAACATCTAAGGTCATATCAGGACGGGTAAGGGGGTGGTGGTGGATTGGTAGGGTAGTGATGGTGGTGGAGGGGTAGGGTGAGGGTGTAGTTGGTGGTGGTGTAGTTGGTGGTGGTGGTGGTGGTGGTGGTGGTGGTGATGGTGGTGGTGGAGGAGGAGTCGCCTAGTGGTGGAGGGGGGCAGGGAATGGTGGTGGTAGAGGGGTAAGGTGGTGGATGGCTGGCGGTTGAGGAGGAGTGGTTGATGGGTAGAGGTTTGGGTAGTCGTTGGGGTGTAGGGGTGGGGGTTGAGGTGGAGGAGGGTTGGGGTGGAGGAGGGGTTTGCTTGAGGTGGGGGTGAGTGGGAGTGGAGAACCGGTGGTGGGGGTGGTGTAGGGAGGTGGTAGTGATGAGTGGAGGTGGGGGTGGCGATGGTGAAGGGTAATGTTTATGAGGGCAGGTGTGGTGTGGTACTGTGGGAGGGAGGGAGAGGGGGGGGGGGAGAGGGGGTAGTGAGGGGTGGTTGGGAAAGGGGATGGCCGGCGGTGGGGGATTAAACAAAGAGGCCGGCTAATGAGACACCTTTCCCCGGGCCCCGGGGCAGGTGGGGCCGGGCCGGGACACTATCTTCCCGGGTCATCGTCTCTCGTCGTCCCCGGCTGAGGCTCCCGGAGACCCCGGGACCCCGAGACCCCCGGGGTCCCTGCCGACCGCTCCGGGGAGTGTTTCACTACTTGGAAACTCACCGGATGGCTCTTGTCACAGAATGGAATTAATTACATCTGTAAACAGTAAATGAGCAAAAAAAAGGATTGCCTGGGAGAAGTTAGCCTCCCCAGTACCCCCTCCTCTTCCTCCAACCCAGCCTCCCCCCTACCCCTATGTTGTTGGTTTTTGTTGTTGTTGTTGCTCATCCCCCTTCCATCCTTGTTTTAAAAATCGATTTGTCATTTTGTTTTCTCTTTTTTTTTGTCTATTTAAACACGGCGTGTGTCATGGTTTCGACACTATTTTATGTTAGCGTCTGTCTCAGGATGGTTGGCCTCTGTCTGTCTGTATGCGTATCTGTCTGTATGCTTATCTGTATGTATGCTTATCTGTGTGTATGCTTACCTGTCTGTCTCTGTCAGTATATTCTATTATGATCTTTGTTTAAAGTTGCATAGTCCGATGGTTTTTAATTCCTACCATTTTCTGAGATAAATATATGAGGTTGATCGCTATTATCTACCTTACAAAATCTTGGAAGTAACTTTGATTTAATATGGCTAACGTTGGAGATATTTGAAGTGTAAACATGCCAAATTAATGTTGGCATGCTTGCCAGAACTCTGACTACATAGGAATCAGTAACCGGTTCAATTAAATTCGACATAGTATTCCCTTATATATAGCACCAAATACTTAATTAGTGCACCAGTATCTAAGTTGGATATATATTATAGCATTTATTCTGCCTCCTAATGTTTCTGGCCGGTGTCCTTCTGACACCGATCCTAACATACCAAACTAACTTGATATATTAATACTAGTAATAGTCGGTTATTCTCTGGATTCCGCCGACTCTGACTCTTGACCAATTGACCCCAATGGTCACTCACTTCTCACTTCTCACTTTCGAATCTGCATGTGTGTGTACACATTTGTATATATGTGTACACACACACATACATATATATATATATGTGTGTGTGTGTGTGTGTGTGTGTGATGTATACATAGTATGCAAATTGCAAGTATAAAGGTGTGGAAGGAAACTATTGTTGTTGTCATTATTGTTACTGTACACGCTACTCGGGGTGCTTCCTAGTGGCGCCACTGGTCTCATTTGTAACTAACGGACGCACTTCATTGTCATTCGCACCAGAGAATTGTCTTCCTTTTTCTTTCTTGTTTAAAAGGCTAGGGCATCAATAGTACCTTTGCAAAAATATATATCATCTCAACCAACCTCTATTTGTGTATTTTGTACTGTAGCCGGCCTTTATATACATACATACCCACATACATAAATGTATACATACATACATATGTACATACATACATGCACACATACATACACACATACATACATACACATATATACACACATACATACATATACACATACACACATACATACACATAGGTACACACATACATACACCCATACACATACATGCATACACACATACATGCATACATATAAACATACATATACACACATACATACACACATTCTCACATGCATACATACATACATACACATATACATGCACACATACACACATACATACACACATACATACACATATATGCATACATGTATATATGCATGTATTCACACATACATAAATGCATAGTATTCACATATACATAAATACATGTGTACATACACATACATGTATGCATACATACATCTACATACATACACATACATACATATACATACATATACATTCATATACATACATGCACATACACACATACATACACATATACATACATACAGACACACATTCATACCCATACATACACATGCATGCATGCACATACACATACATAGACACACATACATACATACATACATACATACATATACACACATATATACATACATACACACATACACATACACACATACATACACACATACATACACACATACATACACACATACATACATACACACATACATACACGCATACATACATACATACATATACACGCACGCACACCCACCTATATTAGTGGCATTATTTGTAGAGGTGAAGGTTAGGTAGTGGGGGGGGGGGGGTAATTGGGGTCTTCCGATTAGCATGCAAAAAGCGTGACCACAACGAGGCTCGTCGGTAGAAACACCTGTATTTGATGGTCTCAGGTCTCGCCCACACTGCACCGCTCGCCCATTGTCTGCTGGCCTAATGATCGAGGGGTCATGCAGTGTGCTGGCGTTTTGTGTGTGTGTGGTAAATATTTGTATTCGTCTGGTCCTGTGGCTATGTCTGAAGCTGCATAGTCCGATGAAAACATACATTTTTTTAATGAGTTAGAGCGTCCGTCTCCCGTGTTGGTAGATCGTGGGATCGTGGGTTAAAACCCTGGTTGAGTCAAACCAATGACTTAAAAATTGATACTTGTCGCTTCCTATCCAGGCACTCTGCATTATTAGGACAGGGCAAGGACTGGTGTGCTCAGTGTCAGGATAATGTGACTGAGTGGGATAGCAGGTCATGGTGCCGACTGCCTGGTTTCCCAGTGGGACAGCACTATAAAGTCACCATGAGTGTGCACTGTCACAAGTCGGTACCCGTCCTGATATGACCTTAGATGTTGCTAGGATGTAAAACAACAAGAAAACAAATATAATTAATAAAAAACCAAAACAGTGATCTAGACTTGATTTTACACATCTAACATTAATACTGGTGTACTTTGTCACCACATAGAACAGAATATCGAACCAATTTAATAGAACATGTTTCTGCAGAAGGCTATATAGGCTATATTATGATGTCAGAGATTTAGCATGTTTACCAAAACTAATTTGATATGTTTTGCACTTCAAATATCTCAAAAGTTGCCATTTAAAATAAAAGTCACTTCAAACTAAAGTAATGTCGATTATAATGATCAACTTAATATATTTAGCTACGAAAATGATCGAAACTTAAAACCGTCGGATTATGCGGCTTTAACTTTGCTTATTTACACTATTTAATTACACTAACACATTTTTCAGACACTCAAGTTTGATCACATTTGGCTAAATAAGTGGTTTTGTGTGTATCTAGTAGTAGTAGTTGGGATCAAGCATTCAGCGCGCACGATTATATGGAGGTGGTGTTTTGAGTGGTTTTCTCTATGGAAGGTTGTGCATTCTGGATTTGGGTAAAATGCATTAAATTATTGAAAGATGGTTGGTGGATATTAACTGTAGAATTCTGTCATGACAGTGTATGCACCAACTCACATCAGTGAGCCTGTTCTGATTGATTGCTGGTCGATTGTTGGTTGATTGATTGTTGGTTGATTGGTTGCTGGTTGGTTTTGATTGGTGGTTGGTGGTTAATTGATTGTTGGTTGATTGAGTGTTGGTTAATTGATTGTTGGTTGATTGCTTGATTGTTGATTGACTGGTGGTTGGTTGATTGTTGGTTGATTGATTGTTGGTTGATTGATTGTTGGTTGATTGATTGTTGGTTGATTGATTGTTGGTTGATTGCTGATTTGTTGCTGATTGATTGGTGATGGGTTAATGCCATGCCGGCAGCAATGGCCATATTCACAGCGAAAAGTTAGCGGTATTTATCCCGTCAGGTTTGGTAATCGCATTTTACAGGCCTACATTGCCATTTACACGAAAATCCAGCATGGTTTAACTAACAAAACACAGCTCTGTTCTGAACTGTAGGCGGCACTGGTTCTGGAGATGGTATTTATACAGAATCACAGAGGGTGGGGAGATGTGGACGAATGCTTAGAAACATAGAAAGAATGTGTGCAGTAGATAGCTACAAAACAAGTGAAAGTAATAAAACAAGGGGAACCATGAGACTATTAGTATTACTGTATAGCGGCGGAAACAAGTCATTAGACTTAACCGTTATGGGCAGCATAAATACACCATCACCAAAAAATAAATAAAAATGTATAAACATACACTGGTTTCAACAGGATGGTAGTATATCAAAGACCTTATAATACTAAGACGGCTCCCTATCTCACGGCTCACTCCCTATCTCTCCCATGGTAATGTAAATTTCGCAGTGCCACCTTGTGGTAGGTTTGATCAGCCCGGCTGCTGGTTGGTGTTTCACATGTAAACACATACAATTATATTATACATGAGATAGCTAAGTATGAATACACATCAATATGAAATTGCTATGAACAAATACACATCATCATCAGCATCATCATCATCACCATCATTACACATCTTTCACATTCATATTCATATATACATTTATACATATCATATAGCAACTGTTTAACCAAGAGAACAGCAAGCGCACCAAGTGGTGGGTTTGATCATTTTGATTACACAGTACTGGCTGAGTGAGCCGTCTTACTATTAATAGGGTCTTTGACTATATTGCAAATATACATCGTGTGGGATCTTTAATTAAATTGTTCATATAGATATACAATTAAGAAAAGTATACCCGCAGCAATTACATTTGTTTTGTTTTGTTATTCTTCCTGAGAGAGAGACGATGGGAGGGGGGGGGGTGGAGTCATGAGAGGGTGGTGAAGAGAGAAAGAGACAGAAACTGAAATGGGGAGAGACAGAAAAAGACAGGAGGGGAAATATAAAGGGGAAATAGGGATGGGGCAGAGAGAGAGGTGTTGTCTGTGGCAGTGTTCTCTGTGGCAGAGTGGTTAGAGTGTCTGAACTTTTTCTAGGTCGGACTCCTAATCTGAAGGTCAGTAGTTCGATTCCCCATGCCCCCACCTCTGCTAATTTGGATTTCCACCGCTGTGTATAACTTACCGCGTCATCAAAGGCCAGTTGCCCTCATATCATGTCTATGTGGTGTGGGAGGTTAAAAATCCCTTGGGTCGGTAAAAGTGTAGGCTCGGGCTTTCTCTTGACAAACTGTCTAATGCTGAAAACAAGTCTATTCAGACTTATCCATGATAGGCAGTATAAATCTTCAAGAAAAAAAGAAAAGAGATAACAGAAAATAGCAACAAGAAGAGAAATAAGAGAGAGAGAGTGAAACATATGTTCGACGCATAGTATGAATATTAAATCCGAACCCTGGCTGAGTTAAACCGATGACTTACAAAATTGATACCTGTTGTTAAGTAGCCTGAGGCTCACCATTAATAAGATAGAACAGTGACTGGTTTGCTGAGTATCAGGATAATGTGACCGATTTAGGAGATCTGGTCATGGCGTGAGCGGCGGTTTCCAATGGGGGCAACACTAATAAAGTCACCACAAGTATGCGCTGTCACAACTTGGCACCTGCCCTGATATGACCATAGATGTTGCAAAGACATAAGGCCAAACAAAGAAGCAAAATTCAAACTTCTTAACCCCGACTAGTTGTAGTAGTTGTGGAGCAGGTAGTTGGTTTGTACTCAACATGGAGAGTTTGAGTGAGAATTGGAGCCACCCTTCATCAGGTTGGAGCAAGCATGCAACATTTTGTCTGCAGGCATAAACCAGACGGGATATATAGATTATATATATATTATATAAAGAGAGAGAGAGAGCGAGAGAGTGAGAGAGAGAGAGGGGGAGCTAGGGGGAGAGAGAGAGAGGCAGAAGGAAGGAGGGGAGGGAAGGTGAGCAGAGCCAGATACAATACAGGGAGAGACAGACAGGGAGAGGGAACGAGGGGGGGGGGGAGGAGAGAGAGAGTATGAGAGAATTGGCTAGGGGAGGGGAGAGAATGCTTCCATCGCATGCATAGCGTCCGTCTGCGGCGCTGCCCGCCTGTACCACGTGACTTGTGACCCCTGCTGCGCCCAGCCTTACCTCTTGATCTCGGCGTGTGTGATAACGCGGCCCGCGCCTCGACCCGCATATTGCACTGGGTGGGACCCCCGCGCCCTCCTGCAACCCCCCACCTCCCACCCACACACACACACCACACACACCCGGGCTGCGCCTCCACGACCCCGCGCGTCCGGTGGGTTACGCTTGGCTGCCCCCAGCGCCAGCCAGACGAAGCGGCCGTCTGTGATGGCCAGAGGACGCCGTGACGTCACACAGCGCGACACTGGCGCAACGTCGCCCGTCACTCATCACCGTGATTAGATCTGTCACCACCCCGACGCTGGTGGGGGTGGGGGTGGGTGGGGGAGGAGAGGGGACGAGGTAAGATGAGTTAGAGGTGCTTTGTGAACAGGTCGCCGGGTGAGGAGTGCGGCAGGGTGAGGTGGGGGCGAACAGGGTGGGGGAATGGGGTAATGTGGGAGGGAATGGGAGGATGGGGTAGTGTGGGAGGTGATGGGGCAGTGTGGGAGGGAATGGGGTAGTGTGGGAGGGAATGGGGTAATGTGGAAGGGAATGGGGTAGTGTGGTGGTAATGTGGAAGGGAATTGGGTAGTGTGGGAGGAATGGGGTAGTGTGGGAGGGAATGGGGTAGTGTGAGAGGGAATGTGGTAATGTGGGAGGGAATGGGGTAAGTGTGGGAGGGAATGGGGTAGTGTGGGAGGTGATGGGGCAGTGTGCGAGGGAAATGGGGTAGTGTGGGAGGGAATGTGGTAGTGTGGGAGGGAATGGGGTTCGTGTTGGGGGAATGGGGTAGTGTGGGAAGGAATGGGGTAGTGTAGGGGAATGGGGTAGTGTGGGCAGGAATGGGGTAGTGTGGGAGGGAATGGAGGTAGTGTGGGAGGTAATGGGGTAGTGTGGGAGGTAATGGGGTAGTGTGGGAGGGAATGTGGTAATGTGAAAGGGGAATGGGGTAGTGTGGGAGGGAATGGGGTAGTGTGGGAGGAAATGGGGTAGTGTGGGAGGGAATGGGGTAGTGTAGGGGGAATGGGGTAGTGTGGGAAGGAATGGGGTAGTGTAGGGGGAATGGGGTAGTGTCAGGGGGAATGGGGTACTGTGGGAGCGAATGAGGTAATATGGTAAAGAATGGGGTAGTGTTGGATAGAATGAGGTTGTTTTGGGGCGGTGTGGGAAGTAATGGGGCAGTGCGTGAGGGGGTGGGCCAGTGTGGGAGGGAATGGGGCATTGCGGGAGGGGGTGGGGCAGTGTGGTACTGATAGGGAATAGGGCAGTGTGGGAGGTAATGGGGCAGTGTATGAGGTAATGGGTCACTGTGAGAGGGAATGGGATTAAAGGATTGTGGTGGGAGGTAGCATGTGAGGGAACAGAAGTATTTTGTTATTACCAAAATGCTGATGTATTTAAACAAATATTTTGTGCAACAAATATGTTTGTGGGTGGGGCGTTTTTTTTTTACAAATGAATCTGTGATTGAGCGGGGTAGTGTTGGGGGAAGCGGGGTTTTGAGGTGCTGTGTCGGGGTCGGGTCGGATGGAGTGAGATCATGTGTGTATATCATGTGTGTATAGCATGTGCATATAGCATGTGTATATAGCATGTGCAGCATATCTAGCAGCAGTGGGGTTTGCCCTGTTATAGTGTTGGAGGCGAGGAGGTGAGAGGCACAGAATGGTGTGAGTGGTAGAAGAGTGCCGTGAGGTCAGCTTGAGTGGGAGAAGAGTGCGGTGAGGTCATGGTGAGTGGTGGAAGAGTGCAGTGAGGTCATGGTAACTGGTGGAAGAGAGAAAGAGTGCAGTGACGTCATGATGAGTGGTGGAAGAGTGCAGTGACGTCATGGTGAGTGGTGGACGAGTGCAGTGACGTCATGGTAAGTGGTGGAAGAGTGCAGTGACGGCATGGTGAGTGGTAGGAGAGTGCAGTGAGGTCATGATGAGTGGTGGAAGAGAGAAAGAGTAAAGTGCAAGTTTATGCACCAACCTCATATCACGATGATGAAGAAGTCAACGAGTTCTATGACAGCACCAAAAAGGTAATGGAATACACCAAGTCTGGAGAAATAACAATTGTTATGGGCGATTGGAATGCGAAAGTTGGAGAACAACATGAATATCCAGTAACAGGAAGATTTGGCTTAGGTGAGAGAAATGATCGTGGTGAATACTTGATAAATTTCTGTTTGACATCAAAACTAGTAATTGCTAACACCTTATTTGAACATCCAAAGAGAAGACTATATACATGGAAGAGCCCTGGTGATGTATGTCGGAACCAGATCGATTACATTCTTGTCAACCAACGATATCGAAATTGTATCAAACAGGCAAGGACATATCCAGGTGCTGACATATGTTCGGATCATAATCCAGTAGTAATCAGTATGGTAGTGAAATTGAAACAGCAGAACAAAATTAAAAACAACATTCAAATGGATATGAACATGTTAAAAGATGCAAAATACAGAACTAAGTATAATGTCTCTGTTCATAACAAATTCAGTGTACTGATGAATGAAGAAACTCCTCAGAGAGAGTATAACAACATTGAAATGGAATGGGAAGCTCTCAGAGAAAGCATGGTCAAGTCAGCAGAGGAGGTGTTACCAAATAAAAAACGAGAGACAAAGCAATCATGGATGACGCAAACCATACTAGAAAAGATGGCAGAAAGGAAGAAAGTGAAAACCACTGATCCACCTAAATACAAACACCTGAAGAATGAAATAGAAGATGAATGCAAAAAAGCTAAAGATGAATGGTGGAATAAGAAGTGTGAAGTAGTGGAACAACTTGAGTCTCAACATCGTTCAAGAGAGATGCACAAGAAAGTGAAAGAGATAACAGGTCAAGGATACAGACAGAGAAGCAGTAAATGTATCAAGAACAAAGACGGCAAAATGCTCTTTGAAGAAGATGAAATAAAGTCCAGATGGGAAGAATATGTAAACGAACTATACAATGATGACAGAGGGAACCCACCCACAATTGAGAAAGAAGATGGGAATATTATATTAGTATCAGAGGTTGAGAAGGCTATCAATGATCTAAAGTCAGGTAAGGCTCCTGGAAGTGACCAGATAACATCAGAAATGATAAAAGGACTAGATGAAGTGGGGATTCAAATCATTCATAAGCTAGTAAATGACATCTATGAGACTGGATTTATACCATTGAATATGAATGAATCCATATTTGTACGACTCCCAAAGAAGCTAAAACCAACATTGTGTACTGAGTACAGAACACTAAGCCTGATGAGTCATATGTTGAAGATGATCCTGAAAATAATTTTACTGAGAAACAGACAGAAAATTGAAGAACAAATCAGTAACGTACAAAGTGGGTTTATATCTGGAAGAGGTACACATGAAGGGATTTTCAATATGAGAATGATTTGTGAACGTTATTGTGAAGTGAACCAGGATGTTTATGCCTGCTTTATTGACTATGAGAAGGCCTTCGACCGAGTCAATCATGAACTGTTAATCAAATGTTTACAAGATATTGGTGTCAATGGCAAAGACATTAAACTAATTGTGAACTTATACTGGACACAACATGCATTTATAAAAATGGAGCAGGGCCTATCGGATGAAGTTATGATTAAACGAGGAGTTCGACAGGGGTGTGTATTGTCACCATGTCTATTTAACCTGTACACAGAGATGATTTTCAGACACATTGAAGATTGCAAGGGAGTGACAATAGGTGGCATGAACGTCAACAATCTTAGATATGCCGATGACAGTGTAATACTAGCAGACAGTGAGAAAAACCTACAAGATATAGTGAATAGAATCAATAAAGCTGGAATACTATTCAACATGAAGATGAATGCCAGGAAGACCAAAACAATGGTTATAAGTAAAAAGACAGATAAACCAAATGTCAATATAACCATAGATGGCACAAACATAGAACAAGTATCCGAATTCATATATCTCGGACAAAAGATTACAAATGATGGGAGATGTGAGGAAGAAATTAAAAGAAGGATAACAATAGCCCGAACAACATTCTCCAAAATGTATAGAGTGTTAACATCAAGTAAGATATTAATACAAACAAGGAAGCGTATTCTTCAGTGTTATGTGTGGTCTACTCTAATGTATGGGGCAGAGACATGGACAATCTCTAAGAAAATGTACAAACGTTTAGCAGCATTTGAGATGTGGACTTATCGAAGGATGATGAAAATATCATGGACAAAGTTCACCAACAAAGAAGTTCTCAGAAAAATTAAAAATAAGAAAAGCTTGTTTGCCACTATACAGACAAAGAAACTTATTTATTTTGGCCACATTATTCGTCAGAGTTCAATATACCGTACATTGTTGGAAGGGAAGGTGAATGGCAGCAGAGGGAGAGGGAGACCAAGAACATCATGGTTTACAAATATTTCACAGTGGACAGGCTTGAATTATTCACAGTCTATCAGAACAGCACAACATCGGGACAAGTGGAGAACCATTGCATCCAACCCTCGACTAGAGGACGGAACTATTGATTGATTGAGTAAGAGGTGGAAGAGGCAGTGAGGTCATGGTTAGTGGTTGAACAGTACAGTGAGGTCATGGTGAGTAGTGAAAGAGTGCAGTGAGGTCATGGTGAGTGGTGGGAGAGTGCAGTGAGGTCATGGTTAGTGGTGGAAGAGAGAAAGAGTAAAGTGAGGTCGCAGTAAGAGGTGGAAGAGTGCAGTGAGATCATGATAAGTGGTGGGAGAGTGCAGTGACGTCATGCTGAGTGGTGGGAGAGTGCAGTGACGTCATGGTGAGTGGTGGAAGAGAGAAAGGGTAAAGTGAGGTCGCAGTAAGAGGTGGAAGAGTGCAGTGAGATCATTATAAGTGGTGGGAGAGTGCAGTGACGTCATGCTGAGTGGTGGAAGAGTGTAGTGACGTCATGGTGAGTGGTGGGAGAGTGCAGTGACGTCATGGTGAGTGCTGGAACAGTGCAGTGACGTCATGATGGGTAGTGGGAGAGTGCAGTGAGATCATGGTAAGTGGTGGGAGAGTGCAGTGACGTCATGGTGAGTGGGGGAAGAGTGCAGTGACGTCATGATGAGTAGTGGAAGAGTGCAGCTACGTCATGATAAGTGGTGGGAGAGTGCAGTGAGCTCATGATAAGTGGTGGGAGAGTGCAGTGACGTCATGGTGAGTGGTGGAAGAGTGCAGTGACGTCATGGTGAGTGGTAGAACAGTGCAGTGTCGTCATGGTGAGTGGTGGTACAGTGCAGTGACGTCGTAGTAAGTGGTGGAGGGGAGAAAGTTGTGTGAGGTCATGCTTAGTGGTGGAAGAGTGCAGTGAGGTCATAGTAAGTGGTGGAGGGGAGAAAGAGTGAAGTGAGTTCATGGTTGGTGGTGGGAGAGAGAACTGTGAGGTCATGGGGAGTGGTGGAAGACAGAACTGTGAGGTCATGGGGAGTGGTGGAAGAGAGAACTGTGAGGTCATGGGGAGTGGTGGAAAAGAGAACTGAAGTCATGGGGAGTGGTGGAAGAGTGCAGTGAGGTCATGGTGAGTAGTAGAAGAGTGCAGTGAGGTCATGGGGAGTGGTGGGAGAGAGAACTGTGAGGTCATGGGGAGTGGTGGAAGAGAAAAGTGTGAGGTCATGGGGAGTGGTGGAAGAGAACTGTGAGGTCACGGGGAGTGGTGGAAGAGAGAATTGTGAGGTCATGGAGAGTGGTGGAAGAGAGAAGTGTGAGGTCATGGCGAGTGGTGGAAGAGAGACAGCTGTGATATTGTCTTAAGAAGACAAAATGGGTTTCACTTTCAGAGCTCAGCGATATGAAGTAGAAAGAGGCCTTATGACCTAGAGGGTGGTGTGGGAGGTGTTGAGTTGTGGCATGGTGTGTGGGTGGGTGCGTGTGGGTGGGAGGCGGGGTAGATAAACAAGGAAGACGATGAGAAGTGCTGAGTGTGCGAGAAAGCGTCATGATGTATAGCATGTCCGTCGCGGGGTGTGCGGCCGTCATGAGGCGCCGACCCCCGGGGCCGCTGTCCGGGTCGGCTCCATGTTACACGGCCGGTCCACGCAAACATTGCCCGCCCTGAGCCGAATGTTCCAATGTTTGTACAGAGTCGGATCATGCGACTTTTGTCGGATATTCACGTATTTGTCGGATAAAGTAATATTTTAGATAATTTTGCGTTATTCTTTTACAAATCCATCAGGTTTTACTTACATTTCTTGTTCAAAACTTCAATGTAATACATTCTTTGGAATGCTAATGAAATAAGTTACTTTATTCAGAATATATATTGTTAATTGTCTGATAGCTTTGGGGTTTTTCTTCATATTTTAATTATGGGAGGAAACTTAATATTTTGCTTGCACAAAAGTAGGATTGTTATTTCTGTCTTGGTGCAAACACTGTGTTCAGACCACCTGGAAACAAATCCGCATCCACTGCTCGCAATGACCGCGCCATGGGTGGGTGAGTTACAACCGGGCTGCACGCCACTCTACTCTTACTTTACTACTACTCTTACTTTACTTCTACTGTCACTTTACTTCTACTCTTACTTTACTACTACTCTTACTTTACCTCTACTGTCACTTTACTTCTACTGTCACTTTACTTCTACTCTTACTTTACTTCTACTCTCACTTTACTTCTACTCTCACTTTACTTCTACTCTTACTTTACTTCTACTCTTACTTTACTTCTACTCTTACTTTACTTCTTCACTTACTTTACTTCTACTGTCACTTTACTTCTAGTCTTACTTTACTTCTGCTCTCACTTTACTTCTACTCTTACTTTACCTCTCCTCTTACTTTACTTCTACTCTTACCCTACTTCTACTCTTACTTTACTTCTACTGTCACTTTACTTCTACTCTTACTTTACTTCTACTCCCACTTTACTTCTACTCTCACTTTACTTCTACTCTCACTTTACTTCTACTCTCACTTTACTTCTACTCTCACTTTACTTCTACTCTTACTTTACTTCTACTCTTACTTTACTTCTACTCTTACTTTACTTCTTCACTTACTTTACTTCTACTGTCACTTTACTTCTAGTCTTACTTTACTTCTGCTCTCACTTTACTTCTACTCTTACTTTACCTCTCCTCTTACTTTACTTCTACTCTCACCTTACTCCTACTCTCCCTTTACTTTTACTCTTACTTTACTTCTACTCTTACTTTACTTCTACTCTTACTTTACTTCTTCGCTTACTTTACTTCTACTGTCACATTACGTCTAGTCTTACTTTACTTCTACTCTCACTTTACTTCTATTCTCACTTTACCTCTCCTCTTCCTTTACTTCTACTCTTACTTTACTTCTACTCTTACTTTACTTCTACTCTTACTTTACTTCTACTCTTACTTTACTTCTACTCTCACTTTACTTCTACTCTTACTTTACCTCTCCTCTTACTATACTTCTACTCTTACTTTACTTCTACTCTTACTTTACTTCTACTCTTACTTTACTTCTACTCTTACTTTGCTTTTACTCTCACTTTACTTCTACTCTCACTTAGCTTCTACTCTCACTTTACTTCTACTCTCACTTTACTTCTACTCTCACTTTACTTCTACTGTTACTTTAGTTCTACTCATACTTTACTTCTACTTTTACTTTACTTCTACTCTTACTTTACTTCTATTCTCACTTTACTTCTACTTTCACTTTACTTCTACTCTCTTTACTTCTACTCTCACTTTACTTCTACTTTTACTTTACTTCTGCTCTCACTTTCACTTTACTTCTACTCTCTTTACTTCTACTCTTACTTTACTTCTACTCTTACTTTACTTCTGCTCTCACTTTACTTGTACTCTTACTTTACTTGTACTCTTACTTTCCTTCTCCTCTTACTTTACTTCTACTTTCACTTTACTTCTACTCTTACTTTAGTTCTACTCGTACTTTGCTTCTACTTTTACTTTACTTCTACTCTTACTTTACTTATACTCTCACTTTACTTCTACTCTCACTTTACTTCTACTTTTACTTTACTTCTACTCTTACTTTACTTCTACTCTTACTTTACTTCTACTCTCACTTTACTTCTACTCTTACTTTACTTCTACTCTTACTTTACTTCTACTCTTACTTTACTTTTACTCTCACTTTACTTCTACTCTTCCTTTACTTCTACTCTTACTTTACTCCTACTCTCACTTTACTTCTACTCTCACTTTACTTCTACTCTCACTTTACTTCTACTCTCACTTTACTTCTACTCTTACTTTACTTCTACTCTCACTTTACTTCTACTCTTACTTTACTTCTACTCTCACTTTACTTCTTCTCTCACTTTACTTCTACTCTTACTTTACTTCTAGTCTCGCTTTACTTTTTTTAATTTTATTATTATTTTTAATAAAGCAAATCTTTTAATAATTCCCATAAAACAATCTTTCGGTGCGACTGACACTGGTCAACATCCGGCGGCGGAGAGGTGGTGGGCCGTAGGTGCCACCACCAGTACAGTGTTGTGTCTTACGGAGTATAACAACATTATAATAATAATAATAATAATAATAATAATAATAATAATAATAATAATAATAATATAGTGATATGCCCTTCCATATCTTTATGCAGTAAAACCTCTCTAACCGACCTCCTCCACAGATCGACCACTCCCCTATACCGATCGCTATATTTGGGTCCCAAACAATCACCCATACAATACTACCATTGTAATGATTAAAACAAACTCCTCCCTGAACTGACCCCCTCCCTAAATGGACCATTTAAAGTCGGTCCCATGGTCGGTCGATTTGAAGAGGTTTTTCTATACTCGCATAATATGCTATGCATCACGTATTTTTATGTGAATCACCCGGTGGGATGTGCGCAACACTGGCTGACATTGCGCCTTGGCTGCGCAGGAGGGCGTGGGGGGTTGGGGGGGGGGGGCTGGCTATGGGGCGGGGGCGGGGGCGGGCCTTGGCGGAAAATTAGACGGCGGCGGGGGCCGTGACCCGGCGGGACGAGCGCCTTGATTTGTCCGGCCGACAATTGGTTGCGTTTCCGGGGTGGTTGGGGAGAGGGGGGGGGGGGGAGAGCGGGGGGGGGGAGGGAGAATGGGAGGGGGAGAAGGGAGAAGGGGCAAGACACTGACAGTGATACTACCGACATGAGCTACGGCGGCGGCCGCCCGGCGACCCGGGGTCACGGCTGCTTCCCCGACCCTCCTCCTGCATCTACGTCCCAGCCCAATATACGCGGGGCCACCCACCTCCTGTACCCCTCCCTCCATCATGCCATCATGCCAGCCCATCGCACCTCCCCCGTCCATCTCCTCATAGTCCTACCCGACTTCCACAACCACCGTCCCACGCTCAGTTTGTGCTTGTTATTTTCTGTTCTCTTCTGTTCTCTACTCTTCTCTTTTCTCCTGTTCACTTCTCTTGCTCTCTCTCTCTCTCTCCCTCACTCTTTCCCCGTCTTCTCCCTCTCCTCCCTCTCCCCCTCTTCTCTCTATCCTCCCTCTCCTCCATGTCCCCCTCTCCTCCCTCTCCCCCTCTCCTCCCTCTCCCCTCCTCCCTCTCCCCTCTCCTCCCTCTCCCCTCTCCTCCCTCTCCTTCCTCTTCTCTCTATCCTCCCTCTCCCCCTCTCCTCCCTCTCCCACTTTCCTCCCTCTCAGCCCCCCCTCTCTCCCCCTCTCCTCCGCGCTCCCCCTCTCCCTCCTTCTCCCCCCTCTCCTCCTCTCTCCCCCCTCCTCCCTCTCCTCTCCCTCTCCTCCCTCTCTCCTCCCCCTCTTCTCCCTCTCCTCCCTCTCCTCTCCTCCTCCCTCCTCTCCCTCCCTCTCCTCCCTCTCCCCCTCCTCCTCCCTCTCCCCTCTCCCTCTCCTCCTCTCTCTCCTTCCTCCCTCTCTCCCTCCCCCTCTCTCCTCCCCTCTCTCTCTCCCCCTTCCCTCTCCCTCTCCCTCCTCCTCCCTCCCTCTCCTTCTCCTCCCCTCTCCTCCTCCCTTCCTCCCTCCTCCCCTTCCTCCCCTCTCCTCTCTCTCCCTCTCCTCCTCCCCTCTCTCCCTCTCCCCTCTCTCCTCCTCTCTCTCTCCTCTTCTCCCTCCTCCTCCCTCTCCTCTCTCCCTCTCCTCTTCCCCTCTCTCTCTACCTCTCTCTCCCCTCTCTCTCCCTCCCTCCCCTCTATTCCCTCCCTATCCCTCCTATCCCCCCTCTCTCCCCTCTCCTCCTCACTCTCCTATTATATCCCCTCTCCCCTCTCCCGTTCTACATCTCACTCTCCCTGTTCCGCTCACCTCGTCCCCCTCTCTCTCCCCTCTCTCCCCTCTCTCCGCCTGCCCGCTCTGTCGCACTCTCTCCCAACCTCTCCCCTCCACCGTCGCACCTCGTCGTGCTGTCTACAAGACTATCCTCTAATAATGATAACGATAAATACTTATTACTGTTGATATATGGTTATGGTTATAATTAGGATTTATAAGACATTATACAAATATTACTATCACGGATCATTCATTAGTTTGCTTATATTTTATTATTTGTTCATGTGTATCACATGGAGAGAAATGTGCTTCTCCTCCCACCCTCCTTCCTCTCCTCTCCCCTCCTCGCCTCGGCTCGGCTCGCCTCTCCTCTCACCCCCTCTCCTCTCCCTCATCTCCATCCCTCTCCTCTCTTCTCTCTCTCTCTCTCTCCTCTCCTCTCCTCTCCTCTCCTCTCCTCTCCTCTCCTCTCCTCTCCTCCCCTCTCCTCTCCTCTCCTCTCCTCTCCTCTCCTCTCCTCTCCTCTCCTCTCCTCTCCTCTCCTCTCCTTTCCACTCCTCTCCTCTTCTCTTCTCCAGTCTCCCCTCCTATCTCCCCTCCGCTGTCCTCCCATCTCCTTACCTCCCCTCCCCCATCGTTTCCCCTCTCTCCTCTCCTCTCCTCTCCTCTCCTCTCCTCTCCTCTCCTCTCCTCTCCTCCTCCTCTCCTCCCTCTCCTCTCCCCTCCCCTCCCCTCCCCTCCCTCCCCTCCCCTCCCCTCCCCCTCCCCTCCCCCTCTCCCCTCCCCTCCCCTCCCCTCTCCCCTCCCCTCCCCTCTCCCCTCCCCTCCTCCTCCTCCTCCCCTCCCCTCACCTCCCCTTCTCCCTCCCCTCACCTCCCCTCCCTCACCTCCCCTCCCCTCCCTCCCCCTCCCCTCCCCTCCCCTCCCCTCCCCTCCCCTCCCCTCCCTTCTACCATGTGGCGCATCTCACTCACGGTGCAGTGCCCATTTCCTCGAGTGCACCGCGCCCCGCCATTACCGATACACCTTACTTTTAACAACGCACACTTTGGGGCCCACCTTCTTCATTACACGGACTGACGGTTAGCTGCCACCTTTTAAAAAAAAAATCTTATGTTTTTATTCTTATTTTTTTAAATTATTTTAAATGTCATTGGCCGAGACAAACAAGCCCTGTAGGCGCCACTGGACCGTGACTGTTCAACCAGGCAGCAAGCAATGTTAGGCTTGGCTCTAACTGAACCGACTGTAGTTAATTCGCGCTGATTCTGTCCCCCTACAATAGTCGGAAGTTCCTTGCCCCTTCCGTGAGTTTGCTTTGGATTGAAGCCGATTTATTTGGTGAGGCCTTAGTCACACTGCGGCTTGCGACCACTTGCAACTAGTTTGCAACAAAAGCCGGTGACTTTGCGACCAAAGCAAACAAAAAGCTGGGAAAAACACAAGTCAGCGACTGGTCGCAAGCCCTGAAAATGGTTTTGGTCAAAGGCTTGTTTTTGGTGCAGCCAATAAATAGTCTTGTTTTCACAATTAGACAGTTGGTCGATAGAAACTCCCGAGCCTACACTTTTACTAACCCAAGCGATTTGTAACCTCCAACACCACATAGACATGGAATGAGAGCAACTGTTAGTTAAGTTATACACAGCGGTGGAAATCCAAATTGGCAGAGGTGGTGCAGTGGGGAACATTAGTCGTGAGTCATTTGGAGACAGGTTGTACTGCAGCCATGTGAGTATTGCTTTTCCTGTGATTGGGAAGCAGACGAGATTTAGCGGGAAAGATAACCAGTTTAACTGAATGTATCTGAACACAGCAGCTGAGGCTCGACAGTGAATGGGCTAAGGCTGTATATAGTCCGATGAAAAAAAATCTAATTTTCTAAACCAAGACTTACCTAGATTTGATCTTGCATATCCAGGCACACTCTTTAAACATCTGCTTTTTTTTCTTTTTTCTTTTTTTTTATTGAGGCTGTATTTATACTCTCCATAGCATGTAAGCCCGGGTACCCAGGCTTGTTTTCAATGCTGGCCCGTTGTAGTGTTGGTGTTATCTTACCACACAGTGGCTGCAGATAAGACTTATGGATGAAAACCATTTAAAAGACTTACAAATATATACAATTCCTGCTTCTGCATAGAAGGGAATGAACCTGCTTATGCTGAACTTTCTGGTGCCCAGCATTTCGATGTGCATTCCATAATGGAGAATATTGTGCCTAGAGCAGGATTCGAACCCACACTTCTTGCCATTCCGGGGTTAGCATGGTAACCATTACAAACCCCAATAGCCGATGTCTACTTTTTGTGCTGGGGTTCGTTAAGCAAACAAACAAAGCTCACCATTATAGTACCTAGGCTCCCTGATGCAATCACCCTATCCACACCTACATGTCTGTGTGGCTCCTTACCGGAGAGGTCAATGGAGAATACTAGTACTACACTCGTCTCCCCAGGAATTGTATATATTTGTAAGTCTTTTAAATGGTTTTCATCCATAAGTCATTTAATGATTACGATTACATACTTACCATCAGTCAGCAAACAGCCAATGAAGGAATCAATTAAACTACAAAGCAATCAATCAAGCAATCAATTGAACTACAAATCCACCAATCAAACGATAGCTCAAGCAATCAATCGAACGACAAATATATCAATCGGACAACAAATCGAGAAATCGGGCAACAAATCAAGCAATCAATCAAATGACAAATCAAAATTATTATTTTTAAATTTAAAAAAAAGCAGTCAATCAAACAATCAATCAAACAAACAATCAGTAAAACAACAATCAACCAATCAGTCATACAATCGATCAAAAAATCAATCAGTCGATGGAAGAAACACTTTGGAGTAAACATACAGAGACGCAGGCAAACACTAAACAGGCAGACAGGCAGACAGACTGACGATCATGTATATCAGGTGAGGACTGAACAACATCAGGTGGTCAGGCTATTCTTGTATTCTTGTATTCTTGTTTTCTTGTATTCTTGTTTAAATTTCAAATTGGAAGCACTCCGCCGGAAGTCGGGGCACCGGGACGCCAAGGGTTAGAATGGATGTCAGCAGCGTCTCCCCATTAGTGAGGATAGGGGCGGGGTTTATTGGGAAACTGGGACAGGAGGTTGGGCGTGTTTTATATGGGGGGCGGAGGGGGGTTTGGGGCGGATAGAGGGGGGAGGGAAGGAGGCAGAGGGGATGGAGAGAGGGGGAGGGGTTTATAATGGTTGGGACGCGTGGCCTTATGAGGTCTACAACCCCCGCACACACCTCACCCCCACATACCGCCCCCCCACACACACACACTGTATAGAGGCACATAATGGCGGCAAGCCACAAGTCACCTCAATGGTTTTACATATAGTTAGCGCACGCCCGGTGCGCAGTGTATCACCGGCGCAGATCTCGCGCATGCGCCGTCCGTCTTACCAACGGGCAAATGCAATTACGCGCCAAGCCCGCTTTATAGATGGCGCCACCTCGGCACCGGTCACGTATACATCACACACACACACACATGCATACATGTATGTATACCCACTAACACTCATACACTCATCATCACCAGCACACGCACAACACACACATGCATACATGTCAGTATACCCACTAACACTCATACACTCATCATCACCAGCTCATGCACAACACACACATGCATACATGTATGTATACCCACTAACATTACACTCATCATCACATGCACAACACACACATGCATACAGGTATGTATACCCACTAACACTCATACACTCATCATCAACCTTATATGCACCTACACTCGCACCAGCACACACACAACACACACATGCATACATGTATGTATACCCAGTAACACTCATACACTCATCATCACCTTTTCACCCACCCACACGCGCACCAGCACACACACAACACACACATGCATGCATACATTCACCAACACCCATAGACACATATCATATACACACACACATGCACACACATGTGCATGCATTCATGTATATATACCTACTAACGCCCATACACACGTCATCACCCATACACACACCAAGACATTCACCAACACATATACACACAAACACATTCACCAACACCCATACACACATATATTATCCACACACGTGTTGATAGATTGTGGGGTCGTGGGTTCGAACCCTGGGCGAGTCAAATCAATGACTTAAAAATGTATACTTGTCACTTCCTAGCATGGCGCTCGGCATTATTAGGATAGGGCAAAGACTAGTTGGCTCAGTGTCAGGATAATGTGACGGAGTGGGATATCAGGTCATGGTGCTGGCGGCTTGGTCTTCCAGTGGGGCAGCACTATAAAGGCACCAGGAGTGTGCACTGTCACAAGTCAGTACCCGTCCTGATATGACATTAGGTGTTGCTAGGACATAAAACAACAACAACAAACAAAATCCACACACGCGTGCACACACATACACATGCATGCACTCATGTATATACCCACTAACACTCATATACTCATCATCACCCTTACACGCACCCACACGCGCACCAGCACAACCACAACACACACATGCATACATGTATTATACCCACTAACACTCATACACTCATCGTCACCCTTACATGCACCCACACGCGCACCAGCACACGCACAGCACACACATGCATGCATGCATTCACCAACACCCATACACACATATAAGATATACACACACACATGCACACACATGTGCATGCATTCATGTATATACCCACTAACGTGCACACACACATGCATGCATTCATGTATATATATACCCACTAACGCTTGTATATGCATCATCACCCATACATGCACCAACACACACACACACTTTGAGTATACACACATACACACAAACACATATGCAAATAAACCAGTACTCACACATACATAAACCAACACACATTCACATACACCAACACATGCATGCACATACACCATTACCCACATGTACATACACCACCATTCACATGGACATGCACCAATGCACACATGGACATGCACCAATGCACACATGGACATGCACCAATGCATACATGGACATGCACCAATGCACACATGGACATACACCAATACACACATGCACATACACCAACGCACACATGCACATACACCCACACACACATGCACATACACCAACACACGCTGGTTTCCCATGCAGAAGCTCGTGGGTTCGCATTCCGGCCGAGTCAAACTAATGAACCAAAATTGAAACGTTGCCGTTACCTAGCCTGGTGCCCGCCTTTACTATTTAAACATTCGGCAAGTTTGTTCAGTATTTTATAACTTGAGTATGATATTGGTTGATGGTGCCGGCAGCACGCCACCTTAGTGGGACAGCACTATAAAGGCACTGTGCGCACTGTCAAAAGTCAGTACCTCGTTCTGATACGAACCGGTTGAGTTGGCCTAATCGGTAGGGCGCGTGCCTCGTGTGCAGAAGGTTGGGAGTTTGGTTCCCGGTCGAGTCAAACCAATGACTTTAAAATTAATACTTGTCGCTTCCTAGCCTCCATTATTAGGATAGGGCAAGGACTGGTTAGCTCAATGTCAGGATAATTTGACTGAGTGGGATATCGGGTCATGGTGGCAGCGGCCTGATTTCCCAGTGGGGCAGAACTATAAAGTCACCATGAGTATGCACTTTCACAAGTCGGTATCCATCCTGAGATGAGCTTAGATGTTGCCAGGACGTAAAACTCCAACAACTAACCATTCAGCTGCGAACCTGGATGTTGCCTGGAGTCGGATGTAAAAAGGCCTGACAAGTAAGCCAAATCACCCATGCGCGCACTCACACATACACATACACATACACATACATGCACACCAAGCGCGCACACACACACACACATACACACATACTACATGCCGGGCACAAGCTGGAAGCTGAGAATTGACCTCCTCATCAACCATTCGGCCGCATGCCGAGCGCTGTGCCGACTAATGTCTCTCACCCCCTTCCACACTCCCACCCCCATCCCATCGTCCCACCCTCCTTGCCGTAAATATGCTAACATTTGCCCCGGTGAGAAGTGATGATGGGGCGGCCGTAACGTCCCCCTGCCCCTCCCCTTCCCCCTCCACCTCTCATTCCTCCCCGCCCCCGTCCCACGATCGTGCACCTGCGTATGCACTACCAAACCTACATAATGGCCCCACGTCACCAACTATAAACCACCGTCTCCACCCACCGCGCCGCGACCCAAGAACAACACCGCCGTGCGTGTGCGCGTGAGTGGTTGAGTGGGTGGGTGGGTGAGTGAGTGAGTGGGTGTGTGGGTGAGTGAGTGCGCGTCTGTGTATGTGGGTGAGTGAGTCGGTGAGTGGGTGGGTGAGTGAGTGCGGGTGTGTGTGAGTGCGCGCGTGAGTGAGTGAGTGCGCGCGTTTGTGAGGGCGCACGTGAGTGAGTGCGCACGTGTGTTAGTCCGCGCGTGTGTGAGTGCACGCATGTGTGAGTGCGTGTGTGAGTAAGTGTGCGTGTGTGGGTGGGTGGGTGGGTGAGTGAGTGGGTGGGTGTGTGAGTGCGCATGTGTGCGTGCGCGCGTGAGTGAGTGTGTGTGAGTGAGTGGGTGAGTGGGTGAATGTGCGCATGTGTCGGTGCGTGTGTGTATGAGTGAGCGTGAGTGAGTGCGTGCATGGTGAGTGCACTGGTGAGTGTGATGAGAGTGGTGTGTGTGTGTGTGTGTATGTGTGTGTGTGTGTGTGTGTGTGTGTGTGTGAGAGGCGCTGTTTGTTGCGTGCGCAGTTTTTCTCCTACCACTACTGAGCGCATTCATGTAGTGTAGAGATGAAGACCCGTTGAGAAAGTATGGGAAAGAGAAAGAGGACCCCCCCCCCCCCCCCCCCCCCAAAAGAAGAGAAAAACAGGATCGGTTAATTGTTGGTGGCGCCCCCTGGAGGCGGCGTGCTGCATTAATTGGCACTTCAGCACTGGGCGATTCATATACCACAGCGGCCTCATCTCACGGGGGCCTCCTCCCTCACCCTGGAGGCGGTTAACTGAGAGGTCACCGGATGTGTAACCGGCAGATCCATTACCTCTTAATATAGCTGTGGTGTACAGGTGGCACGCGCGGGCAGACTCGGTCTCGTGTGGGGTGTTCCAGCCCGTCACATGTCCTACTTTTTTCTATTTTTCCCTATTTTTTCCATGAGGCCCTATTTAGCCCTATTTTTTTTTTTTTTTAATTCCTGTTTTTTCCCTTTAAAAAAAATCTTTTGACCAGTTGCATCTCCTCCCCCCCCCCTCCCCTCGAATTGCCATAATTTGTCTCTGATCTCTCTGCACACTGTTTATTCTGGATTATTACCGTTGCAAATTTTATCAGGAAATGTCTATTTTTAAAGAAAAATAGGGAGGGAACCTAGTATTAAGCGGGGGTTGCCGACTTAAGCTGGGTAATGTGGTAGACTACAAATTAAATAGAATGAGACTTGAACAAGTAGCGCAGTATGATCATACCATACTTTAAATTTGAACTTCAATTGTTTCCTGTTTTCATACTTTTTGAGGTGACTGCTCATTTGACGGCCTCTATACACTATTTTGGTACATTTGCTTTTAGTCTCATACCAAATTCCTATTTTCTTCCTATTTGGAGGGGGCTCCTTATTTTATCCCTATTTTTCTGACAAAGAAACCCCTGTTTTCCTATTTTCTTGATCGACTGCCTCACTTGATGCCCTGGTGTTCATTTTATCGGAATTAAAACCAGACGGGATGGCCGAATGAGTTAGAGCATCCGCCTCCCGTGCTGGTAGATCGTGGGTGCACCAAACGGTTGCTTTTTGTTGTTTTATGTCCTACCAACATCTAAGGTCATATCAGGACGGCACGCCAAACTTTTACCACAAGGTTGGCCGCACGCTACCAATACGTTGTGTTGACGCCAAAAATGTTGACGTGTCTCGACGATTAAAAGTGATTTTGCGTGTTGGCGGCATGCCGGCGAGAAACATCGTAATGTGACAGTACCATTAGATGTTACTAGAACATACAACCGAGATGAGAAAGGTAGGCATGGGTGATAGATAATACAGTCACAACGAAGACGGTTGAAACCTGACTTCCGGCATTTTCCGCGATTCCCTGACAATGGTCATCAACATCATGTCTATCTTTTTTTTTAAATTAATTAAAAGGCAGAATCTCAAACCGCCTGATTATGCAACTTTAATGTTGTTAAAGGACATACACTCCGGTTCCAATTCCGGAGTACTGATACAGGTATTGTATGACGTCATGTCAGTCCGTGGGTGGGTGTGGTAAATATGTTTATTCTGGTGAATAACTTCTTTTGTCAACGCCGAATCAACTGCTCTTCCAGGCATTTTTCAATTCGGGATTATTTACACAAACATGGTAATTGGTATATGGAATATGGCATACACTAACTGTATAACATCAGTTTACATTAACATCAGTTCCAAGATAACCAAAGCTGGGCGGTATTGGGCCTTTGCTCAAGGCTCTGGCTGCACTGTGTTGTGTTGATATACATCACATAGCAGCAGGTGTGGTGTATGGCAGCAACACAATACACACACACCAACACATACACACACACAAGCACACACACACATATACACACACACACACACACACACATACACACACACACACACACACACACAGGAGGCGGTCTTTTATCCATACGTGTAATATTTGCCAGCATGATAAATTAATCACTGCAAAAGTGCAATCCAAGGCAACAACACCAAAAACCACTCTTATGTGTAAGCAATTCAATTTTGGCCAGCAGAGAATGTGTCCGTTATTGCCTTGAATTCTAATAAAAAGCTGAGGTCTTTCATATTCCTATCGCGAAAGAATATGAAGACCTGCCGCTATCTGGGAACTGGAAGTAACAGCTACCTGCCGGTTTGCTGACACACCAGGTTCCATGATTGGAACCTGTGAGTACTGCCACAGAAGAAACATATGGTTATATATGTGATGTATAATGCATTATCAGAATATAATGCTATGGAAGGGAATAATACTTATTATGATCATTGATATAATCCGTAAGACGCAACACTGTAATGTTGGCACCATCTCGGCCCACCTCGCCTCCACTGGATGTTGAGCAGTGTCAGTCACACTGGAGGATATATATATATATATTATAACTTATATATACATATATAATATGTGTGTATATAATATATGAGGTTTCTCACTCTACTCTGTGAATGGAAATTAGTATAACTGACGATCTGTATATCAACACTCCGCCTCCTTAGTCTAACCAACTCACTCTACCTCTCCCTATGTCTAGAGCTCTTTCTTTAATTTTTGCTCTGCTCTGCTCTCCTGCTCTTCTCTCCTCTCCTCTCCTCTGCTATGCCCTTCTCTTTATCTCCCCTCCTCTCTTTTCCTTTCTCTGTCTGACTGTGACTCTGTCGTTCTGCTTGTCTCGATCCCTGTGTATGTCTATCTGTCTCTGTCCCTCTCATCGAGTCAAACCAAAGCCTTAATAAAGTATCCTTCTCTCTACTCATCCTGGGGCTTGGTTTCACTAAGATATAACAGGACAACGAGCAATGGAATGAGGAAGACCAATTGTTTGTGCTTGGAATTTCCAATTGGTTATCAGCAAATCTAACAAAATGTGCAAACAAAAACTACTGTCATTTTGAAATAACTGTCAGGACAGTGATATAGTGTTGGTGTGTCCTTGTTCCTGCTAGGATGGCGTGCACCAGACGGAAGACACCACCCCAGAGTACACCGACGAACAACTGCAGCTCATGACGACACAGGACCTGAAGTATGTTAACTACCGGCGGAGCCTCGAACTAAAGGTAAGTCACCAGTTCCTGGGACATAACTTACAGATCACCTTTATAATAAATCACAAACTAATGCCTAAAGCTGTTGAGCATTGAAAACAAATTCTATCATGAACTTGTATGTTATGGACAGAGTAAATAAACCCTTACAGATCCTCTTCTGGCTGAGCTAGGCCCTATTGGGCTTCTAAAGCCAGAGCATTATGGTAAAAAAGAACTCTTTTTTTTGCGCACGTATGGAGGTGGACAGAGCCCTGAAGTCATATGTGTGGGTGTCCTCTCCAATATCTGACCAGCCTTCCCCCCAATTGCTTCTAACGTGTGTCTGTCACTTGAAAGATAAATTAGTGTTTCCTGACGTCACGTCTGGGCCTCTTTTGAGGATCTTATTCTGCTGGCCTCTGGTGTTGCTGTTCAATCTGAGGTTGAGCAAACCCGTATAGACATATTCTATTCACAATTTCCATACACGGTACACACAATAACTGAAGCTGTTGACAATAATAGAAATTGTAAGAACAGTGTAACCATTAATGGTTGTCTTTCCACTGCCCTTATAAACAAATAATATGTATATTGATTTATTAAACCTCTAGAGCTAATATACACTTTTTATTTTGTCTTTTTTTTTTGGTAAAGTATTTATTCATCTGAATATGACATTTGTCAGTGCCGGAGCACTGGTCTTCCGGCCATCTTACTATTGGAACTGACATTCTAAATAATCTAAGTTTGGTCAGTGCTGTATTAGTCACAGCACCGATCGTGTAGAATTAAGGGAGTGGCTCCTGCTGTATAATGTACAGCACCAGTCAGTGCGGTTCATGCAAAAATGGGGAGCAGCACCGAGTAGAAGGTGTATACTCGGGGCAACTCAAACAATCGTTGTGGGTTACATTTTTCTCTTATAAAACAAGCTAAGTTTATAGTTGACAAGACATTTTCTCTGTCTTATGTAATGTTCAAAGTGTTTAAACAGATTGATAGTTGTGTAGGATGTTCGGTGTGTTGTTGGTTTGTTCATGATGGTGTTCTTTCATGATACTGCTCTTTCAATAAACGAACACATCTTAGACAAACATAGGATGAGACCAGGCTAGTCAACGAGTCAAACCAAAGTCTTACAAAGTTGCTACTTGCCTCTATCTTGCCTGGTGCTCGACATTACTAGTGTAGTAGTATGCATTGACCTACTAGTATTAGGCAAGGCTCCATATAGATATTTTTACTTGTTTGTTTGTTGTTGTTTTACGTCCTAGCAACATCTAAGGTCATATCAGGATGGGTACCGACTTGTCACAGTGCGCACTCATGGCAACTTTATGGTGCTGCCCCACTGGAAAACCAGGCCACCAGCACCATGACCTGATATCCCTCTCAGTCACATTATCCTGACACTGAGCCAACGAGTCCTTGCCCTGTAATTATGCCGAGCGCCAGGCTAGGAAGTTATAAGTATCAATTTTCAAGTCTTTAGTTTGACTCGACCAGGATTCGAACCCACAAACTCATGGGTTCGGATCTCCAGATCTCCCAAAACAGGAGACTGGGCTCATTCGGCTCTGCTCATTTGACTTATTAAGCAGTTAAGCAATCACAAGTAACTAACTACTGGTTTTTCTTGAAGATTTATATTGCCTATCATAGATAAGTCTGAATAGACTTGTTTTCACCATTAGACAGGTTGTCGATAGAAAGCCCGAGCCTACACTTTTACGACCCAATGGATTTTTAACCTCCCACCCCACATAGACATGGTATGAGAGCAACTGGCCTTTGATGAAGCTGTAAGTTCTACACAGCGGTGGAAATCCAAATTGGCAGAGGTGGGGCACGGGGAATCGAACCAACGACCTTCAGATTAGGAGTCCGACCTAGAAAAAAGTCAGACACTCTAACCACTCCGCCACAGAGAACACCACGACTGATGTAACTGACCTTAGGTGTTGTTCGGCTGTGAGACTAATAAACCAAGCCATCATTTGTCTAACTATCAGCGTGACGTCACAATGCCCACTGGAAGTCACGTTGGTTGGTTGTTGGAGTTCTACATCCTGGCAACATCTGAGGTCATCAGGATGGTTACCGACTTGTGACAGTGAGCACTCATGGCGACTTTATAGTGCTGCCCCTCTGGGAGACCAGGCCGCCAGCACCGTTACCTGATATCCCGCACAGTCACATTATCCTGACGCTGAGCCAACCAGTCCTTGCCCTGTCCTAATAATGCTGAGCTCCTGGCTAGGAAGCGAAAAGTCTCAACTTTTAAAATCATTGGTTTGACTCGACCAGGGTTCAAACCCATGGATTCGAATCCCACGATCTTCCAGAACGGGAGACGGACGCTCAACTCATTCTGCCATCTCGTCTAGTGGAAGTCACGTGATCGTTATGCATCTTCATTGGGAATGGCATTGGACGGAATTTTGGCGGAAATTGAGGTGAAGGGAAGGGAAGTAATGGAAATGAATAAAGACATCTTTGAGCCATGTTTTTTTATTGTTGTTACAGAAAATCGAAAAGATGAAGAGTCGACTGCATCTACTTGAGGCCGAGGATAAACCAAAGAATAAACACATAATCTTCACGGACACTCGCAAGGAAGGTAAACACCTAGGCTTTCTCTTTGTTAATTGTTCTGCAATATGTGTGTTTTTGGTTACTGCAGACCTCCCAATGTTTCATTTTAACTGGATGCGGTGGCCCAATCGGTCGAGCGCTGGCTTCCAATGTGAGTTAGAAATCTCGGCAGAGTTAAACCAATGACTTAACAAATTGATACGTGTCGCTTCCTAGCCTGGCGCTCGGCATCAATAGGATATCGCCAGGACTGGTTAGCTCAGTGTCAGGATAATGTGACTGAGTGGGATATTGTGTTATGGTGCCAGTGGCTTGGTCTCCCAGTAGGGTAGCACTATAAAGTTGCCATGAGTGTGCACTGTCACAAGTCGGTACCCATCCTGATATGGGCATAGCAGGGTCCGTACATGAAGATATGGAATTTAAGGCTCTTTCAAGGATTTTCAAGGCTGTTTATAAAAAATAGGAATTGAAGACTATTTTCATTTGGATTTCAGGGGGGGGGGGGGAAACATAGTCATATCAGATTATCTTATACCGAATGGCGATTTCAGATTAATTTAGATCAGTGGGGACAGTTTAACAGAATTCAAGGCTTTCAAGATTAATTACCCAAAATAGAATAAATTGACGGCGTTTCCAGGTCTTGAAATGGGGTAAATTAAGTTGAAGACTTTCCAGGCCCTGTATGGACCCTGCCGTAGATGGTGCTAAGATGTAAAACCACAAACAAACAGACAAAGAGACAAACATCAGGTGACCGGATCTTTTAAGACACATTTGAATCAAGATATGAAGCGCTCTTTTCCAAAACGCATTAAGCGCCAATCCCAAAAAGAGTTTGCAATGCCAATGCCAAGTTTGTAGATCATGTTTTGGAAAAGAGCTCTTCATATTTTGATTCAAATTCCTCCAGTGTGTATGGCGCGCGGGGGAACCACGTGTACATAACTCCCTGACAGCTGGGGGGGCCACCTATGCGCCGATGGGGGAAGTAGCAAAGTGTATACAGTAAAATCTCTCTAAAGGGAGTTGGAATACAATACAGTTGTAAGGACCCAAATAAAGTGATCGATATAGGGGAGTGGTCGATCTGTGGAGGTGGTCGTTAGAGAGGTTTTACTGTATGTTCCGCTAGAATTTATACTTGTATAATGCGTTATGCATCACGCTACATTCATGGCATACTACATTATGTATATATATATATATATAAATATATAAAGAGTTCTTTATATACATGAAGAACTCTTTTCCAAAACACGATCTACGAACTTGGCATTGGCATTGCAAAATAATTTCTTTGAATTGGCGTTTATTGCGTTTTGGAAAAGAGCTCTTCATATAGTGGTACCAGACGGGATGGCCGAATGAGTTAGATCGTCCGTCTCCCGTACTGGTAGATCGTGGGGTCGTGGGTTCGAACCCTGGTCGAGTCAAACCAATGACTTAAAAATTGATACTTGTCGCTTCCTAGCCAGGCGCTCGGCATTATTAGGATAGGGCAAGGACTGGTGTGCTCAGTATCAGGATAATGTGACTGAGTGGGATACCAGGTCATGGTGCCAGCGGCCTGGTTTCCCAGTGGGACAGCACTATAAAGTCACCATGAGTGCGCACTGTCACAAGTTGGTACCCTTCCTGATATGACCTTAGATGTTGCTAGGACGTAAAACGACAACAAACAACAACAATTATATAGTGTTGCAGTTTAAATCCGCGTCAGCTGAGTTGTGCCGACAGATGGTGTCTGCACCAGCCTCGGTGTGAATGCTGGGTGAGGAGAGGCGCCCCCTGTCGGCGTGGTCAGCATATGCCAATCATGGCTTGCTGTTAATTCCGCACCACTGGCACTCGACATGCCGCAGATAGCTGGTGATTAGCACTGCATTGTTTGTCTTAATTAAATTGCATGCATTTAAAATGAGATCTAATTGAATGAGCTCGATATTTATGCCTATATATATATACATAGACAAGTATATACTTAAGTATATGCCGATGTAAGAAATCGCTTGGTGCTGAACCCCTCCCCCCCCCCCCCCCCCCCCCCCATGGCAATTCGTGGAGCCGGGCGGGGTTGCCGGCTGTCTTCGCTAGTCGGTGCTGCAGGGCAATATATACACTACTGAGCACGCGCCCACTGCATCAGTCCACCAGTCTACACATCGCCATAAGCTCTCACTATGCTTCAATTTTGCATCGGGCGACCTCTACATCGCCAGTGCAGTCTGCGTCACATGGCAAATGTTTATTGCGGGCCTTGTGGCTGTGTACACCCGGGCCCGGTGATCGACGCTTGCAGTGTTCTATCGATGCAAACAAGGCAAGCGATTCAGTCGGCTGAGAAACTGAGTGAAATGTCAGAGGAACGGAAAGCGACGAAGAAAGAAGACGTGTTGTCGGCTATGGCAGCGGAGTGGGAAGTGCTAGGGGACGATGACAGGGAGGAGTGTGAGCGCGCAGTGACGGGGCGTATCTGTGCGCCGGAGCGCAGGAAGCGGCTGGCGGAGCTGGAGAGGCAGGAGAGGGATCTGGAGCACTTGGCAGTGAAGCGGAAAAGGGGGCGGAGCACGAGTAGGAGGCGCAGCTCCCCAACCGACCACCGGCGGCATAGACGTTCACCCAGCTCAAGCTCTTCGACCGGGAGGTCGGCAAGCCGCGAGAGGAAGCAACGAAGTAAGTGGTCCATCCGTCGATATCTGGAGGGCCAAAAGGCGCCGCCCCCTGTCGGTGTGGTTAGCACATGCCAATCATGGCTTGCTGTTAATTCCGCACCACTGGCACTCAACATGCCGCAGATAGCTGGTGATTAGCACCGCATTGTTTGACCTAATTAAATTGCATGCATTGTTAATGAGCATTAGAACAATGCATCCATTGTTTGGTTACTTATAAGCTGCCTGTTGCCGCATGGAGAGATGTTTGGCAGGAGTCATTTACATCGCTAGGATTAATTCTTGGGTTTCTTTAAGATTCCCCAATTAAGTATTTTCGACAAGGCATACCTCCGAGTCATAGTATTTTCTTCAACTTGTTGGCGAAGAAAGCCATAGGTGGGAGAAGTTTACAGGACAGAGAGTTTTGGAGGGATCGCTACTCTGGTCCCTACCCCTCGTTTGGATCGGTTGGATTCCCATACCGTCATCCTACGACTGTCTATTAACCATACGCCTTTGTTAAAAACGGTTTAAATATGGTGTTAACGCTATGATACACACCTTGTATAATTATACTGTAATTATCTGTGTGATATTCAGCCCGAATAATGCCTAAACATTGGTCTTTTTGGTTTTACTCACAAACTCCGGGCCATGGCTACGAAGCGGAGTAAGGCAGAGGCACCTCGTGAGCTCAGTGAAGATGAAGAACCTTCACCGCCGGCACAGGTGCAAAGGTCGCCAAACAAAAAGATTCTGATGAGGTGGGGTGGCTGACCTAGATGAACAGGTTGCATGTCTAGTACAATAGAAGATGGAGGAGATGCTTCCCTATAGAGTGGCGACCAGGAAAGGGAAGAAACCAGTGTTAAGGCCCTGTCACATTACGGCGTATGGCGGGAGCGTATTGAAAACCTACGTAGGTCCTGCGCATGCCGGCCTATGATGACATTTGGTGACCTTTCGGGTGGTTTTGAGCGTATGTGGAACCTACGAGGAACCTACGAGGCGTATGGGAGCGTATGGGAGCGTGCTGTGACATTTTTTGACAGTATGGGCCATACGCCCTCATAGGTCGAGTTTTTTTGAGTATGCACAAAAAAATTTGGACGGACGGATTTATGAAAGCGTATGGCGGCGTATGCCTCATACGCTTCACATACGCCGGCATCTGGCGGCGTATGAGTAGCGTATGAGTAGCGTATGCGTAGCGTATGAGTAGCGTATACGGCGTATGCCGACGTATATGACGTAACGCGCTTACGCCGCCATACGCTCCCGCAAAAAACCCTAATGTGACAGCCCCTTTACAGGATTCAGAGGAATCCAACTGGGAGGATCTTTGGGAAGATCAGGCCTCGTCTGACGATAGGTCAGAGGAGGAGGTTGTTGTGGCTGCGCACAAACGCAAACACAAGAAGGCACATTCATCAGATGGGAATGAGTACACAAGGGCACATAAAAAGAAGTGGCACATGAAGAGGAGCAAAAAGAAGACCAAGAAGAGCAAGAAGAACAAATCCTCTTCCTCTGACTCTTCATCAGACTCGTCTTCGACAAGTTCTGACTCAGACACAACACACGTGGGGAAATAAGCAGAGTTGAGTAGCAAGGTAATGAAGAAGTGCAAGGTTCTATGGGATAAAAAGATCCATATAACTACGATGATGACGAAAACAATACATGGGCACTTCAACACCTTCAAGCGTCTGAGGTCCTTATGAAGTTGGCCGAAAAACTAAAGGGGATCAAAGGGATCCCGGAATCTGTATCAAAGAGATGGCTTAGTGAGGACCGGAAAAAGTTTGAAACGGTTCTAAACACAGTATACAAAGGGGTACTCTCAGCACTCTCGGCCATCGCACCTATAGCCAATTGAATGATGGCGAGAATAAATTCTCATCGCTGTGCGATGAGATGAATGGGCGAATTGCGCTGCTGACAGCGACAAGCAATTTTCTGTCCTACAGATGTTTCGAAAACGTCTTCAAGGCGGTCTGCACGGATGCAGGCAAGGAGGTAGCCAGATCAAAGAAGGTCTTTGACAATGACGGGAAGGAATACACATTATTCCTTGCCCCCAAGCCCATTAGGGGAAAGCCTGGACAAGACTAAGATGTTTGGTGGACAACTCAAGCACTTGTTCAAACAAGTGGAGTGGAGACCGGTTCCAAGTGTGGGAAACATGGAAACGGACAAAAAGAAGTCCGCAGACACAAATCCTACCCGCTTCAAGAATACGTAGCAGGATTTTCGAAACCGGCGAACCGGAGAACGAGGAGGCCGGTTCAGAACAAACTTCAGCTTCCAAGCCAGGGGAAGGGGCCAAAGGCAGTCATTCGGCTGGAACGACGGGAACAGACCCTTAGTCATCGGTCAGGGCCCACCCACCCTACCGTACCACGACTATCACGTTTCGCTGGTGCCAAAACGAAAACACTATGGTATCCATATAATACTAACATCAGTTTTTATCCTATAAAGTATGTAAAGGATTGCTGTTAATTGTTACTACTGTATTTACTGATCTAATTACCACCCGGACTCGCCAGACGGCGGTGTCGCACCAGGCGAGAGGTCGGCGTGCCTGTCGAGATAGTCAGTGCCGGCCCGATACAGACGAGAGCACACGCACTCCTATGAGTTCCTGAATTCCTGAATCCGTGAGTTCCTGAATTCAATATAACAAAAACTTGGAGTGTGCGGCCCCCACACGGTCAAATTAAACCCAAAACCTGAGTGAAAGTACAGCGACAATGGCAATACCCCTGCCGATGCGGCGGCGGCCTTAATATCTCTTGGATTTTGGGGTTTAATTTGACCGAATTTCACTTATTGAGTAAGTAAAGGGCTGATTCCTTACACGCGGTATGCGGTATGAGAATGCGACAAAAAATCGAAACGCCTTGAAGCCTATGGGCTACATTCCTTACACGCGGTATGCGGCAACTCGATCGGTCCCTGTAGTGATCGGTGCAGCATGCGGTATGCGGCACGTGGTGTGCGAATAGAAACATCAGTCGCACTTGTCCATTAGTTTTAGACGAGGAGAGGCGACTGAGCATTACGGAACAGTCACACACAAGGGTGCTGAGGGGAAACATATGGTAGTGGTGGTGAGGTTCAGTCAGTCGCACTTGTCCATTAGTTTTAGACGAGGAGAGGTGACTGAGCATTATGGAACGGTCACACACAAGGGTGCAGAGTGAAACATATGGTAGTGATGGTGGTGGGGGTTCGGGTTGGTAAAAATGCTACCAGAGCCACAAAAATATGAATACTTATCTATAATTTGGTAATTATAAAGGTAGGAACCGCCATGTGACGTACTAAGAGGTACATAGATATAAATGCAATATTAGGTCATATACAGTGCAGTATTGAGTATACTTGTTTATTTTATTTTTTTAATATAGCCAGTCGTGTGCCGCATGCCGCGTGTAAGGAATCATGCCATTCGCATACCACATACCGCATACCGCATGTAAGGAATCCGCCCTTTATGCTCCTAAATAATATTATTTCAACCCCCGAGTGAATATTCATGGTTCTAAATAACAGAATTAGATCGTAGCAGTGAATAGATTTCTGCAGTTTGTTTCATTTACATTCGCAATAACGCCTCCGATGCGGCGCCTGTGGCCTTAATATCGCTCGGATTTAGGGTTTAATTTTAGCCGAATTTCACTTACTGAGTAAGTTATGCTCCTAAATAACATTAGTTCAACTCCCGAGTGTTATTTAGAACCATGAATATTCACTCGGGGGTTGAAATAATGTTATTTAGGAGCATAACTTAACACACACACTTGATAGTAGACCGGCTCCCTCTACCACATAGGTTGGTTGGTTGTTTTATGTCCTAGCAACATCTAAGGTCATATCAGGACGGGTACCGACTTGTGACAGTTTGCACTGATGGTGACTTTAAAGTGCTGCCCCACTGGGAGATCAGACCACCAGCACCATGACCTGATATCCCACTCAGTCTCATTATCCTGACACTGAGTCAACCATTCCTTGCCTTATCCTGTTAATGCCGAGCGCCAGGCTAGGAAGCGACAAGTATCAATTTTATAGTCATTCGTTGGACTCAACGAGGGCTTGAAGCGGTGGGTTTCGAATCCCACGATCTACCAAAACGGGAGACAGACGCTCAACTCATTGGGCCATCCCGTTGCCAGGAGGCAACACTCCAACGACCAATCAATCAAGATAAGTGTTTTGATTTTGAAAATGTGATTCTTTTATCGGACTATGCAGCTTTAAGTTTAAGCTCGGTCGCAGGTACTTCAGGTAGCGGGGGACCGGCAGGGCGGCGGGGGGGGAGGGGGGGGGGGGGCGCCCGGGAGGGTTCAGTCGTAGTAGTAGTAGTACTACCAGCAGTAGTAGTGCATGTAGTGAGTGGCCCCATGCGTCGTTTGCATGCGGCTCGCGCCCCGGCCACCCCGCCGCCACCGCCGTCCCCCCACCGCCGTCCCCCCACCGCCGTCCCCCCGCCACCTGACCGGCATACCGCCCCCGCCCAGGGCTCCATTTGATCCCTATAATCAGGCCCGTCAGCGCCTGAATGCTCACTCCTGATGTCACCGATTCGATTTGCGTGTACCCAGACCGCCTCCATTGAGGTGGGTCCCCCGGTGTCGGGGAGGCGGCGCCCCGGGGCCCCCGGCGACAAAATGAAATGGCCACATTTCTAGTTATTATAGGCGGGCAGGCGGGTGGGTGGGCTTTTGGTGGTTGGTGGATTGTGGTTGGTGGAAGGTAACTGATGGAATGTGGCTGGTGGTTGGTGGTTTGTGGTTGGTGGTTGGTAGATGGTAGTTGCTGGTTTGTGGATGGTGGACACTAACTGATGGAATGTGGCTGGTGGTTGCTGGTTTGTGGATGGTAGTTGCTGGTTTGTGGCTGGTGGAATATGGTTGGTGGAAGGTAACTGATGGAATGTGGTTGCTGGTTTGTGGTTGGTAGATGGTAGTTGCTGGTTTGTGGATGGTGGAATATGGTTGGTGGAACGTAACTGATGGAATGTGGCTGGTGGTTTGTGGTTGGTGGATGGTAGTTGCTGTTTTGTGGATGGTGGAATGTGGTTGGTGGTTGCTGGTTAGTTGTTGGTGGATGGTAGTTGGTGGTTAGTGGAAGGTGGATGCTGATAGGTGGTTGGTTGGTGTTTTTTTTTTGGGGGGGGGTTTCCGTCCTAGCAACAGCTAAGGTCATATCAGGACGGGTACCGACTTGTGACAGTAGGTACTCAAGGGGATTTTATAGTGCTGCCCCACTGGGAAATCAGGCCATTGGCACCATGACATGATATCCCACTCAGTCACATTATCCTGACACAGAGCTAACCAGCCCTTGCCCTATCCTAATAATGCCGAGTACCAGGCTAGGAAGCGACAAGTATCAATTTTTAAGTCATCGGTTTGACTCGACCAGGAACCGAACTCGCAAACTTCTGATCTTCCGCACATGAAGCCTGTGCTCTACCGATTCGGCCACCACGCCCGGTGTGTTTGGTTGGTGGAAGGTGGTTGGTGGCTAGTGGTTGGTGGCTGGTGGCTGCTGGTTGCTGGTTAGTTGATGCTGGTTGATGGTTGGTGGCTTGTGGTTGGTGGCTGGTGGTTGTTGGTTAGTGACTGGTGGATTGTGGTTGGTTGTTAGTGGCTGGTGATTGCTGGTTAGTGATTGGTGGCTGGTGGTTGCTGATTGATAGTTGCTGGTTGGTGGCTGCTGGTTGCTGGTTAGTTGATGCTGGTTGATGGTTGGTGGCTTGTGGTTGGTGGCTGGTGTCTGGTGGTTGATGGTTGGTGGCTGGTGGATGGTTGTTAGTGGCTGGTGATTGCTGGTTAGTGATTGGTGGCTGGTGGTTGCTGATTGATAGTTGCTGGTTGGTGGCTGCTGGTTGCTGGTTAGTTGATGCTGGTTGATGGTTGGTGGCTTGTGGTTGGAGGCTGGTGGTTGATGGTTGGTGGCTGGTGGTTGGTTATTAGTGGCTGGTGATTTCTGGTTAGTGATTGGTGGCTGGTGGTTGCTGATTGATAGTTGCTGATTGGTGGCTGCTGGTTGCTCGTTAGTTGATGCTGACTGATGGTTGGTGTCTGGTGGTTGATGGTTGGTGGCTGGTGGTTGGTGGCTGGTTGGTGGCTGGTTGGTGGCTGGTGGTTGCTGGTTAGGGACTGGTGGATGGTGGTCGGTTATTAGTGGCTGGTGATTGCTGGTTAGTGATTGCTGGTTGGTAGTTGCTGGCTTGTGGCTGATAGCTGCTGGTTGCTGGTTAGTTGATGCTGGTTGATGGTTGGTGGCTCGTGGTTGATGGTTGGTGGCTTGTGGTTGATGGTTGCTGGTTAGTGGTTGGTGGTTGCTGGTTAGTGGCTGGTGGTTGGTGGATGGTGGTTGGTTGTTAGTGGCTGGTGGTTGATGGTTAGTTGATGGTGGTTGCTGATTGACAGTTGCTGGTTGGTGGCTGATGGTTGCTGGTTAGTTGATGGTGGTTGCTGATTGATAGTTGCTGGTTGGTGGCTGATGGTTGCTGGTTAGTGATTGGTGGTTGCTGATTGATAGTTGCTGGTTGGTGGCTGATGGTTGCTGGTTAGTTGATGATGGTTGCTGATTGATAGTTGCTGGTTGCTGGTTGGATGATGTACAAGTCAAGGAATGCTTAAAGGTGCATCGTCCGATGAAGGGATCAAATTTTCCAAAACAAAAATATTTAGAGAGCTTTGATCCTAGATGGGTCGTTCTCAGAAGTTGTGTACCAATAGTGTGACATCAGGACCACAAAATCAAAATGCTGCCAAAGTCCTATAAACAAGTTTCCTCAATGTGTATGTCCTTTTGCATCTGAATAATTGAAAATAAACATATTCTGCCATTTTTAAGTAGGTCAAATGATGCTCACACCCAATAAATAGCAGTATAGCATAGAAACCAATCTGACTCCAAAATCAAATATTTTCCACACAAAACTTGATATTTTTAGGACATTTCACATTCCACTTGCTTTATAAACAGTAGTAATAATAATTTGAAACCTCATTGCTATGGTTTTGTCTTATTTGTGAATATTAAAGAGAAAAGCCAAAAAATATTAGCATGGTAACAGTCAAAGTGGAAACAACAATTTTACACAAATGTTCGGCTCAAATTTCAATGTTTAGGGGCAATTTCAGGATTTATCTTTTACTATGCCATAACTGGGTCCATGCATAGAGTGTCAAATGGTGAAAATAGTTCCTGAACTGTATCTGTACTCAGTGTTTGATACAGAGTTTCATAGTACTTGCAAGTGGAAATGAAATGTTACGATGTTAATGACTCCAGAAAAGGTTAACTATTTCATAATTTAAATTTCTTTTATAAATAAATGTCTTCAACTTAATGAAGACATTGTATATGACCATTTGAAGTGAAATGAGCTGTTGTTCAGAGGTTTTCATTAAGTTTGTGACACTTTATTTTCAATGCTGTTGACAATGTCACAAATTAGTGATGTAATTTTCTATGAATTTAGCTATATAAATCCCAATAAGATACATAATACACAATATTAACATTTACTTTTGATTTAAAATATCTCCCACATTATTGAGCTAAATGATGAAATCTAAATATTGACACTCCAATAATGGGTTTCTTTGAAATATGCATTTCAAGTAGACTACCTCAAGTGGTACACAGTTTCTGAGAACGACCCAGATATACAACTGGTTCATTATTAAAGTCGCTTAGTCCAATGCTTCTGAGTTCATGTCAGTTTTTGTGATACATATATTATGTTGATCATTATAATCAACCTCACTTCACTTTGAAGTAACTTTTATTTTAAATGGCCATCTTTGGAGATAGACGAGCAAGCATCCAAATTAATTTTGGCATGCACGTCAAAACACCACATGTTGGCTTCAACAGGAATCGATTCTATTAAATTGACTTAATATTCCCATCTATGCATCAACAAATGCTTAATAAGGGCACCAGTATCTAAGTTAAATATGTCAAATCAAATTCTATTAGAATTTGATTTAACATATTTAGAATTTCTAAATGGTGTTTTGGCTGAGAAAATTGTATGTTTACATCGGACTATGCAGCTTGAAATCCTTTATTGGTGCACAGAAGGGAGTACTTAGTAAGTCAAAAAAAATTGTTAACTATCAATGTGCCTGTGATATTCAGAATTTCAATGTGCACACCAATATTAATTTGGCATGGTTTTACTTTAATTATTTCCAGTTAGCCATTTAATTTAATAATACTTACTTCACTCTAAAGTAATGTAGATTGTGTAGTATAAATACTATTTATGCGAATATTATTGAGGCTGACGGTTGTAGCTGTTGAAGTCGTAACTGACACAGATACTAGACATTTCTATGTTCCTATGTAAATGTTGGTGCGGCTCCATTGGGGTAGAGGTATCTAACTGCTAGATGATAGTGTTATACAAACTATTCAGACATGTTGTAAAAATATACGGTCTTTCGGTCGTGATAGCCAAGCTTGGAATCATATCAATATCTCGGGCGACGGACTTGAGGACCATTGTTATGTAATAGTGATGCAATGTGTGCCCACTCGCTGTGTGACATGGAAATAACTATGTGTAAATGTGATGACGCATGGTGACCGGGATTGCGGTATGATGTCCGGATATTAAGATACGGTTACTAATTACAGGAATGTTTCCTCCATCCACCAGGAAGAGTGCAAAAGGGAGAGGGACATGTATTATTGTTTAATGAAACTGTATGGCGACTACTTGTTACCATGGGACTGCTGGGTAAGCATACCCAGCCATTCTGCATACATTAAGGACACCACTTGCCCTGGGGTTGAGTGACAGGTGCCCCTCTTGGGTGCCACCCCTCCCAGGCTGCAGAGGTGTCTGATTGGCTGGCTGTGTGAGCCCAGTCACCCTTGTACTCCGTGCATTTGCTAGACAGACCACACACGCACTCTAGAGATACCAAAGGCAGCAGTTCACCACTGACCTGTGTGTAACACCCATAGGACTTAGGTCCAATGGGCTGTAGGCACTGATTTTGACTGAACAAGCAGAAGCTATGTGGGTCTGTGTAGCAGGTTGTAAGTGAGTCAGGGTGGCAGGTCACTAGTAGGTGAACAAGAGTTGTAGCAATAAAGCTCAACCTTATCACTGCCAATCTTGCATGACTTGTCTCCCTTTCTTTCTTATGAGTTGTGTGTTGGTATTTAGTGTGGGGGGCTGGGGGGGCAGACTGGCAGACAGTTGCCAGGATCCTCCTGATAGTAGTGAGTATAAGAGGAGTAACAATAAGTTATTCTTCAATGTGTTGGTAGGTTTAGGGTAACCGATACAGTTATTGAGCTGGTCTGCAGTTCCCTACAAGATATTTTGATGTGGCATATGGTACTGCAGAGTTGTTGGAGCAGCCTGGGGAGCCAGGTGCGAGCTGAGAGTAGGTCAACTGGGCCTGGGCTGCAGGCAACCGGCGAAAATACCTGAGGGCTTGTCAGTAGTCATTGGGATCTAAAGGTATATGGCAGACACTCAAACTAACCATCTATGCTAACCTTCCACAGTCATGGCAGGGGGGGGGGGCCCATCTGTGATGTGTATCCGGCAGCCAAATGTACAAGCAATATTAAAGTATTATAACTATTATATGTACGTACCTATCTCCCACATGCATATTGGACACATTGCCTGCTTTCAAACCCTGATTCAGTAATTGTGTATACTACTTACAAGAATTCGCGCATAAAAATGCTGTGATTGCTAAGTCATTGGGTCAATTATTCCACGTAGCCACAAAATAATTGCAAAGAAACGTTTTATCATATTTTCTTGTAGTATTTGATGTGGAGAACAATATATCAAAAGTTGGACAATTTTGGCGCACGGGAAAGTCTCTAATTCGATTTTACATGGATAGTGTACAGTGTATGAATACATGTGCGGTATGCAGGTATTGCAGGTATTGCAATACCTCAGGGAGTTTGACGCCCCTGCCCTGCAGAGTTGTAATCCACTGCCTTGTGGTATAGGTTCTTGACAGAACCGAAGGCTAAGGGATCAAATCCTAAACAGAAAACCATGTCACTGTGGCAGCATTAAGGGCGGTTGATGTATGGAACTCCCAACATCTCCCGACCAGCCACTGCTAGGACAAATAGTTTTGCGCCTGTCTGGACATGTTCTTGCCGGTGTGAAACCTCTATTTGCTCCCCGAGAGAGTGCCACTGGTAACTTGCAAAAGCCAGCAGCATTTCAACACTTTTGCAGGCAGCTTTCATGAAATGTCGACATTAAGACCGACTCATGGACATCACGCTCACTGCAGAGAGCTAAATGGAGAGCGGCAGTCAAGTAATGAAAGCAGTCTTTGTCGAATCGCGACCGACAGCATGATGATGATGAATTCAGGCATGTGTGATGGTCCTAATAGATTCACAGCTACTGCTTGTATATTTTTTACGTGTACTGTGTATGGTATTTTATGTACAAAATCATATCTATGGAGGGAGAACTTTAGTTCAAGAAAGGCTTGGCTCAAGGAAGACTTGCTGCTTGGAATGATTGGTTCAAGGAATGAGTGGATCAATGACGGCTTGGTTCAAGGAAAGTTTTATTCAATGAAGGTTTGATTCAGGGAATGATTATTTTAAGGACTGATTGGTTCAAGGAAGGTTTTGTTAAAAGAAGGCTTGGTTCAAGCAAGGCTTGGTTCAAGCAAGGCTTGGTTCAAGCAAGGCTTGGTTCAAGCAATGCTTGGTTCAAGCAAGGCTTGGTTCAAACAAGGCTTGGTTCAAGCAAGGCTTGGTTTGAGGAAGATTTTGTCAAAGGAATACATGGTTCATGGAATGATTGGTTCCAGGAAAGTTTTCAGTAACATCCACGATTACCACCAGCACGACTATCGTCGACACAACATCACCACCGTAATCACCACCATAACCACCAGCAATGGAACCACAGCTATCAACTCTAGCATGGTCAGTACCAAAACAACCATAGCCATAGACATCACCAATGCAACCGTAACCTTCACCAAACAACCATAACTATCACCAAAGCAATCATAGTCATCAACAACACAATCATAACCATCGCTAAAGCATCATAACCATAACCATCATCATAACCATCATCAAAACACCCATAACCGCCACCAACACAACCATAGCCATCACCAAAACAACATAACCATGGCCACCCCAAAACAACTGTAACCATCACCAAAACAACCATAGCCAACAAACCAACCACAACCAACAAAACAACATAACCAACAAAACAAGCCAATAAAACCACAACCAAACAAGCAACAAAACAATCACAACCAACCACAACAAAACAAACACCCGCAACCACACAAAACAACCAACCAACAAAACAACCAACAAAACAACCAACAAAATAACCAACAAAACAACCAACAAAACAACCAACAAAACAACCAACAAAACAACCAACAAAACAACCAACAAAACAACCAACAAAACAACCAACAAAACAACCAACCAAACAACCAAACAACCAACAAAACAACCAACAAAACAACCAACAAAACAACCAGCAAAACAACCACACCCAGCAAATCAACAACCAACAAAACAACAGGACCAGACGGGATGGCCAAATGCGTTAGAGCGTCCGTCTCCCGTGTTGGTAGATCGTGGGGTCGTGGGTTCGAACCTTGGTCGGCTCAAACCAATGACTTAAAAATGTATACTTGTTGCTTCCTAGCCTGGTGCTCGGCATTATTATGATAAGACAAGGACTGGTTGGCTCAGTGTCAGGATAATATGGCTGAGTGGGGTATCAGGTCATGGTGCTGGCAGCCTGGTCTTCCAGTGGGGCAGCACTATAAAGTCGCCATGAGTGAGCACTGTCACAAGTCGGTACCCGTCCTGATATGACCTTAGATGTTGCTAGGACGTAAAACAACAACACAAACAAACAAAACAACAACAACCAACAACAAATTCCGCAATCACATCCAAAGTATTAAAAAAAACCACAACCACCAGCCAGTCGCTGGTTACCGACTCCTGTCCAACGCCTGCCCACTGCGGCACCAGTGCATTCATAACGCCGTGACGGGGGTCAGATCAAAGGGCGCAGTCAGTGAGAGCTGGTCAGTGAGGCGTGTCGGTGAGCAAAGGTGAGGTGTGGTCAGTCAGCCGGTCAATTCATGCCCGTTACACCTGGTTAACCCACACACACCCACACACACACCCACAGACACACACACACACACACACACACACATGATCAGGCATGTATACCCCTGTCACATTGGAACGTGTTGTGCGGCGTGCCGGCAACGCGGCCAAGTTTTCGGCGTCTTGGGAGAAAGTTTGACGAAACCGCAGCGCGTGAGTAGCGTGTTAGTAATGCGCTGCGAACGTGTGTCGACGCGCGGCGGTTGAAAGTGTCAACGTCCCGCCAGCGGGTTCCCAGCGTGTTGTCAGCGTGTTGTCGGCGCGTTGACGGCGTGGAGGGATCGAGTTGGTATGATACCAACTCGCTGCCTCCACGCCGGCAGCGCGTCCAGACCCGCCGCCAACGCGTCCAGGCGTGCCGGGAATATGTCCAATGCGCTGAGAAACGCTGGCGGAGCACCGACAACGCGCCGATAACACGCTGATGGCACGCTGGGAACCCGCTGGCGGGACGTTGCAGACGTGCCGACGGAACGCTCGCAATATGGCGAAACAAATGCCAACGTTAACCGACGTTGATCAACGTCCTGCCAGCGTTCCACCGGTGCGCCGATAACGGGTTCGACGGGTTGCTAACGCGTCCGTAACGCGCCCGCCAACACGCTGCTGCGCATTGCGGCCCGTCGAAAGTTTTGTGCAAGCACAAAACTTTCTCCGCAGACCGACGCGCGCCGACGGCCGCCGACGTGCCGGTACACATGTTGCTATGTACCGACGCGCCGGAAACGCCCTGGTAACGTACCGTTAACGTACCGGATGTGTACCGACGTTTCACCGAAAAACCCAACACGTCGGCGCGCGTCGACCCACGTTGGCCCGAAACGTCGTAATGTGACAGCCCCATAAAGGGCCAAGCAGTTCGACGTTACAGGTGCGGACAGACAGGACGCGTGCGTCGGGCGTGCGTAAAGTACAAGCGTACGTCGTGCGGTTCTCACGCGTAAATAGCGAACACACTGGACGCGTCTGCCACGCGTCATATTTCTCATGAAGACTGCTTCCTCTGTGTCTGTGTGTGTGTCTGTGTGTGTGTCTCTGTGTTGTGTCTCTGTGTGTGTCTGTGTCTCTGTTGCTGTGTGTGTGTCTGTATGTGTATCTCTGTGTCTGTGTGTGTGTCTCTGTGTTTGTGTGTGTGTGTCTGTGTGTGTGTGTCTCTGTGTGTGTGTCTCTGTGTGTGTCTCTGTGTCTGTGTGTCTCTGTGTCTGTGTGTGTGTCTGTGTGTGTGTCTGTGTGTCTCTCTGTGTGTGTCTGTGTGTGTGTCTCTGTGTTGTGTCTCTGTGTGTCCCTGTGTATTTGTGTCTCTGTTGCTGTGTGTATGTATGTGTGTGTATCTCTGTGTCTGTGTGTGTGTCTCTGTGTTTCTGTGTGTGTGTATGTGTGTGTGTCTCTGTGCGTGTCTCTGTGTGTGTGTGTGTCTCTGCGTGTGTGTCTGTGTCTCTGTGTGTCTGTGTGTGTCTCTGTGTTGTGTGTCTGTGTGTCTATGTGTGTCTGTGCGTGTGTCTGAGTGTGTGTGTGTCTCTGTGTGTGTGTATCTGTGTTGTGTCTCTGTGTGTGTCTGTGTCTGTGTGTGTCTCTGTGTGTGTCTCTGGGTGTGTCTCTGTGTGTATATGTGTCTGTGTGTGTCTCTTTGTCAGAGACACAGAGACACAGACACACACACAGAGACACACACAGAGACACAGAGTCACACACAGAAACACACACAGAGACACACAAAGACACACACATAGAGACACATACAGAGACACAGAGACACACATACAGACACAGAGACACACACAGAGACACACACACAGACACATACAGAGACACACACATGCACACACAGAGACAAAGAGACACAGACACAGAGACACACACAGATACCGACACAAAAACACACACACATACACAGAGACACACACACAGACATGGAGACACACACAGAGACACACACATAGAGACACAGAGACACACACAGAGACACACACATAGACACACACATAGACACAGCGACACACATACAGACACAGAGACACACACATAGAGACACACACAGAGACACACACAGAGACACACACATAGACACAGATACACACATACAGACACAGAGACACACACACAGAGACACACACACAGACACACACAGACACACACACAGACACAGAGACACACGCAAAGTCAGGCAAAGTCAGGCAAAGTCAGGCAAAGTCGGGCAAAGTCAGGCAAAGTCAGGCAAAGTCGGGCAAAGTCAGGCAAAGTCAGGCAAAGTCGGGCAAAGTCGGGCAAAAGCCAAGCGTTACCACGCGTCAAGCGTAAATAATCGCTCCAAAAGCGATCCGTGACGCACGCGTGACGCACGCGCGACAAACGCACGCGCCAGTGTGTTCGGGTTCTCTTTATTACATACGTTTTGATTTTTTACGCACGCGCGACGCTTGACGCACGCGCGAGATACGCGTCCGGTGTGTTCGCAGCTTAGACGTTACAGAGACAAACAGACATGTGTAGAGATAAGGAGGTTTTACATGCTGGCAACACCTAAGGTTATATCAGGATGGGTACCGACTTGGACAGTGTGGACTAATGACAAACCAGACGGGATGGCCAAATGAGTTGAGCGTCCGTCTCCCGTTTTGGTAGATCGTAGGTTCAAACCCACAGGTTCGAACCCTGGTCGAGTAAAAAAAATTATTTGAAAATTGATACTTGTCGCTTCCTAGCCGGGCGCTTGGCATTATTAAGATAGGGCAAGGACTGGTTGGTTCAGTGTCGGGATAATGTGACTGAGTGGGATATCAGGTCATGGTGCTGGTGGCCTGTTCTCCCACTGGGGCAGCACTATAAAAGTGCCATGAGCGTGCACTGTCACAAGTTGTTGCCAGGACAAAACTCCAACAACCAAGCAAGCAATTGCAACTTCATAGTGCTGTCCCACTCGGAGACCAGGTTGCCTGCACCATGACCAGGGGGGGGGGGAAGAAGGGTGGGGGGGGGCGGAGATATGTCTCAGTGTGTACAAAGACCCTATAATACTAAGACGGCTCACTCAGCCTGTTCTGTGTAATCAAAATGATCAAACCCACCACTTGGTGCGCTGGCTGTTCTCTTGGTTAAACAGGGTCTATATTATATGTATAAATGTATATATGAATGTGAAAGATGTGTCATGATGGTGATGCTGATGATGATGTGTATTTGTTCATAGCAATTTCATATTGATGTGTATTCATACTTAGCTATCTCATGTATAATATAATTGTATGTGTTTACATGTGAAACACCAACCAGCAGCCGGGCTGATCAAACCCACCACAAGGTGGCACTGCGAAATTTACATTACCATGGGAGAGATAGGGAGTGAGCCGTCTTAGTATTATAGGGTCTTTGGTGTGTATATATCTGTGTCTGTTTGAGTATATTCAAAGTGAATGGAGGTTGGGGGGGGGGGGGGTGAGTAGATAGATACATACAAGGAGAGAGGGGTGGAGGGAGAGACAGCGATAGAGTGAGAGACGGTAGTTTGTTTTTAATCCTAGCAACATCCAAGGTCATGTCAAGATGGGTACCGAGTTATCTCAGTGCGCACTCACTGCAATATTTTATAGTGCTGCCCAACTGGGAGACCAGACCAATGGCACCATGACCCGAAATCCTAGTCAGTCACATTATCTTGATACTGAGCAAACTAGACTTTGTCTTATCCTATTAATGTCCAGTGCCAGGCTAGGTAGCGACAAGTATCAATTCGGTAAGTCATTGGTTTGAGCTGGTCGGATTTCGGACTGACAACCTACCGCATGGGAAGCCAGTGCTCTTCCCGATTCACCAATAGAGAGGGACAGTGAGTGAATGTGTGTTGTCATGTGTGTTTGTATCTGAGTGTGACAGACAGATAGACATACAGATAGGGGAGAAAGACGGGTGGCGTTTTATCTGAGTTTGTTGATGCGCATGGTCCAAATATTGTGCTATAATTAAAGTTGCATAGTCCGATGGTTTTGAGTTTCTTTCATTTTCTGAGATAAACATATTAGGTTGTTCATTATAATCTACCTTACTTTAGTTTGAAGTAACTTTTATTTTAAATCGCAAACTTTTGAGATATTTGAAATGGTAACATGCTAAACTAATTTTGGCAAGCTTGCCAAAACTCTATCACCATAGGCTTCTGCAGTAACAGGTTCTCTTAATTGACTCAGTAGTCCCTTCTATGTGCAGGTAAATGTTTAATAAGTACATCAGCATCTAAGGTAGATATGTACAATCAAATCTAGATAATTGTTTTGGTTTTGAAAATTTGATGTTTTCATCGGACTATGCAGCTTTAAATATAGTAGTTTTGGAATATATGCATGCCTGTGTCGTTTTTGTGTGGCTTGTGTGCATATCTCAGGGTTTGTGCAGGTCCTTGAAAACCCGGAAAGGACTGGAATTTGATCATTTAGGATTCCAGGCCAGGAAAGTTATGGAATTTGTATAAAAATCCTTGAAAATCCTTGAAAATGGAAAATCATGACTTTAAAAAAATTGTGTAAGGCCTATATTAGCTGATGTACCTGAACTTTAATCGGTGATGTTTTGTATGTGTAGTGATTTGTGTGGGGTTGTTATCCTGCCTCTTGATTTTTACATTAAAACTATGCATACATTCATTGTTATTTTGTTATGCTTATTTACACTTTACAGCTTACAGAGTGACTGGACTATTATTAAATACAGCTGTGTTTTGGGTTACTTTAATTTTATAAACGCCTTTAAAACATCCTGGAATTGTGCACGGAAAAGTCCTTGAAAGTCTTGGAATTTGATGTCAAAATGGGAATGAAGCCTCTCTCTCTCTCTCTCTCTCTCTCTCTCTCTCTCTCTATCTCTCTCTATCTCTCTCTCTTTCTCTCTCTCTGTCTGTGTCTGTCTCTCTCTGTCTGTCTCTCTCTCTCTCTGTCTCTCTATATATATATACACACATATATATATACACACATATATACATACATATTATATACTCCGAGCGAGGGGAGGATTGGCCCTGCGCAGGAGGCGGAGCGGTGCATGATGGTAACCCCCCCCACCACCCCCACCCGGATATGGGGGTGGGGGAGTGCAGGACACTACAGGCATTATTACATGCGATAAAGGGTTCATCACTATCCATATATATATATATATATATATATATATATATATATATATATATATATATATATATATATATATATCACTGTTTTTCTACTAACAAAAGATAATCTGTGTAAGCCATGAAATGACGACACACCAGCATCGATAGCGAGTTACCTTGCTTTTTCTGCCTTTTGTTTCTTGTTGCTTTTACTTATTTTTAATTGAAATTGTGGGGGAATGGGCGGTGCTTACTCAGGTTGTTTGTGTCCACGGCTGTGCAGTGTTGGAGTGTGGTTGTGCAGTGTGCGGCCCGAGTGCCAGTTCAATGGCGGGGAGGCGGCTGGCGCGTGTTGGGGGTGGGTGGGAGGGGGAGGGGGATCCAGTGTGATGGATTGACTGTCGAGCGGGGGAGGGGCAGGGATTTGGACGCAGCTATCCGCCCATTCATCAAACCGACACCCCACCCCAACCAACAGCACCACCGCCACTACCACCACCACCAACAGCACCAACAGCACCACCGCCACTAACCACCACCACCAACAGCACCAACAACACCACCAACAGCACCATTGCCACTAACCACCACCACCACTAACAGCACCACTGCCACTAACCACCACCACCAGCACCATCATCACCACCAACTGTAATGGAAGGATGTGGACACGTTGAGCTCGAGTGTAAGACTGGTTTATTTCCCTCTCTCACGTGCCGGTGTCCCGTGCCTGGTCACATGACCAGCACGCCCGCCCGGTCTTGCATTCCATACATATGTCACATACCTTACATCTTCCCCCTTCGGGACAATGATCACATTTTCCGAGTCCTGCCTGTTCAATAAACAATGTTCAGCAGATACATTATGTTCTCCCGTGTCATTTCCTTCTTCTTTTTTTTTTTATCGCGAATGAAAAGAGAAAAACAGAGGATAAGAAAAAAAAAACACAAAAAAAAACAACAACATGTAAATATACATATGAATGAACATAAAACGAACAACACTTCAAATGCCATATCATCCTAACATCTCCAACATCAACATTGACACCCAAATGTCTGCCTTTTATAATTCTGTTTCATTAACTCTATTGGTCAGTTTCTTTGCCACCTGACCTAACATTTTTCATTTATTTTGTGCCATTTGCACGTACAATATACCACTGACCTACTCTCCTAACCTCTCTACTGGCCTACTGACTCGACCTGACCTTGTAACATAATTGTTATTAGCAGTTGCCCCTGTCGCGTGAGGCTCGTCAGCCTGTTGTGATTGGGTTTGCGCGCGGTTGGCTATGCCCACTGACTCGTTCATGTCTGTTTCTGCTTTGAAAATCTGCACTCGGTTTCGACGTAATTTCTTTTGATCCCCGTTCACTATTTCATAGTCCCGGTCAGATGGGTTGTTTGTTTTCGTTATGGTCCCTTTCGCCCATCTATTATCGTGTGTTTTGTACCTGATTTTGTCTCCCATGTGAAGGGGTTGGTGTCCTGTTTTTGCATGTTTGTCAAAATTTGTTTTCTGTTTCATTTGGTTCTGTATAATTTCCGTCAGTTTTGATCGCTGTGCCTTTGGTTTCAGATTCTTAGTGGTGACAGGTAACTTTGACCGCAGTCGTCTATTCATTAGTAACTGGGCCGGTGAGGCGTCAATCCCAGTTAACGGGGTATTTCGATAGTTCAACAGAGCTATGTTTACATCGGTTCCTTCCATGACTGATTTTTTTATCATAGTTTTCATTGTTTGTACGTACCGTTCGCTTTGCCCGTTGCTCTGGGCATGCATGGGGTTTGAGTATGTTGGTTTAAACCCGTACTCTACTGCAAATTGTCTGTATTCACTGCTTGTGAATTGAGGCCCATTATCTGTTACTATTATTTTCGGTATTCCATATCTACCGAACATTTGTTTCATTGTTCTGATCGTGTTTGCACTCGTGGTGCTCGTTAACTCCACGATTTCCGGGAATTTAGAATAGTAATCAATGAATAGGATAAAGTGTCTTTCACGAATTTGGAAGAAACCAATGCCGATTTTGTTGTACGGTAACTCGGGAATATCATGACTCACCAATGGCTCTGCGTGTGGTTTATTCCTAAACGATTGACATGTTGGGCATCTGGATACTTTATCTTCGATTTGAGCGTTTATTCCTGGCCAAAAAACATAATCCCTTGCCAATTGTTTAGATTTAATTATCCCTAAATGGCCCTCATGAATTTTGTTTATCATGTCCGGCCGTAATTTTTCCGGTATCACTATGCGATCATCTTTTACTAATATGTTCCCGCTTGTGGTGATATCATTTTTGTATGTGAAGAAAGGTTTCACATCGTCTCTGATGTTTTTGTTTGTTTCTGGCCACCCTACTCGTGTGAGGCGTGCTACTTCTTTTAAGGTTTCATCGTTTTGGGTTGCTTTTGAAATACTCGTCAGTTCATCTTCAAAGATGTCCAAAGCAGCTATGCTGATGTCCCTGTCAAATAGGTTGTTCGGCCCTGTTGTTGTTGAGTGGGCCCTCGACAGGGCATCTGCAAAGTACATGTGAACACCCTTTTTGTACACAAAGTCGAGGTCATAATTCTGAAGGCGCATGCGCATTCGTTGCATCCTAGCAGACAACTTCCAAATCGGTTTGTTCATGATCGCGATCAATGGTTTGTGATCCGTTTCAATCAATGTGTTTTCCCAAATATATAGTCATGGAACTTTTGGCAACCGAAACAGATTGCCAAAAGCTCCTTTTCTATTACTGCATATGCACTTTGTGCTTCATTTAATGCCTTTGATGCCATCGCATTTGGGCGATCATTTTGGAACATTGTTGCTCCCAAACCAGACTTGGAAGCGTCCACCTGGATGGTAGTTCGCTCTTTTACATTGTAATATCTGAGCACAGGTGCTCTTGTCAAAGCAGTTTTTAGCCTCACAAATGCTTGTTTTTGATCGATCTCCCAGTGCCATGCGACTTCACGTTTTAACAAGATTCTTAAGGGTTTTGAAATTTCGGCTAGCTTTGGAATAAATTCCGACACATATCCCACCATTCCCAAAAACCGTTGTATGTCCGCTTTGTTTGTTGGCGTTGGCATTTCATTTATCGCTTGTATTCGCTCAGCACTGGGTTTCAGACCATGTTCAGTAAGAGTGTGACCCACATAACTGACTTCTTTTTTACAGATTTTAGACTTTTTTGGGTTGAGCCTTAGATTGACCTCTCTTGCTCTCTTTAACACTGCCTCTAACCTCTCGTTATGCTCCTCTAGGGACTTTCCATATATGAGGATGTCATCTGCCACAACATTTACACCTGGCAGATCGCATAGTATTATATTCATTTGTTCAATAAAAATGTCACCTGCCGTTTTGATTCCGAAGGGCAGACGTGTGTATCGGTATCTGCCCCACGGAGTGTTAAACGTGCAAATGTGTGAACTTTGTTCATCTAAGACTATCTGCCAGTACCCACTGTTGGCATCAAGCACAGTGAAAAACTTGGCCCAGTGGGTTTTGGCAATTACTTCTTCGATTGTTCTCGTCGGATATGCCCCCCGCAACACTGCTTTGTTCAGCTTTGTGGGGTCCAGACAAACTCGTATCTTCCCTGGCTTCCGGACAATCGTTATTGAGCTGACCCACTCTGTCGGCTCTTCCTGTTTAGTTATTACACCTAAAGCGATCATTCGATCAATTTCTTTTTTCACCTCATTCTCTATGGCATGAGGAATACGCCGAGGAGGGTCAACCACTGGTGGAACATTTGGATCTACATGAATCTTTGCATTAACTTTAATTATGCCCAGTCCATTGAAAACATCACTATAAGTATTTACCAGATCATTTGCTTTTTCATCATCTTTGCCTTCTTTGCTGACCGCGCTGACCGTGCTGACTCTGTTGAGGAGGTTTAACATCACGCACGCCTTTTTCCCCAGTATCGGGCTTCCCGTTGAAGTAACTTGGAATCGCAGCACACAGCTGTTGATCTTGATGTCTGCTTCTCCTTCCGGGTAGATATGGTTCCCAGCAAACGTGATCAACCGGCATCGGGATGGCTTCATCACGGTGTTGTGGATTTGGTCGAAAATCGCCTTGGGCAATATATTCGCTTGCGACCCACTATCCAGCTTGAAACGAATGTCAGTGTTTCCCACACATATGTCAGCATACCACAACTCTTCATCATTCTCCCTTTCATCAATCTCCCCGACAAATAGGTCTGCATCTTCCTCCTCGTACGGTCTCGCTTCCTCGGGCTGATTGTGCTCATCAACATCAAGCTCATTCACAGGGGCCGTTGCCCGCTTGCTTCGACACACTTTTATAAAATGTCCGATTTTCCGACATCCGGCACATTCCTTCCCTTTCGCAGGGCACTGGCCTTTGTTGTGGTTGTATCCACATCGGGGACACTCGTACCGCGGGGTATCCGAGCGTGCCCCGCCCCCTCGACCGGGTGTCCGAACTTGTGTTGACCCCATGCTAACCGGCATGGTGGGCGTTGCCCGGCGGCGGCCATACTTGTTGACCGCATCAACTTGACTGTCTTTCGTGGTGTCTACTTCCCCTATCGTGTCCTGGTGTTCGCTTAACCGACACATCTCTACACATTGTTCAAGCGTCAGCTTAGGTGTTTGTAGAAGTCTATTCCTCAACTCCTTGTCCTTTATCCCACAGACCAGCCGGTCACACAACAGCGAGGATTCCAGGTCTTCACAGAAAGCAATCCGGCCTTGTAACTCCCTAATGTAGGCGTCCATACCTTCCGTGGTTTGATTCAATGAGTGAAATTTGTAGCGCGTAACAGTGAGGTTTTCCTTCCCTTCGCAGTACGTTCGAAATAATTGGATTAAAGGGCCTATTTTTTCTTTGTCGCTGCCTTCCATGGTGGCATTCCTGTAGACTTTTTGTGCCTCGGGTCCCGCTACGTGCAAGAAAATCAAACATTGCACTTTCTCCGCTTTTGACGTGACTCCCGTCGCTCCGGCGTATATTTCATACGAGCTTAACCACGCTCGCCAGTTCATGGCCATATGGTTATCCAATACTAGTGGTGCTGGCGGTTTAAGTCCGGATAACGCCATGTTTGCTGTGTATCCGTCTTCGTTTTCACTATCTGACACCATGTAATGGAAGGATGTGGACACGTTGAGCTCGAGTGTAAGACTGGTTTATTTCCCTCTCTCACGTGCCGGTGTCCCGTGCCTGGTCACATGACCAGCACGCCCGGTCTTGCATTCCATACATATGTCACATACCTTACACAACAGCACCACCAACAGCACCATCGCCACTAACCACCACCACCAGCAGCACCACCGCCACTAACCACCACCATCACCACCACCACCACCACCAACAGCACCACTGCCACTAACCACCACCACCACCACCAACAGCACCATCGCCACTAACCACCACCACCACCAACAGCACCATCACCACTAACAACCACCACCACCTTCAGCACCATCACCACCACCAGTACCACTACCATCACTGCCATCAACACCACCAACAGCACCATCGCCACTAACTACCACCACCACCAACACCACCACCACCATCACTACCATCAACACCACCATCATCACCGCCACTAACCACCACCACCACCGCCACTAACCACCACCACCACCACCATCACTACCATCAACACCACCATCAGCACCACCACTAACCACCACCCAACCAACAGCACCACCGCCACCAACAACAACACCATCGCCACTAACCACCACTACCAACAGCACCACCGCCACTATCTACGACCACCACCAACAGTACCACTGCCACTAACCACCACCACCACCAACAGCACTACCACCACTAACCACCCCAACCAACACCACCACCGCCACTTACCACCACCACCACCAACAACACCACCACCACCACCCCAACCAACAGCACCACTGCCACTAACTACCACCACCATCAACAGCACCATCGCCACTAACCACCACCACCACCACCAACAGCACTACCACCACTAACCACCCCAACCAACAGCACCACTGCCACTAACTACCACCACCATCAACAGCACCATCGCCACTAACCACCACCACCATCAGCACCACTAACCACCAGTAACCACCACCACCATCATCACTACCATCAACACCACCATCAGCACCACTAACCACCACTAACCACCACAACCACCATCACTACCATCAACACCACCATCAGCACCACCACCACCATCACTACCATCAACACCACCAACAGCTCCACCGCTACTACCACCACCAACAGCACCATCGCCACTAACCACCACCATCACTACCATCAACACCAACATCAGCACCAGCACCACCACCACCGCCACTACCACCACCACCAACAGCACCACCGCCACTAACCACCACCACCAACAGCACCAACAACACCACCAACAGCACCATTGCCACTAACCACCACCACCACTAACAGCACCACTGCCACTAACCACCACCACCAGCACCATCATCACCACCAACAGCACCACCAACAGCACCATCGCCACTAACCACCACCACCAGCAGCACCACTGCCACTAACCACCACCATCACCACCACCACCACCAACAGCACCACTGCCACTAACTACCACCACCACCAACAGCACCACCGCCACTAACCACCACCACCACCAACAGCACCATCGCCACTAACCACCACCACCACCTTCAGCACCATCACCACCAGCAGTACCACTACCATCACTGCCATCAACACCACCATCAGCACCACCGCCGCCACCACCACCAACAGCACCATCGCCACTAACTACCACCACCACCAACACCACCACCACCATCACTACCATCAACACCACCATCATCACCGCTACTAACCACCACCACCACCACCATCACTACCATCAACACCACCATCAGCACCACCACTAACCACCACCACCACCACTAACCACCACCCCAACCAACAGCACACCGCCACCAACAACAACACCATCGCCACTAACCACCACCACCAACAGCACCACCGCCACTATCTACGACCACCACCAACAGTACCACCGCCACTAACCACCACCACCACCAACAGCACTACCACCACTAACCACCCCAACCAACACCACCACCACCACTTACCACCACCACCACCAACAACTCCACCACCACCACCCCAACCAACAGCACCACTGCCACTAACTACCACCAGCATCAACAGCACCACTAACCACCACCACCACCACCAACAGCACTACCACCACGAACCACCCCAACCAACAGCACCACTGCCACTAACTACCACTACCATCAACAGCACCATCGCCACTAACCACCACCACCACCATCAGCACCACTAACCACCACCACCATCATCACTACCATCAACACCACCATCAGCACCACTAACCACCACTAACCACCACAACCACCATCACTACCATCAACACCACCATCAGCACCACCACCACCACCACCATCACTACCATCAACACCACCAACAGCACCACCGCTACTACCACCACCAACAGCACCATCGCCACTAACCACCACCATCACTACCATCAACATCAGCACCAGCACCACCACCACCGCCACTAACCACCACCACCAGCACCACCACCATCACTATCACCACTACCACCACCATCATCATCACTACCATCAACACCACCATCAGCACCACCACCACCATCATTACCATCCACACCACCATCAGCACCACCACCACCACCACTACTAACCACCACCACCATCACTACCATCAACACCACCATCAGCACCACTAACCACCACCACCATCACCACCACTACCATCAGCACCACCACCACGATCACTACCACTGCCACTGCCACTGCCATCACCACCACCAACACCAACACCACCACCGTCACCACCACCAACACAATCACTACCACCACCCACACTCCTACCCCTACTACACCCATGTACATGGCACCACCACCCCCACCACCACTATCACTATCACCACCACCATCACGACCACCACCAGTGTAGTTTAATTCCTCTGCTCTGATCTACACTGCTCTTCTCCTCTCTGCTCCTCTCCGCCTCTCTCCCCTCCCCTCCCCTTCCCTGCCCTCTCCTCCCCTCCCTAGTACCCTTGCCCTCCTCTGTCCATTCCTTTCATTTCCTCTCCCTACCCGTCATTACACAACCACCACAACCAACATCATCATCATCATCATCATCATCATCATCATCACCACCACCGCCACCGTCATGCACCACCCTTCCTGTCCTCCCTCCCTCTCCCTTCTATTCTTTCATTCTTTTCCATTCTCTTCCCTTCCCGTCCCCCTCGCCTTTCCTGCTTCTTCACTCCTCTTCCTCCTCTCCTCATCTCCTCCACCCCCCTTCCGTCACCTCCCCTCCCCCCCCCACCTTCCCTTCCCCTCTCCCCACCTTCTCTTCCCTTCCCTTCCCCTCTCCTCTCCCTCCTCTCCTCTCCTCTCCTCTCTTCTCTTCTCATCTCTTCTTCTCCTCTCCTCTCCTCTCCTATCCTCTCCTCTCCTATCATATCCTCTCTTCCCCCATTCCCTCACCTCCCCCTTCCCCTCCCCTCCCCTCCCCCTCCCCTCCCCTCCCCTCCCCTCCCCTCCCCTCCCCTCCCCTCCCCTCCCCTTCCCTCCCTTCCCTTCCCTTCCCTTCCATGTTCCTCCCCCCCTACCCTACCTCTCTTCCCATCGCCTACCCTACCGCATCCCATCCCACTCCACCCTCTACCCCACCTTTCACACTCACACACACACACAAGCACACACACACACAAGCACACACACACAGCACACACACACCACACACACACACGCACGCACGCACGCACGCACGCACACACGCACCCCCCCCCCCCCCCCACCACACACACACGAGACACGGTGTACAGTTAATATACCCTCTGGTCGGCGGTAAACAAGGGTGTGTGTATATTCACAGTTCCATCCTTTTGTAAGTTTGATTCTTGAAGTGCTCGGTCTGAATGGCATCAACGGATCGTGGTCCCACCCCGACGAACCCCCCTGGTCGCCCCCTCCCCGCTCCCCCCCCCCCCCTCTCCTTCTCTCCCCTTCTCCCTCCCCCTCCCCCCTCTTCACCCTCCACGCTCCCGCCGTCCCTCCCCTTCCCCCTTCCCCCTCTCCCTCCCCCACCCAACTAGCCACGTCCCCGCCACCAGGGCCCACACATTTACACGGCATGTTTTCCGGGAGTCGAATGCCATTGATTTGTCTATTTAATGGGGCACCAGACAGGATAGCCGAATGAGTTGAACGTCCGTCTCCCGTTTTGGTAGATCGTGGAATTCGAACCCATGAGTTTGAAGCCTGGTCGAGTCAACCGATGATTTAAAAATTAATATGTGTCGCTTCATAGTCAAGCACGCTGCAATATTAGGATAGGGCAAGGACTGGTTGGCTCAGTCAGTACCTCAGTATAATGTGATTGAATAGGATATCAGGTCATGGTGCTGGTGGCCTGGCCTCTTAGTGGGGCAGCACTATAAAGTTACCATGAGTGTGCACTGTTACAAGTCGGCGCCCGTCCTGATATGACCTTAGATGTTGCCACGAAGTAAAACTCCAACAACCAACCAATCAACTATTTTGCTGCGCCTGGATCCCGGCGTGTTGGGTGGGTGGGGGAGGGGGTGGAGTGTGTGTTTGTGGGGGGAGTGTGTATGGGTGGGGGGGGGGCACATTGCCGGCCTCACCTGTTTAGTTTGTCCACTGCAAGCTGCTGGATTTGGTGCTTCTATCAATGTAGACCCGGAAACCGGGGTGCTCTGTGCGGCCGTTAGTGTGGTGCCGGGGGTGTGTGTGGGGGGGGGGGGGGGGGGGGGGGGGGCCGGGAGAGGGGAGGGGGGTGTGACCCCAGGGTCGGGGCGCCGTCTGGCGGGGTCGAGCAGGTGGAGGATTTAGGGTCCCCGTGTTTGTATGTGGGGAGAGGGGATGGCGTCAGGGGGGGGGGGGGGGGGGGGGGGGGGATTGTATACCAAGTTAGTGAGGTGGGATCGTATGACATCCCCACCATTCTCCCCGTGGTGTCTTCGTCTACTAATACTACTACTACTTCTTCTTCATTGACGTATCTTCCTTTTCTTTGAATTCTCTATTTCCTCTTCTTTTTCTCTTCCTCCTCCTGTGCATACTTTTTATTCTTCCTCAACCTCATCAGCATCCTCCACCACCTTTTCATCCATCCGCCTCCTCCCCTCCCCCGTCCTCCCCTCTACTTCTCCCTACCCCTCCCCCGTCCTCCCCTCCCCCTATCCCTCCTACTTCTACTCCTACCCCTCCCCCGTACTCCCCTCCCCCCATCCCTCCTACTTCTACTCCTACCCCTCCCTTCCCTCTCTCTTTCCCTCCTCAAATCACCAGACAACAGGTTTTTACCTGGAATTTGTATTTGCCTTGACCACAATTTTTTGTAATTATGAGTTTTTTTAACTTCATGTGTGTCTTTTGACAGATATTTGATTCGGTGCTTTTACACTCTGTGTAAAAGTGATGGTTAAGCGAAAATACAAGTTAAACACTTCTCTCGGTGAATGTGGCCTTTGTTGCTGACATGGCGTAAAAGAACCACCAATGAGTCAATCAAACCAGACAACCTTCAATATCGTGTGTGGATGTGATTCTGAAGCCCGCTTCTAGAAAATGCATGATACCAAAAGGGACACACATACACAGTACTGTATAGATTTTGTTTGTTTGTTGTTGTTTTACGTCCTACCAAGATCTAAGGACATATCAGGATGGGTACCGACTTGTGACAGTGCGCACTCATGACGACTTTATAGTGCTGCCCCACTGGGAAACCAGGCTGCCCCACTGGGAAACCAGGCTGCCAGCACCATGACCTGATATCCCACTCAGTCACATTATCCTGACACTGAGCGAACCAGTCCTTGCCCTATCCTGATAATGCCGAGTGCCTGGCTATGAAGCGACAAGTATACATTTTTAAGTCATTGGTTTGACTCAGCCAGGACTCGAACCCACAAACTCATGGGTTAGGATCTCACAATCTCACAATCTCCTCTACTCATTCGGCCACCCCGTCTGGTTACTGTATAGATGAACATGACATCAACACCAACTCCTCCTCACCGAATGCGGCAGAGCGCAGGACTTCCATGTGGGAGATCGGGAGTTCAATTCCCGGTCGAGTCAAACCAATGACTAGCCTGGTGCTCGGCATTAATAGGATAGGGCAAGGACTGGTTAGCTCAGTGTCAGGATAATGTGACTGAGTGGGATATCAGGTCATGGTGCTGGTGGCCTGGTCTCCCAGTGGGGCAGCACTATAAAGTCACCTTGAGAGTGCACTGTCACAAGTCAGTACCCATCCTGATATGACCTTGGATGTTGCCAGGATGTAAAACTCCAATAACCAACCAACAAATCTTAATTCCTTGACCCAAGTGAAGACAAAGTCGGAACTCACAGACAGGAACACTGGTTCTTTCTTAGCCATGTGCAGCTGTCCCTGCTTGTGGCTCTGAAAAATGTGGCGTGACCTTGAACTCAAGGTCGCCAAGAAGAAATTATCATGTTTTACTTGCTTGCATGTTTATCTAGTAAAGAAAAACGATTTACATAAATATCACGTTAACCTTCAGAGCGATTTTGTGGGAGGCAGAAAATGTAGAATAGTACATGATTGCAGCTGTGCCTTTAGATGACCTTTAAATGACCTTTACCCAATCTGCAATTGTTGATCAGGCTAGCTTTTTTCTTTCCTTCCAGCCCCGTCCTTTTCTAGGGAAGGAAGGGGGGGGGGGATTTCACTTTTAAATTGCATTAAAGTATATGTTTTATTATATTTTCCAACTCAAAAGTAGTGGGTAAATATGAAGATGTACATAAAGAATATATTGTGCTTCTTAAGTTAAGAATTTACCAGCTCAGTTAATTTCCCCAGCATGTCGAAATCTAACCGATGCGCTATTTATAGATTTGGGAAATCCTTCTGAGCCTATTGCTTTAATTTGACCAAAATCCGGCGGCAGCGCTAATATCGTTTCGATTTTTGGGTTAATTTGATAAAAATTTCACTTATTGCGTATGTAATTCTGTTAAATATGATAGCATTGAATAGATTTGGCTGTAATATATTGCCGCCGATGCGGCGGTTGCCTTCTCCACACACCGGGAATCAGCTAGCCTTGTTACTGGTGAGCCTGTTCCCAGCGAGCGGCGGCGGCGGCGATTTGTTTAGTTTACATTCGTCGATTCGACAATATATATATATCGCCGCCGATGTAGCTGCGGCGTTAATATCGCTTTGATTTTAGGGTTAATTTAATAAAATTTCACTTAATGAGTATGTAATTCTGTTAAATATGATAGCATTGAATAGATTTGGGCCCTAACACCGATGGTAAACTTGATATTTCTTGGGGTTAGTGTAGGCGACGTTAAGCTCGCAGGGTTTGCCTAACCCGGCCACATACATTGCGACTTTTCGCCGCTAACCCGGAGATCCCCGCTAACCACAGGTTTGGAGCGCTAACCCTGCTTCATACATTTGGCCCCTGTACTGTAAGTACGGGGTGAATCTTTTATCTAGTTGGCTCGGTGTCAGGATAAGGTGACTGAGTGGGATATCAGGTCATGGCGCTGGTGACTATGGTAAATGTGTATTTTCTTGTTTTCACATAACTGCAAGGCTTTGGTATAACACACACAAATTTAATATGAGTATAATGTTGCTTTTGGTCGGATTGTTTTGTCGGTGGTGATGGTGGGGTAGTGTGAGTGGGTGTGGGGGGAGGGGGTGGAGAGGGGCCAGGTGAGGCTGGTATATACCCATGTGGCACCGTAGTCACCCCATACTGACACCACCTCACCTGCACACACTATGTTGACTCCGGGCCGCCTACCCACTGCTGGCCCCGGGTCTGCCCGTCGGTGTCCCGGCCTGGGGACATGATGTATGTCTGTCTGTCTCTCTGTCCGTGTTGGAAGGGTGGTGAAATTCAGATTGTAAATTTATATTGTTAGTAGGAAATTATAATATTTCATCAGATATGACACCAAATAGCATAGGAAAGATGTCTAGGTTTTTATATGCGTGAGACAATAATCGGTTAAGACTCAATATCTCTCTTTCTCTTTCTTTATCTCCCTCTCTTTCTCTCTCTTTCTCTTTCGCTTTCTTTCACTTTCTTTCGCTTTCTCTCTTTCTCTTTCTTTCCCTTTCACTTTTTCTTTCTTTCTCTCCCTCTCTTTCTCTCTCTCTTTAAAACAAAAAGTAAATAATTGGTGTGGTGCCAGAGAGAAGAGCAGGCGACAATAACAATAACAACAACAATATATTATTTGTGGAAAATAATCGAACAACGCTTATTGAAATCACTTAGTGAAAAGCCAACAACAACAAACCAAAAAGGATGTATTTCTTATTGAGAATAATCGGGTAACTCTTTCCCTTCATGAAAGGCTAGCAACAATAATTTTAAAATATACATTTTTGTTCAGAATAAACGGCGAACTGTTAGTGAAATGTCTTAATTTAACAACATTGTAATTGCTTATAAGAATGTTCAACTAACTGTTAGTAAAGTGTATTGGTGAAAGGTCAACAACATCAACAAAACAACACATTTTTGTGGAGAATAATCAGTTACCTCTTAGTGAAGTGTCATAGGATGGGGGGGGGGGGACAATAAAATAACCAAGAGGAGAATTTCTTAGGAGACTTTCGGCTAACTCTTAGTGAAGTGCCTTAGTGAAACGGTAGCAAGGACACCCCCACCACACACACACACACACACATACACACACACACTCACACACACACGAAATTTAACAACAACAAAATCAAATCTGGTTTTCTCCGTTGCCCCCAGGTGGCGTTCATGGAAATTGCTGAGTCATATGTATGATTACGGAGAGTGTCGTGGAAAACGGTCTGCCCTTCTTTGTGCTGCGTCATTTTGATGAGGGCAGGTGAAATCTGTCTCCTGGTGTGCATCTCGGACTTTGCCGACGCTGTGACATGTGGCAGCTATGCCACAGCCGGCTGTGACCCCAGACAAAAAAAAATGCTGAGGTCAGATACCCCAGTCCCTCTCACCTTAATAAAACAACAACAACAAAACGCCGCAAAAAACGTGAAGTGACAGCGAGCGCATTTTCCAGTTTCGCGAATTTAAACTGTACCTTTCATTGTCTTCAACACTAAACCTATACATCAGTAGTGGGGTGGGAGTGAGAGAGAGAGAGAGAGAGAGAGAGAGAGAGGGGAGGGGGAGGTGGGGAGGGAGAGAAAAGAGAGGGATAAGAGGGATAGAACGCTCGGTTGCAATAATGGATTAAAGAAGCAAATGTCTTAGTTATGGTGCAGACCAGACGGGATGGCCGAATGAGTTAGAGCGTCTGTCTCCCGTGCTGGTAGATCGTGGGGTCGTGGGTTCGAACCCTGGTCGAGTCAAACCAATGCCTTGAAAATTGATACTTGTCGCTTCCTAGCCAGGTGCTCGGCATAAATAGGATAGGGCAGGGACTAGTTGGCTCAGTGGCAGGATAATGTGACTGAGTGGGATATCAGGTCATGGTGCCAGCCGCCTTGTTTCCCAGTGGGACAGCACTATAAAGTCGCCATGAGTGCGAACTGTCACAATTCGGTACCCATCCTGATATGACCTTAGATGTTGCTAGGATGTAATACAAACAAACAAACAGTTATGGTGGAAGGTTCATGTCCAGGTGTACTTTGATATTTGTTTATCTACCATCATGTTGGTGACCCTCACTAACAGCCTACTGATCGACCCCGTTGGTCAATGCGGACAGTTTGTTATTGTTATGTAAGAGCTATAATTCTTGCCAAACACACTCACACACTCTCTCTCTCACTCTCTCTCTCCGTTTCTCACTCTCTCTTTCCCTCTCTCTCTCCCCTTCTCCTTCTCCCTCTCCCACTCCCTCTCCCCCTCTTTCTCTCTCTCCCTCTCTTTCTCTCTATCTCTCTAACTCTCTTTCTCTCTCTTTCTCTCTCTTTCTCTCTCTCTTTACTTTTGTCTTTAAGACGAAATGTAAATATAGTTTATTCATTGAATGAAGTCTTTCTTCAGCACCATGACACTGGTCATGTAACAATACAGCCATGTAACAATACAGTTATTTACAATATATGTATATGTAGTCTGATATTGTCATCAGCAGCTAGCTCAAGTCAGCCGAAATAACAATATAATTCATCCCAAGACTTAAGTATGGTATAATTTGACAATTCACATATGAGCTAGTGATTAAATATTGTGGTATTGATTGCATCATTAAATTACCTAGTGGGTTTTGACTACATGAAGTTGTCTTTCTCACTCTTGTGTATAATTTCCTCTCGCAGGTTTGTATGTGTGTAGTGTGAATAGCTTAATTGTCATGTTGGGGATAGCTTTTGAGATGAAGTGTTAATAGATTGCGTTGTTTATTCTGTTAAGTGCCTGGCACACTATGGCGGATTGAGGAACGGACAGAACTGGACAAAGAATATTGTAGTCCGGTGTTATTCGGACTTGAAATGTATCGATTATGTAACGGACGGGTAACGGACGGGTAATGTATATGTAACGGACGGGGAGCAGACGGTAACGGATAATAACCGCATAGGTCAGTCCGGCGCAATCCGTTACAAGTTTTGTACATGCTCAAAACTTGTAACGGATCGGGCCGGATATCAACGGATATCAACAGATATGCAATGGACACAAACCAGACTTTGCGGATATCAACGGACTTTGTTCGGTTTCTTTCCGTTTCCCCAGTCCGGTGATGTGTGACAGAGCCTTCAGATGGAGTGTAGTCAGGTGCATGGTTATACTTAAAAGTTAATACCTCGGGTGTGTTTTTGACTACATGAAGTTGTCTTTCTCACTCTTTTCCGTTCCATCTCTCTTTTTCTCTCCCTCTTTCTATCTATTATTATCTCTTTTTACTCTCTTTATATATATTATAATTTATCATGTGAAAATAAATAACCAAATAAAATTTCTCCTTATTTATTATGCGGCTGCCATTGTTAATGTTATCTCCACAGTTGATACCAGTTCAAGTGGCGACACCACCGTCTGTCTACGACACTATACTACCCATTATCTCACTGTGTTCCACAGGCCGGTTACAAATTATTTGTTTTATGTTTATTATATATTGGTTGGTCGTTGGAGATTTGCATCCTGGCAACATCTAGGGTCGCATCAGGACATGCACCGACTTGCCACAGTGCGCACTCATGGCGACTTTATAGCGCTGCCGCACTGGGAAGTCAGGCCACTGGCACCTTGACCCGAATGTGGACCTATTTGCAGTTTAGGCTATTTTCCATTCCAACCAGTGGTCCACAACTGGTTCATCAAAGGCTGTGGTATGTGCTGTCCTGTCTGTGGGAAAGTGCATATAGAAGATCCCTTGCTGCTTATCGGAAAAGGTTGCCTATGTGGCGGCAGCAGGTTTCCTCCAAAGAAATGTCAGAATGACGATATGTTTGACGTCCAATAGTCTATGATGAAAATCAATGTGCTCTAGAAGCACCATTAAATAAAACAAGCTTTACTTTTGTTCCTGCAGCGGCCACGTTCGATGCCGCCCGGCACTTCGACACTCCCCCCGAGCTGCTCGCCCGCTCCTACAACCGGCCCCGCCGTGAGCAGCTCCGCACCCAGACCATCGCCGGCCGGCTGGACGACGAGGCGCTCGCGGTGAGTACCCCTCCCTCCGTCCCTCCCCCCTCCCTCCTTCCCTCCCTCCCTCCCTCCCTCCTTCCCTCCTTCCCTCCATCCATCCATCCATCCCTCCCTCCCTCCATCCATCCCTCCCCATCCTCATCCCTCTTTCTCTCTCTTCCTCTCTCCTACCTCCCTCCATCCTGCTATGAATTTAGATGTTGCCGAGGGAGTAAAACCACAACAAGTAAACCCGCTCTCCCTGTCTCCCCATGTCCCTGTCTCCCCCTATCCCTCTTACCCTTCCTCTCTCCCTCCCCCCCTCTTTCTCAATCTCTCCAGTCCTGATATGATCTTAGATGTTGTCAGGACCAAAAATCCCAACAAACCCTCCATCCTCTCCCTCTCTCGCTTTCTCCCCTTTCCCCATCCTCCTCTCTCTCCTTATCCCCTCTTCCTCTCTCCTTCTCCCTCCTCCCCTCCTCACTTCTCCCTCTCTCGCCCTTCCCCTCTTCCTCTCTCTCCTTTCCTCTTCTTCCTCTCTCCTTCTCCCTCCCTCCGCCCCTTCGTCCTTCCTTCTCCCTCCTTTCTCCCCTCTCCACTTCTTCTCCCTCCCCCGCCCTTTCTGCCGCCTCGTTTCCCTGTCTCCTTCACTCCCTCCCTCACACTCTCCCATTCTTTCTGTTTCTCTCCCTTCCTCTCTCATTCCTTCTCTCCCTTCTCCCTTCTCCCTCCTCCCTTCTCCCTCCTCCCTCCTCCCTCCATTATTCATGTTCTCACTGCCTTCCTACCTCCATCCATTCTTCTATTCAGTCCCACCTTCTTCCATCCGTCCATTTACTACCTTCCCTCCCTCCCTCCCTCCCTCCCTCCCTCTCCTCACCCCTACCCGCTCCTTCCCTCCCTCTCCCCCCTCTCTCTCCTTCCCTCCCTCCCCCCTCCCTCCCCGTCCCTCTCCCTCCGCCTTCCACCTCCTTCCCTCCCCCCTTCCCTCGCCCCCCCCCCCGATGCCCTCTTACTTCCAGGCCTTTGCCCCTTGCATCTTAGTCATGTCCATGACCATGACCTTACTCAGGTCTTCTTACAAAATGGGTAACCTTCTTCCATCCGTCCATTTATCTTCCTTCCCTCCCTCCCTCCCTCCCTCCCCTCCCTCCCTCCCTCCCTCCCTCCCTCCCTCCCTCCCTCCCTCCCTCCCCTCCCTCCCCCCCCCCCCTCCCTCCCTCCCTCCCTCTTCCCCCCCTCTCCCCTTCCCTCCCTCCCCCCTCCCTCCCCGTCCGTCTCCCTCCCTCCCTCCCCCCCACCTCCTTCCCCTCCTTCCCTCCCTCCCCCTTCCCCCTCCCTTCCCTCCCCCCTTCCCTCGCCCTCCCCCATGCCCTCTTACTTCCAGGCCTTTGCCCCTTGCATCTTAGTCATGTCCATGACCATGACCTTACTCAGGTCTTCTTACAAAATAGGTAACGACCATAACACTACCAGCCCCGAATATATTGAATGTCAGTGCTCACTGACACTCGAGCATATTTTTAACCTGACTGTTTGACTTCATGGCACTCTGCCAACAATTTAATAAATAAATGTGAATATCATGCGAGACCTCCTTACCACTGTAAAAATCACAAACAAATGTTATACTTCCTGAAGGCAGCTGGACTGAATCACCTTCTAACCTTTCACAAATTTTGGCTTTTGTCTTTGGACATAATTTTTAATGGTGTTTGTTTAAAACCCAACTTTAACCATTTTAGAATTGTATTTGACACCGTAGGCTTCAGTAGTAACAGGTTTTTTATTAAATTGACTTGTTATACCCTTCTAGGCAGCAACAATTGCTTATTGAGTGCATGAGTATCTAAGTTGGATATGGGTCATTTTCAGAAGCTGGGAACCACATTTTTGGTTTCCATGTTACATTGTTATGATTTCCCTTCTTTTTGGGGGGTACTAAGTCAAATAGTTATTGTTGATTCTCTGTATTAAGTATGTTAGCAATACTACATGTATTTAATCTATCCCACAAAATGTATCCAAAATATGCCTATATGATTTTGTTCTAAAGTGAAAATATGCATATTGACACCATACATCAATCTAAGCGGGGTTTTTTCAACTTTTTTCTCATATGAGACACTCTTCTTGGCTTACCTGTAATCAATGAAATCTTCTTTGAATGTATTGTATGTGCTAAGATGATGTTAATCTAGTTAATGATGTGTGTTGAAACGATGTTATTGATGATTTATACTGCATATTATGGATAAGTCTGAATAGACTTGTTTTCACCATTAGACAGTTTGTTGATAGAAAGCCCGAGCCTACACTTTTACCGACCCAAGGGATTTTTAACCTCCCACACCACATAGACATGGTATGAGAGCAACCGGCCTTTGATGATGCTTTAAGTTATACACAGCGGTGGAAATCCAAATTGGCAGAGATGGGGGCATGGGGAATCGAACCACCGACCTTCAGATTAGGAGTCCGACCTAGAAAAAAGTCAGACACTCTAAGTCTAACCACTCTGCCACAGAGAACACGCACGGTTAATTTTAATGGCTTTCTCAATTTGTATCAGATCAAAATCAAAATGTGACAAAAAAACTAATTTCAAGTCTGCATATAAACCTTCATATGAGTATGGATCTGCTATTATTTGGAATGTTTTCTGTTATTATTTGGAATGTTTTCACTTTAGGTTTCCATGTCACAAAAGTGGTACACAGTTTCTGAGAACGACCCGTATGTAGAATCAAATCTAGATAAGTGTTTCCGGGTGTGTTTGTTTTTTTAATGACGCTTTCATCGGACTGCGCATCAAAACATGCAATTTTTGCACATGCATGTTATTTTCGTGGGAATGTCCAGCTAAATTTTATGTATCGCTATATGCTGGTTCCCAGGCCACGGTCCCTTCGCTATATTTCTAAGGCAGCTGCATGCCAGCGAAGCCTTTTCAGACATTAATTAAATTTCACTTGATTCCAAAGTCTCACTGGAGTGCCAATACTGGCGTCCCTAAATCTCATTCAACGATTGGCCACTTAGATACACAAGGGAAGTGCATATTGAAGAGTGCCACCACTTTACTGAGAATGTCCAAATGAAAGCACTCCTTTCTTCCCTCATCTATTCAGATGAGTCTTAGTGGCAATAAAAGGGTTTAATCCGCACTTAGTATAGCTAGTTTATGCCTGCCACACACAGACTACAAAAAAAAATGAAATAACCTTCCCTGTTTGCACAATTCAAACCAAATGCTATTTCGCATTGTTTTATAAGGAGGGACGCTGTACTAAACAATTAGCCGATTATTCTCAACAACATTATATTTAAATTTGCATCGTTCCATGTTTTTAGTTTCACTTTTTTATTTTTATAGATGAATATATTAGGGTGGTCGTTATTATCTACCTTACTTTAGCTTTGAAGTGATTTTTAAAATTTTAAATGGCTAACTTTGGAGATATTTGGACTGAAAACATGCCAAATCAATGTTGACAAGCACATCAAAACTCTTACACCATAGGCTTCAGCAGTAAAAGGTTTAAAAAAAAAATTAATTGACTTAATACTCGCTTCTATGCGATAACAAATGCACCAGTATCTAAGTTGGATATGTAAGATCAAATCTAAGTACCAGACGGGATGGCCGAATGAGTTAGAGCAGTCCATCTCCTGTGTTGGTAGATCGTGGGATCATGGGTTCAAACCCTGGTCGAGTCAAACCAATGACTTAAAAATGTATACTTGTCGCTTCTTAGCCAGCCGCTCGGCATTATTAGGATAGGGCAAGGACTGGTTGGCTCAGTGTCGGGATAATGTGACTGAGTGGAATATCAAGTCATGGTGCTTGCGGCCTGATCTTCCAGTGGGGCAGCACTATAAAGTCGTCATGAGTGCGCACTGTCACAAGTCAGTACCCGTCCTGATATAACCTTAGATGTTGCTAGGACGTAAAACAACAACCAAACAAAATTCAAATCTAAGTAAGTTTGGCGGTGTTTTTTTGTGTGTAAATAAGCTTATTCTGCTGAATAAGTTCTTTAGTCAGCTTAGAAGCACTGTCCCTTGACTGTAGCATCATTGATGACAAAGATACATTTTTCAGGTTGGGATTATTTTACAAAGAAAAGGTATATGTGTATCGATGTATTAAAGTGAGCTAAGAAGAGGTGTTGAGTACACAATTTGCAACATGTAGCACGATGGGTTTCTGATAGTTACGTACAAGTTCCACAGCAGTATGGCAACCGTAGTGTCATAGGACTACATCAATATTAGTGGATCAATGTGAGTATTTTCATGGTATTTATAATGTAAGCAGTTATCTCCTGTATTCAGTTGGTAAAGTTGTAATAAGTTTTATTGTAAGACACAGGTCAGTTCGAGTTAGACAAGGAGTATATAAATATCAGTTCGATAGGAATATTCTAGTGTTACCCCATCGTGGTTAGTTATGTGAGTTTGTTAGTTGCAGTTTGCGTTTTAGTGTCGATAGTCACCGAACAGCAATATGAGTCCTGCTGTTGGGTGGGGGTTGTAGTAACACATTGGACCAGCTGTGGCCAGCGAACCAGTGGAAGCATCCCCAGTGCATTTGGTTTTAAGTATTACATTCATTATATTTGCATTTGAACTGTCACTGTCATTTGTCGGTGGTTGACTGGAAACAATGGAGGAACGGCGACAAGGAAACGGGTGAATTCAGTTTCCTATGCGGCTTTACGGAGACTTAATTCTCATCATCTCCCCTTTTATCCTGTCTGTGGGAAAGTGCATATAAAAGAACCCTCGCTGCTTATCGGAAAGCGTAGCCTATGTGGCGGCAGCGGGTTTCCTCCAAAGAAATATGTCAGAATGACCATATGTTTGACGTCCAATAGCCGATGATAGAAATCAGTGTGCTCTAGAGGCGTCGTTAAATAAAACAAACTTTATTTTTACTGCTCTTTTGTCGCCGCAGAAAGCAGCCGCAGAGCGAGCGCGTGAGTACCGAGAGTTGAGCAAGCGCATTGAGAGGGAGAAGCAGCTCCTCATCGTGTCGCAGAAGATGCAGGTGAAGAAGCAACTGGCGGTAAGTAGCGAGCCGCCTGTGTATGGACTGGGGCGGTCATTGAGCTGCTCAGACTTTTGTGACTTGGCCCCCGCCTCACCGGCACCACCGACATTTTATTCCACAGAGCATGTGCGCTCTGCTGAAACCTGGGTTGCGGGGTCAACTCTGGAAGCGAGTACTAAATTTGTGACCGGATGTGGTTGCCTGATCGGTATGGCGCAGGTTTCCCGTGTAGAAGGTCCGGACTTTGAATCCCGGCCGAGTCGAACCATTGACTTACAAAATTGATACTTGTCGCTAGCTAGCCTGGCACTCGGCATTATTAGGATAGGGCAAGGACTGGTTAGCTCAATGGCATGACTGAGTGGGATATCGGGTCATGGTGCCAGCAGCCTGATCTCGTTGAGGGGCAGCATTATAAAGTCGCCATGAGTGTGCGCTGTCACATATCGGTACCCGTGCTAATATGACCATAGATGCTGCTTGGATGTAAAACCCTAACAAAGTAAGTTTGTGTAGATTAATTGTGGAATGCAATGGTTATTGCTGAACCCCAAACGTGTAATAATATATGAATAAAATAAGAACTGGATCTTCAGCACGTGATGTTTTTCTGGATTCTGGATTCTTGACTTTCAGAAATAAAAATAATAAATAGTATCTAAATTTAGTAATTCTGGACATATTAACTCTAAATCTCTATTTATATATAATTCTAGAATTATCTAGACCTAAGAGTTGCTCACTGCCTTATTAACTAATCTGCTCACTGATCCATTACGTGGCCTGTTTCCTGACCTGTTCATGGATTTAGTCACTGTCCCTTTAACTGAACTGCTCAATGACCTATTTATATTATGGTTCTCCATTAAGTGAACTGCTCATTGACATATGTATGGCTTTGGTTCATCATCATCATCATCATGCTGTTGGTCGCGATGCGACAAAGACTGCTTTCATTACTTGACTGCCGCTCTCCATTTAGCTCTCTGCTGTGAGAGTTGCGTCCATGAGTCGGTCTTAATGTCTCTCAGCTTCAGGTTTCTCTTGATGGTATCCTTGAACCGGAGATGAGGGTGCCCTCTCTTTCTGTAGCCAGAAGACAGTTGAGAATAGAGGACCTGCTTTGGTAGCCTGTCTGATGACATCCTCATGAGGTGTCCAGTCCACCGGAGATTCTTTTTGATCAGAAGATCTTCCATAGAGGGCAGCCCCTTTCGTTCGAGTATTTCCCTATTTGTCACTTTGTCCTTCCAGGTTAGCCTCATGATTGAATGCAGATGTCGCATCATGAAGGCATGCAGCTTTTTCACCTGTCGTCTGTACACTGTCCAGGCATTGGCTCCGTATAGTAGGGTGGATAGCACGATTGCACGGTAGCTCTTACCTTTGACCCGAATGGACACATGGTGGTTGTTCCAGAGTCTCTGGCGTAGGCGGCTGAAAGATGCACTAGCCTTGGCCATCCTCCTCTGTATTTCAGCATCAATGCGTCCATCACTTGATATAGTGCTTCCGAGATAGGTGAATTCCGGAACAGAGTTCAGCTTGTTTCTGTCAACCATGATCTCCTCCTCTCTGGTTCTTGTAGAGTTGGCTTTGGTTACTGTTCCATTAAATGAACTACCTATTACCAGAACTACTGACCTTTCTATGGATCTGGTCACTGTTCCTTGTCTTGTGTGTACATTAGTTGTTTCAGCAGGGGAAATTTCAATCACGGACGATTGGTCTTCCTCATTCCACTGCTCCTTGCCCTATCCTAATAGTGCCGAGCGCCTGGCTAGGAAGCGACAAGTATCAATTTTTTAAGTCATTGGTTTGACTTGACCAGGGTTCTAACCCATGATCCCACGATCTACCAACACGGGAGACGGACGCTCTACCTCATTCGGCCATCCCGTTAAAGTTGCATTGTCCGATGGCTTTGAGGTTTTGTCAATTTCTGAGATAGATATATGAACTTGATTATTATAATCTACCTTGCTTTAGTTTGAAGTAACTTTTATTTAATATGGCTAGGTTTTGAGATATTTGAAGTGCAAATATGTCAAATTAGTTTTGGCAAGCATGCCAAACACTATAGGCTTCTGCAGTAATAACTTCTATTAAATTGACTTAATATGTGGTAATAAATGCTTTAAAAGTGCATCAGTATTTAAAGCTGCATAGTCCGATGAAGCATCAAATTTTCAAAACAAAAACACTCACCTAGATTTTATTCTACACATCTACCTTAGATATTGGTGCACTTATTAAACATTTGTTGCCACACAGAAGGGCATACTGAGTCTATTTAACAGAACCTGTTACTGCATAAGCCTATGATGTTAGAGTTTTGGCATGCTTGCCAAAATCAATTTAGGATGTTTGCACTTCAAATATCTCAAAAGTTAGCCATTTAAAATTAAAATTACTTCAAACTAAAGTAAGGTAGGTTAAAACAACCAATTAAATATATTTATCCCCAAAAAATGGCAGAAATTCAAAACCATCGGACTATGCAACTTTAAGTTAGATATGGAGAATCAAATTTAGATAATTATTTTCGTTTTGAAAATGTGATGCTTCGTCAGACTATGCAGCTTTAAAGAGGCCAGATATCGGAGCGGATCTGACAACACTAAAGGTCTGAGCTTGCCGCTGAGTGGCAAAGGATTTTGTATTTGTCTGATGTGTCCAGATCGGGGATGTAGGGGACATGGTGGCGGTTGGGGTGTGGTTGGTGTGGGGGGGGGGGATTGACAGGGGGTGGGCCTCCCCCCTGCCCCCCCCCCCCCCACCCCACACCTCATCTCCCACCCAATCACTCCTCCAGGGAGGGAGCAATGAGTACACGTGTCCGCCTGGATTGACCATTTGCCAAAGGCGGCTGTGGGACGTGCTCTATAGCGGGGGTCGTCAGTGAGCCCCCGGTGTTGGCCAGTACTTAGCCCCGCCTCCCCCCCCCCTCCCGCTCCCTCCCCCTCCCCCTCACCCCATCCCCCCTCCTCATCCCTCCCCGTTCCCCATCCTCCACCCCCCCCCTCATCCCCTCCCCCTCCTCCCTCCCCGTTTCCCTTTCTCCTCCATCATCCCCTTCCCGTCCTCTCTCCCACCCCTTCTCCCTCCCCTTCCCCCTCCCCCCCACCTCCCTCCTCTTCTCTTCTCCCCTCCCTACCCCCTTGCCTCCCTCCCTTCCTCGCTCCCTATTCCCCCTTCCTCGCTCCCCCCTCCCCTCTTCCTCCCCCTCCCCCTCCCCTCCCTTTCCCTCCCCACTTCCTCCCTACTTCCTCCTCCATCCCCCCCTTCCTCCCCATCCACCCCTCCTGCCTACTCTTCCTCCCCATTCTTGCCATCCTCCCCATTCCCCCCTCCTCCCCATCTCCCTCCCTCACTCTCCTCCTCCCTCCTTCCCCTCCCTTCTCTCGCCCCTCCCACCCCCTCCCCCCCTCCCTCCCCCCTCGTCCCTGATATGACCTTCGATGTTTGCCAGGACGAAAAACCCCCAACAACCAAACCTCACCTCCCCTTCCCCTCCCATCCCCCACCCCCTCCTCCCGTCACCGTCCCTTCCCAGCCTCCCGCCGGCCCCAAGTGCAGCCTTTACACGCGGGGCACGTGGGTGGATCCCACCCCGCCCCAACTCCCAACCCACCTCCCGGCTCCCCACCTCCCATCCGCCGGCTCCCATCCCCCGGCTCCCGGGCCACCCAGCTCCCGACCAGGCAGGCCCGGACACCGGCGCTAATTTGTCACCTGAATTCCCCTGGCCGGAGTTAAGTAAATTGAGACTTGCCCAGTGGAGCCGCTTCAATCATGTAATATTCCCTGGGCAGCGGGCGGGCGGCGCGCCCCTCCATCACGCCGCTGACCTCTGTCACGTACGGCCGACCCGGCCGGGATAATGTGGTCGCCGGGCCGCCCCTCGTTGACCATTAGAAGTGACCGCGGCCCGCCCGCTAATCAGGAGCCGGCCCGCCCAGGGTCCGGTAACCCGGCGCATCCATCTGACACGCTCTGCCGCTCATACTCACTCACCCCCTCACCCCCTCACCCTCTCCTCTCTCCCCTATCCCCTCTCCCCTCTCACCCCTCACCTACCACACACACTTATACCCCCCTCTGTCTCCCTCTCCCTCTCTACCGTCCTCTCCTCTCCTACCCCCTATCTCACACCCTCCCATTCTCCTTCTCCTCCCCCTCTCCTCTCCCTCTCCCACACAGACCTTCCTCTTCCTCTCCTCTCAATCTCCCTTTCTCCCCCCCCCCCCCCTTTACCTCTTCCACACGCTGTCACCTTCCTCCTTATTCTTCTTCTGCTCCTTCTCTTTCTGCTCCTTCTGCTCCTGCTCCTTCTCCTGCTCATTCTCCTGCTCATTCTCCTTCTCTATGGCCTTCTCCTTCTCCTTTATAGACTTCATGTTCACAATTCATAGTTGTCATTACCTGTATGCTACATTACCTCCCTCTCTCTCCCTCGTGCTCAGCATTACTAGCAAGAAATGGGTGTCTCAGTGTCAGGATAATGCGACTGAGTGAGATATCGGGTCATGGTGCTGCCCGCATTGTTTCCCAGTGGGACAACATTGATATATATATATATATATATATATATATATATATATATATATATATAATATATATATATAATACAGTAAAAACCCTCTAACTGACCACCTCCACAGATCGATCGCATTATATCGATCCTATATCGATCGCATTATATGGGTCCCAATAATACCATTGTAACCACAGTTTAACTGCCTAAACCGACCACCTCCCTAAATGGACCACCTAAAGTCTTCAATTTAGAGAGGTTTTACTGTATATATAATGTATAATGTTTATATATATATAATATATATATATGTGTGTGTGTGTATGTGTGTCGCAATGAGTTTGCACTGTCGTAAGTCGGTACACATTTTGAGATGACAGAGGGCGCTGCTTGGACATAAAACCCTGATAAACAAGCAAATAAACAAGCAGAGAGTGTTGAGCAGAGGGGGCTGCGAGGGAGACCGGGCAGAGATAGAGAGAAGGACACTGAAACTGAAAGATAGACCGAGACGGACAGAGACCAACAGAGAGACAAACAGAGAGATAGACATCGAAAGACAGCGAGAGACAGACAGAGAGACAAAAGAGAGACACGGCGACAGCCAGACAGGGACAACACAGAGTGTGGTGGCAGGAGCTGAGTGAGGGGCGGGACGCCCCCAGGGTTGCCCCCGGGGGCGGGTGTTACAGTGAGAGGGCGGGCTGTGCGTCAAGGCCACGCCCCATTCACGCCCTCCCCGCTCCCATAACCCCCTCCCACCCACCCACACCCACACCCACACCCGCAAACCTCCGTCGCGAGGCCCTCTTTTGTCCCGGAGGTCGGCGAATCAATCCAATTGAGAGCAGCTCGGTGAGGGCCCCGGAGTTGCTCCCGAACCACACACACACACACACACACTCACACAGACTCACACTCACACACACACTCACACTCACACACACACACACACACACACACACACACACACACACACACACACACACACACACACACACACACACACACACACACACACACACACACAATGTAATACCCTTTAACAAGGAAGCCCTTCACCAATGACAGACACTCGCCAACTGGGCACATTTCCTGCCCACAACTCTATGGTTTGGACATATCTATGCAAATGCCCCAACATCTTGGAGGGTGGCTGAAGATAATATATATTATATATTTGGTATTATACACGTGTACATCCTTCTCTTCATCCTCCTCACATTTTCTGCACATTTTAATGGTTTTGACATATATTCATACAAATGCCCAACATCTTGGAGGGTGCATCGATATAATATGTGTGTATGTATATATACATGTATATCCCTTTTTCCCCTTTATACCCTTTATCGCGTGTAATAATGCCTGTAGTGTCCGGCACTCCCCCTCCCACCCACCCACCCATCCGGGGAGGGGGGTTACCATCATGCACCACTCCGCCTCCTGCGCGGGGCCAATCCTCCATTCCCTCGGAGGAATGTGTGTGTGTGTGTGTGTGTGTGTGTGTGTGTGTGTGTGTGTGTGTGTGTGTGTGTGTGTGTGTGTGTGTGTGTGTGTGTGTGTGTGTGTGTGAGCGCGCGCGCGTGCGTGTGTGTGTGTGTGTGTGTGTTATAATCTATTATGTGTATATAAATAAAGAATACTCACTTATGTTTTTCGGTGTCCGTGTCCGAACACCTCGCTTCCCAACACCCCATTATTCTCTGTAAACCCCCCCCCCCCCCTGTCACCGGGCACTGCCTGCTTCCCCCCTGCTGGGAACCGACACCAACGGTCTGTCTTCATATAACACACATATTGTGAATATATGTGGTTTATAATTAATGTATATTACTCCACTAACGTGTAGATAACTGGCTTACTCAGAAGTGGGGAGATCAGGACAAGTAGGGTTAGAGTGGTGTGGATGCTGTGTGAGTGACTGCGGACCCTCACCCAGCCCGCCCCGACCCTCCCCATCCCTCCCCTCCCACCCCCCTCCATCTCCCACCCTCACTCACCCTCATCCACCTCCACTCACCCCCCTCCCACCCAAACCACCAACCCGCCCCCTAGTGGCGCATTTCCCTGGTGGCCGGCGGTAATTAGGGGCGCGCGTCATTTGCGGTGACTGCGCGCCGACGTGTGGTTACACAATACGCCACCAGGGGGCCGGTGATGACTGACGGCGCCGGTAATGCAAGAGGTGATCAGCGGGGGGACGGGCCGCCGCGCCCGGCGTGTCGGCGAGGTAGCCCGGCATGTCGCCCGGCATGTCGCCCGGCATGTCGATGGGGTCGTCCGGCATGTCACCCGGCATGTCGACGGGGTCGGCCGGCATGTCGCCGGCATGTCGGCGGGTCGCCCGGCAAGTCCCCCTGCACGTCATCCGGCACGTCATACAGCATGTCGGTGGGGTCGTCCGGCATGTCGGCGGGGTCGCACGGCAAGTCCCCCGGCATGTCGGCGGGGTCGTCCGGCATGTCCCACGGCATGTCACCTGACATGTCACCCGGCACATCATCCGGCATGTCGACGGGGTCCCCCGACATGTCGCTCGGTATGTCCCACGGTATGTTTCCCGGCATGTCGCCCGGCATGTCATCCGGCATGTCATCTGGCATGTCGCCGGCATGTTATCCGGCACATCATCCGGCATGTCGCCCGGATTGTTGGTGGGGTCACCAGGCATGACGGCGGGGTCGCCCGGCAAGCCCCGCCGGCATGTCTCCCGGCATTTCGCCCGGCATGTCGCCGGGGCCGCCTTGACGAGGCACTCGGTGTGTGGACAACCCCTCACCCGCACGTCCACATCAAAAATACTTACACACTTACACCTATACTTACACATTCACACACTCACCCATGCCCACACACACGCACACTTACACACTCACACCCATACTCACCCGCACATTCACGTCAACACTACTTACAGTTACACACTCACACTCACCCCCATACTCGCATTCACACCCATACATATACACTCAAACACTCAAACCCACATCCTCATAATCATATCCCTAACTCTCACACTCCCACCCTCACCCACACATTCACCCACACACTCACGCTAACAACTACACCCACTCCCACCCATACTCACACACTCACGCATTCACACTTACACCCATACTCACACACTCACGTCCACACTTACACACTCACACCCATACTCACACACTCACGCATTCACATTTACACACTCACACCCATACTCACACTCACGTCCACATTTACACACTCACACCCATACTTACACACTCACGCATTCACACTTACACACTCACACCCATACTCACACTCATGTCCACATTTACACACTCACACCCATACTTACACACTAACGTCCACATTTACACACTCACACCCATACTTACACACTCACGTCCACATTTACACACTCACACCCATACTTACACACTAACGTCCACATTTACACACTCACACCCATACTTACACACTCACGTCCACATTTACACACTCACACCCATACTTACACACTAACGTCCACATTTACACACTCACACCCATACTTACACACTCACGCATTCACACTTACACACTCACACCCATACTTACACACTAACGTCCACATTTACACACTCACACCCATACTCACACTCACATCCACATTTACACACTCACACCCATACTTACACACTCACGTCCACACTTACACACTCACACCCATACTCACGCATTCACGCTTACACACTCACACCCATACTCACACTCACGTCCACATTTACACACTCACACCCATACTTACACTCATGCATTCACACTTACACACTCACACCCATACTTACACACTCACGTCCACATTTACACACTCACACCCATACTTACACACTCACGTCCACATTTACACACTCACACCCATACTTACACACTCACGTCCACACTTACACACTCACACCCATACTCACACACTCACGCATTCACACTTACACACTCACACCCACATTTACACACTCACACTCATACTTACACTCATGCATTCACACTTACACACTCACACCCATACTTACACACTCACGTCCACATTTACACACTCACACCCATACTTACACACTCACGTCCACATTTACACACTCACACCCATACTTACACACTCACGTCCACATTTACACACTCACACCCATACTTACACACGCACGTCTGACGCCAGTACAGACTACTACAAGAGTGTAGAAGAGTAGGGTTTGAGATGTTTGTTTGTTTGTTGTTGTTTTACGTCCTAGCAACATCTAAGGTCATATCAGGACGGGTACCGACTTGTGACAGTGCGCACTCATGGCAACTTTTATAGTGCTGTCCCACTGGGAAACCAGGCCGCCGGCACCATGACCTGATATCCCACTCAGTCACATTATCCTAACACTGAGCCAACCAGTCCCTGCCCTATCCTAATAATTCCGAGCGCCTGGCTAGGAAGTGACAAGTATAAATTTTTAAGTCATTGGTTTGACTCGACCAGGGTTCGAACCAACGACCCCACGATCTACCAGCACTGGAGACGGGTGCTCTAACTCATTCGGCCATCCCGTCTGGTAGTGTTTGAGAACAGGAGGGTTTGAGAACAGGCAACACTTAGCGTGTACTTTTGACACCTCGCAATTCTATGGAATGTGGCTCCCAACAAGTTCACGATATGTATGTCAACGACAGCAGTTTGTAGTTAATTGACCTGTCTTCAACGGACCACTCTGCATTCAGAACAATGTTGCCCTGGCATCGCAGCTGGCTTGTCGTTAGAGGGACAGTGAAATGAGACACAAACAGTTTGTACATTGACGAATTATCCGCAATCTTTACACCCACCCGTCACCTCACCCACTTTCCAACCTACACCTGAGTTGAGCACATGTTTCCGACACATGTCATGAGATCGAATCCCGGCCATGTCAAACCAATCTTTAAAAAAAAAATTATACTTGTCATTACCTAGCCTGGCTCTCTAAACCCCCCCCCCCCCCTAATCAACTGGAGGGGGCCTGGGGGCGATAAGGTGTCCCCCCCCCCCCCCACGCTCCTCCACGGCCTTTGCTCCCGCCCTGCCCTGGCCCTGGCGCCTCTGTGCTGTCCCGGGGCTTCTGCCCTACCCTCCCTCCCTCCCTGACCCCTCCCTCCCTGACCCCTCCCTCCCTCCCTGCTTACCTCCCTCCCTGCTTTCCACCCTCACTGCCTCCCCCTGGCAATCCTGTCTCCCTCCCTGCTCACTCCACTGTCTGCCTCCTTACCTACTCCCTCTCTGCCTGTCTATCGACCTCCCAGCTACCCTACCTGCCTCCTAATCCTATGCTACATACCTCCTTCTCTCCCTCTCTCCCTCTCTCCCTCTCTCCTCCCTCTCTCCCTCTCCCTCTCTCCCTCTCTCTCTCTCCCTCTCTCCCTCCCTCCCTCTTTCCCACTCTTCCTCTCCCCCTCTCCCTCTTCCATCCCTCTCTCCCTGCCTCTCATTCCTTGCATTCCTCTCCCTCTCTCTCTCCCTCCCTCCTTCCCTCATTCCCTCCGGCTCTCCCTGCCTCTCTCCCTCTCTCCCTCTCTCCTTGTTTCTCTATCCCTCTCTCCCACCCTCACCAGACGGGATGGCTGAATGAGTTAGAGCGTTGGTCTCCCATTTTCGAACCCTAGTCGAGTCAAACCAATGACTTAAGAATTGATACTTGTCGCTTCCTAGACAGGCGCTCGGCATTATTAGGATAGGGCAAGGACTGGTTGGCTCAGTGTCAGGATAATGTGACTGAGTCGGATATCATGTCATGGTGCTGGTGGCCTGGTATCCCAGTGGGGCGGCACTATTAAGTCACAATGAGTGCGCACTGTCACAAGTCGGTACCCATCCTAATATGACCTTAGATGTTGCTCGGACATCAAATAACGATAAACAAACAAACAACCCTCCCTCCGCCTATCTCCCCCTCCTCTCTCCCTCTCCTCCCCCTCTTCTCCGATACCCCTCTCCCCCTTTTCCTTCTCCCCCTCTCACCTTCCCCCTCCCCTATCCCCCTTCTTCTCCTCTCCCCTGTCCCTCTCTCGCGCTTTCTCCCGCTCCCCGCTATCGGCTCTCCCTCCTCACCCCCCTCTCGCCCTCTCTCTCCCCCCCTCCCTCTCCCTCTCTGCCCTCCCCCTCCCTTTCCCCCCTCTCCCCCTCTCCCTCTCTCCCTTCCGTGGTCCTCTACCGTCTGCCCAACCATCTCCCAAACACCCCCCCCCCCCCCAGCCCCTCCCTGCCCCTCCATTGTTCAGTGCAATCTCACAGCGGCCATGAATCTTCACCGATATTATATTGAGAGCACACAGCAAATGGCCGCCACCCCCACCCCACCGACACACACACACACACACACACACATACGCATAGACATTACCCGCCAAGGTGGTGCTGCCCCCTACAGGCGTCGACGCACAGCCCGCCAGGGGCGCTTCGAGCGCGGGATTAACCGGATGCTCGGGAAGGTTGTGTGTGTGGATGTGGAATGTGTGTGGGTGGAGTGGGTGTGGAATGTGGGTGGGTGTATCAGTGTGTGTGTGTGGAGGGGGGGGGTTCTTCGGAAGGGCAGTGAGATGAATGGTTGGGTCTATAACAGCAATAAGTAGTATTTATGGTGGTAATAAGTGTAGTGGTCTGCGCTGACCTCTCAGGCAAGGAGCCGCATAGACAGGTAGGCGTGGGTAGTGTGTTGATATCAGGGAGCCTAGGTGGTGTAATGGTTGGCACACTGGCCCGGAATGCGGGGAGATGTGGGTTCGAGTCCCGCTCTAGGCACAATATTTCCCATTTTCATCACCCCCACGACACTGGTGCCGTGACCAGGATCCTGTACAAGCTTTGCGCTGTATGGTTGTTGAACCTACCCTGTGTATGTATGTGTTAGTGCATTGCCTGTATGTATGTAATTGTAAGTCTTGTAATGCTTACAATTACATACATACACAGGGTAGGTTCTACAACTATACAGCGCGTAGCTTGTATAGGATCATGGTCATGGCAACCAGTGTCATGGGGGTGATGAAAATGGGAAATAACGACATAACTAATAAGGCGAATAATTACCACAACTGCACAGAACACTAATGTGCAATTAGTTCTATTATTACAGTTGTATAGTCAAATGATTTCGAGTTTCTGTCATATTCGTAGATGTATGTGTTAGGTTGATCATTATAATCTACCTTATTGTAGTACTGGTTAGCTCAGTGCCAGGATAATGTGACTGAGTGGGATATTGTGTCATTATACCCATCCTGTATCGGAGCAAGGACGTAAAATTGCAACAACCAACCAACCTTATTTTAGTTTATAGTAACTTATTTTGAACGGCTAACTTTTGAGGTATTTGAACTGCAAGCATACAAAATTAATTTTGGGAACCATGCTAAAAACTCTGACACCAGGAGCTTCTGCAGTATCCGATTCTATTAAATTGGTTCGGTATTCCATTCTGTGTGGTGACAAATATGTTATAAGTGCACCGGTATCTAAGTTACATATGTAGACTCACATCTAGTTCACTGTTTTGGTTTTGAAAATTTGATGTTTTTATCAGACTATGCAGCTTTAGTGTTTAATGTTTAAGTCACTGGTCAGAATGCATCTCACTGGCCAGGCCCTTGAACAACCATCATAGCGTAGATCCTCTACCCTGCCTCCCTCCTTGGCATCGCCCCCCCCCCCCCCCCCCCTCTCACTTAATACTTACCTCAGCTATACTATAATAGCAGCACAGTTTTTGTAGCAACCCACCATCTTAGCCCATAACACTGAACTTATTATGGCTAACCCACTAACACACTAACCCCCCTTCACAATCTACTAACAATATACCTTTCTGCAATGTAATGCAAACGGCCGGAAGACCAGTGCCTCGGCGCTGAAAAAATGGTATATTCTGATGAATAAACTGTGTTACCCACAAACAGAAATGTTAACAAAACTAACACCAATACTAGTATTGCTACTCAGTCTACTACAGCTGTTACTACTATTGCTAATAGTGCTGCTATTAGTACTGCTACTAGTACTGCTACTAGTACTGCTATTATTACTGCTACTAGTACTGCTATTAGTGCTGCTACTAGTAGTGCTACCAGTACTGCTACTAGTACTGCTATGAGTGTTGATACTAATACTGCTATTAGTACTGCTATTAGTACTGATATCAGTACTGATATCAGTACTGCTACCAGTACTGATATTAGTGCTGCTAATAATACTGCTACTAGTACTGATATTAGTACTACTACTTGTACTGCTATTAGTACTGCTACTAATACTGATATTAGTACTGATATTAGTAGTGATATTAGTACTACTATTAGTACTGCTACTCGTACTGTTACTAGTACTGCTACTCGTACTGTTACTAGTACTGTTCCTAGTACTGTTACTAGTACTGCTACTAGTACTGTTACTAGTACTGCTAGTAGTACTGCTACTAGTACTGCTACTAATACTCCTACTAGTACTGCTATTAGTACTGCTACTAGTACTGCTACTAGTACTAGTACTGTTACTAGTACTTTACTAGTACTGCTATTAGTACTGATAATAGTACTGCTACTAGTACTGCTATTAGTACTGCTACTAGTACTGCTATTAGTACTGCATCTAGTACTGCTACACTACTACTACTAGTACTGCTACTGGTACTGATACTAGTACTGCTACTAGTACTGCTATTGTTGCTACAATTGTACGTGCCATATACTAGTTTTAAGGGACAGCTGTGCATGCAGACCAATGTTATTTGTTATTAGCACGAGACCAAGATAGACATCAACATGAAGTTATATGGTATATTCTGGGAATTTACAGTTTGGTACATTATAGTTTCTTGAGTTGTAAATTTCCCTTGTTATGAGACGATAATGACCTCATTATAATTTCAATTGTGAGAAAAGGTGGGTGGGCGGGAAAACGCTACACACAGTGAAGGCCAGGGCGGAGTGGTGGCCTGGTGAGTGTGGGCTTGGGTATATAAAGGCCCTGTCACACCTTACCGAACTGGGGCAACGGATAGAAACCAGACACTGTCCGGTGAACTACGTCAATGTCCATTTTATATACGGTAGGCATCCGGCGTTTCCGTTCTCTTTCTGGTGGTGTCCGGTGTGTACGGTGGCAAGTTTTGAATATGCACAAAACTTGTACCGAACACCGCCGCTCTGACATGTATGGTTGGTGTCCATTTTAAGTCCGTTTTGTCCGGTACATGTCCAGTACCCATCCGTTACCTCTCCGGTTCGCTTCCTAGTTGCGGGAATTCGGTCAGTATATGTTTTCGGCGTGTCCATGAATTGTCCGGTATGTGTCCGGTTGATGTTCGGTCCGTCCATTTGTCGTCCAGTTGTCATCCGGTTATCGTCCAGTGGGTATTCGTTAATGTACGTTCCTTGTCCATTTAGCGTCCGTTTCGTCCGGCGGAAAGCGCAACATTTCGACACATTTCGGTACATTTTGATACTGAACACCACCGGACTAGACAATTCTTTGTCCGTTTTATGTCCGTTGCTCAATCCGGTAAGGTGTGACAGGCGCTTAAGGGATCAGCAACCTTGGGTTGGAGGCTAGTTTAACCATTGGAGAGCAATACAAGGACGGGACTTGCCTGGGCCTTTGGCAGTATTATTTTGCTTATGTTTTCACTTCAAATATCACTTACATAGTCCCTGATGTTATTTTTGCTAGATAAATTTATTAAGTTGGTCGTTATAATCTAGCTTACTTTAATTTGAAGTAACTTTTTTTTAGATGACTAACTATGTATAAAATGGAAGCATGCAATGTTAATTTTTTTACGTGCATGTCAACATTCTGACACCATAGGTTTCAGCAGTAATAGGCGCTATTAAATTAACTTAGTATGCGATTCTATGCCTGGAATACTTAGTTAATTGTGTTTAACCTGCTACAGTACAACCTCGTTAAATCAAGCCTGGTTAAACCAAACGATCGGTTAATCCAAACTATTTTCGGCGGCCCGGCAAAATACTACCATTTATCATTTAAAAATAGTTGGTTAAACCAAAGTCGGTTAATCCAAATGATCGGTATCCAAACAAAATTGTTGGGCCCTAGGTCACTTCCGGTACGGTTAAACCAAACTTTCATGTGGTTAGAAGGTCATCTGAGACCCCACTGACTTTTTTATATGATAAATGGTAGTATTTTGCCGGGCCGCCAAAAAAAAGTTTGGATTAACCGATCGTTTGGTTTAACCGAGCTTGGTTTAACGGGGTTATACTGTATATACATAAAAAAACAATAATCACAGTGTCCACATTCATTGTATATTACATTCATAATGTACCGGCGTTTTTGCCAAAGCCAAGTCGAAGTCGAAGCCGAAGCCTGGTTAAACCAATGCTCAGTTAATCCAAACAAATTTCTAGGGTCCCTTCAAGTTTGGTTTAACAGGGTTATGCTGTATTGCCAAAGCCTAAGGTGTCAACATTATGACTTGCACGCCAGAACCAATTTGGCATCTTTTCATTTCAAATATCTCCAATGGTAGCCATTTATGATCACGGGTTATATCATAAGAAGAATTAAAGCAATCAATCTAATATATTTATCTCAGTGCATGACAGAAACTCAAAACCATCGAACCATGCAAGAATCACCTGTCATTATTTAAGAATTACCCACAACCCGCTACCTGGGTATATGTGTGTGTGTGCGTGTGTGTGTGCATGTGCGTGTGTGTGCAGCGTCTGTACGGGGCCTGAAAAGTCTTTAACTTCATTTCCCCCATTTCAAGGTCTTAAAAAGCCTTGAATTTAACCTATTTTGGGTAATTAATCTTGAAAAGCCTCGCTCCATTAAACTGTACCCACTGATCTAAATTAGTCCAAAATCGGCATTCACCATTGTTGTTGATTCCTTAAATCCAAATGAAAATAGTCTTTAATTCCTATCAAAAACATCCTTTAAAATCCTTGAAATAGCCTTGAATTTCACCCTGTCTGTGTGTCTGTCTGTGTGTGTGTGCGCGTGCGTGCGTGCGTTATATGTATATATTGGAGGTGAAGGAGAGAGGGTCGGGGATGACATATTACAGGTTACCAATACCACCAGAGGTCATGGCAAGTTCACGACTCCGCTTTCACTCTTATTTCAGGATAAGAAGAATAAAAAATTCAAGATGGCTGCCGAGACGCCGGGTCATGCTGCTGTGTACAAGTGGGCCCCCAAGCGGCAACGGTGATGGAAGTCTGGGCATTTGTGTTTAAATCTTAACGGGCAGTACTTGTTCTTATGTCAGACATGTTAATTAGTCCATAAGGGAAAACAATACATGTAATGGATATGTTTTGCATCTTGTTGAAGGTGATAAACAGTTATTGCCTGATACAGTATAACCCCGTTAAACCAAACTTGAAGAGACCCTAGAAATTTGTTTGGATTAATCGATCATTGGTTTAGCCGAGCTTTGGCTTCGACTTTGACTTTGAGTTAGCATGTATTGCACATGCAATATACAATGTATGTGGACACTTTGATTATTGTGTTTTATGTATATACAGTATAACCCTGTTAAACCAAGCTCAGTTAAACCAAATGATCGGTTCGCCAAACTTTTTTCAGCGGCCTGGCAAAATACTCCCATTTATCATATAAAAAAGTTGGTGGGGTCTCAGATAACCTTATGACCACATGAAAGTTTAGTTTAACCATGCCGGAGTTGCCTGGGGTCCGACAATCTGTTTGGATTAAATGATAATTTGGATTAACCGACTTTGGTTTAACCAACATTTTTATATGATAAATGGTAGTATTTTGCCAGGCCGCCGAAAAAAGTTTGCTTTAACCGATCGTTTGATTTAACCGAGCTTGGTTTAATGGGGTTATACTGTATGGTGTTTTAGGCGGGTGGGACTGGTTATGATTATCGACTGAGGTGTAGAGATTCCAACTGTTCCGATTTTGTAGAAAGACTTCCAACGATTTTGGTTACTCTCTTCCGATATTATGATTCAATGTGCAAATCTTCCGATTTTCACTCTCACAGGCAAATTCAGCTACTTACAGTTACAGCAGTTTAAAGACATCAGCAGCTCAAGGTGGCAAGCAGAGCCTAGGAAATGACACATAGACACATGGTGGAATATATGTTGGGACTTGTATGAACAAGTATATGTGTAGTTTGTGGTGTTCTCTCTGGCGGAGTGGTTACAGTGTCTGACTTTTTCCTAGGTCGGACTCCTAATCTGAAGGTCAGCGGTTCGATTCCCTGTGCCCCCACCTCTGCCAATTTGGATTTCCACCGCTGTGTATAACTTACAGCGTCATCAAAGGCCAGTTGCTCTCATACCATATATGTGGTGTGGGAGGTAAAAAATCCCTTGGGTCGGTAAAAGTGTAGACTCGGGCTTTCTATCGACAAACTGTCTAATGGTGAAAACAAGCCTATTCAGGCTTATCCATGATAGGCAGTATAAATCTTCAACATGTATATAATATAATGATATATACATATTATATATATTGTATGATTTAACTATGTCATGATATATGTCCGATTATCAGGACACATGTTTCAGCATAAAAACTTATCTTCCTAATAAAATGTTTGAATCTTCCTATTTTTGGTCACACTATGTTGGCATCTCTGGATCTCATCTCTCTCTTAGAGAGGTTGGTTGTATTGCAGATACTGTTCATAGTGGCCAAATGAGTTGAGTGTCTGCCTCCCATTTTGGTATGTCATGGGATTCGAACTCCCAGTTGCCGAACCTGGTTGAGTTATTCCAATGTTATAAAATTGATACTTGTCACGACCTAACCTGGCACTCAGCATTTCTAAGATAGGGTAAGGAGCAGTCGAATGAGGAAGACCAATTGTCGGCGATTGAAATTTCCCCTGCTTCATCAACTAATGTACACACCCAAAAAGAATATAAACCCCATATTAGGGCGATAATGCGTTTATTAATTGACATTGACTTTCCAAATTTAGTCATGGGTAGTAGCAACTGAAATTTAAATGTATTTTCACCACCAAAAAAAACAGAATACCAGGAAGTGATTAGCCCCTCTGATATCAGTTTTACCAGACAAGACCGGGGCCGCTTTCAGGGCACACCTCAGAGTCGACTCTGAGATGGCTCCGAGGCTTCTTTTTGGCCAATTTGCGTTCAATGTGAGCCTCGGAATTCACTCCCAAGATGTCACACTTCCAAGTAGGAGGCAAAAACACCTCCAAAATGGCCATGTGTGTCAGCCAATCAGAGCTCTTCTTTCAATTGCAAATGGCTGCAGGAAATGCATGCTATGGAGGCCGCCATTTTCGAGGCACCCGACAGCTAAATGCTGTTCAGACTAGCGCGACTTTTGGAATTTCTCTGAGGCGCCTCCGAGGAGCACACTTGAAGTTAGTTGAACGTGGCCCAGGCATTGTAATGGATATAAGTGTAGAGAATGTGTTATCAATGCTATTTAGGTATTTGCTCAATATAAATGCAGTGAGTAGGTGTGAGAAATGTTACTGTTTTCTTATATTTTGCTATAGTTAGCTATGCATGTACCCACATAACTGGTGTTTTCAGTGACGTCACGTCTTCTTAACCTGATGTGTTAGTACGTTGTAAACCACATGCGTATGTCTAATGACTGTACGTCTACAAGCATATGCTGGTAAATCGGTCGTCGAAAGTTTTGTGCAAGCACAAAACTTCGCCGATTGCCCAATGCGCTGGCGACCGTCGCCGTAGATCAATGAATACCAACACGCGTGTAACGCTTCCTGACATCTGCCAACGATTCGCCACAAAGTGACACACATCGACACGCGTTGGTGCGAAACGACGTAATGTGACAGCACCATAACTTGTAAGCTACATTTGTTTGGCTCTAGATCTACATGTGTATGCCTCTATTCATATCTTTTTCCCCAGTTATTATTTAACCAATTCCTGCAATCAGTTCAAATTAGAGATGGCCTATGGGAGGCAGCTTTCCATGACTCATTGAAACTGGTATCGTCAAAAACCTGATGTGTACTTCAAGCTGTTTGTGTAGAGAGGGAACCAGTCATTTTGTGGATGCCAAGCAGGGAGAAACGTAGAGATTAAAAGATGTTGAATGGATTTGTGTGGTGTCTTATCTGTTATAATAATAATAATAATAATAATAATAATAATGTGATAGGCCGCATTATACACGTACGGCCAGTTCTCCCTGGTCTGTAGGTGACACTACATGAGAAGACAAGGAGAGAAACATGGTTCAAGGGTTTTTCCTTCCGCCGCCCACTGGAGCGTCACAGAATCAAGTGACCCGCCCCCTGACCAGCCAGGTCACAGGTAACCTCTTATGGTGGGGGCAGCCGCTAGCCAGTTGCAATAGGGCCCCTCTAGCTAGTTTGCTGCCACTTGTAGCCGTATACGCGCAACACTGGTCAGTGCAGTTCCTCCTGCCAATGTGCGATGGTGAGGCTCCATGTATGGACTACTACAATGATAATAATAACAGTAAAATAAAACTTATTAATAAAATCAGTAATAATAATCATCGTCATCGATGATGCTGCTTCAGTTGCTCAACAGGTATGACTGAGCTTGGTGGGTAAAAATAAATTATGGGATTATTCAAAGGTATCATCTGGATCATATTGTAGTGGGATGCTCTCATCTTAAAGTTGCATAGTCCGATGTTTTAGAGCTTCTGTCATTTTCTGAGATAAATACATTAGATTGATCGCTATAGACTACCTTACTTTAGTTTGAAGTAACTTTTATTTTAGATGGTTAACTTTGGAGATATTTGACATGCAACCATGCACATTTAATGTTGGCAAGCACGCCAAAACTCGTACACCATAGGCGTCTGCAGTAACGGGTTCTCTTAAAGTCCATCTGTATTCCCGTCAGTGTGGTGACAAATGTTTAATGAGTGCAACGGTATCTAAGTTAGATATAGAGAATAAAATCTAGATAATTGCTTTGTTTTTGATAATTTGAAATTTTCATCGGACTACGCAACTTTAACAAGCAAAGTGTCCCCCCGCCCTGGTAGTGGTAGGCATGGGTAGGTTTGATTGTATCATGCAAAGCGAGGTGGTCCAATGGTTAGGACATTAGTTCTGGATCCGTGGGTTTGACTCACACGTTATGCGTGACGTCTCAAATGTTTGCAACACCCTATTCTGGCATGATTCATGATATATATATATATCCTGCAACAACTTTTTCGACTTTAGGGTGGTTGACCTGTGGAACGACCTGCCGGAGAGTCGTAGCAGCAGAGTCGGTGAACTGTTTCAAGTCCCGACTGGATGCATACTGGTCAAGCATTACATATATCTTGGAGCCAGTGACAGTTGCTACGATCCACCACCTCTAAAGAACTGTCTCCATTTCTATTAATTAAGAGCGGCTAACAGGTCCAAGGCCTATTGTCGCTGTATCCTATTGATTGATTGATTGATACATACAGTAGAGCCTCTCGAACTGACTACCTCCACAGATCGACCACTCCCCTATATTGATCACTTTATTTGGGTTTGGGTCCTAAACGATCGCCTATGCAATACCATTGTAACGATAAAAAAAAAAATTTAACTCCCTAAACTGACCATCTCCCTAAATGTACCATTTAAAGTCTGTTCCATGGTCTGTCGATTTAGAGAGGTCCTACTATACATATATATGGGTCACTCCTGAAAACTGGCCAGAAGTGTCACATGGAGAGTTAAAATCTAATATTTGAATTTTTTACATTTTGTGGTTGCAAATGAAAGCTGGAAATCTCCCCTTTGCATCTATGTAAAATATAAATTGATGAGATAAAAAATAAAGATGTAGTCCATGAATAAGATATGTCTTATGGCAGTATAACATGTGTGTCACATGTTTAGGACACCACACAGTCTGATTAATAAAAATCTAATCAGAATTAAATAATATCATACTTAGAAGCATATTAATCATGGCATAATATACAGAAATATGTAGTGCTTATATTGATAAAAAAAAGTAATTCCCAGCCATGCTTTATTCACTGAATAATTAGTGTACAATATTTGTGTGGCATCCAGACACCACGGTTACACGTGTGACAGAAATTTGTAATGTTATTTCTGAAGACCTCAATTTGGTCATCACTGACATCATAGTCACAACCAATGTCATATTCATCGGCACTTTGTCCGAATGTGTTTGTGAACACACAGACAAACACACGCATTCACTTCTATTTATATATATATGTCGGTAGATATCATATTCACCACCATTTAAGACTCCTTTGTCAGAATGTGTTTGTGAACACATAGACAAACACACACATTCACTTCTATTTACATATATGTCGGTAGATATCATATTCACCACCATTTAAGACTCCTTTGTCAGAATGTGTTTGTGAACACATAGACAAACACACACATTCACTTCTATTTATATATATGTCGGTAGATATCATATTCACCACCATTTAAGACTCCTTTGTCAGAATGTGTTTGTGAACACATAGACAAACACACGCATTCACTTCTATTCATATATATGTTGGTAGATATCATATTCACCACCATCTAAGACTCCTTTGTCAGAATGTGTTTGTGAACACACAGACAAACACACATATTTGCTTTGATAGAAAACACAAACAGGAATGCGCTATGGAGGCCACTTGTCAGTTCTTTTCACACTGGACTGATAATGATAAAAGAAGTAAATGTTCATTTAGGTCGTTAGCATTTTTTGGAACACAAACAAACATTTAGATTAATCCAATCACAGCGATCCCCCTTGGGTGTAGTTCTAGGTAAGTGTTTGCTTGTTTTCATGGCATTAAGAGCTTTAATGAGATTCCCTTACATATTACTGGATATAGAGGGTATGCACTGACGCCACGCTAAACGGAAGTGCGGCCATTGTGGCGATAGTAACCACAATAATAAACACACTGTCACACTGCAAACTCAATGGCTATGAGCAATATTCATACAGAAAATGTGAAATATCTCTAAAATTACACCACCTAGAACCAAGCCGCTTGGAACACATATAAAAAACATACTCACCGAAAAGATTATATTAAATTTATACGGTTTAGGGTTCTGCATTTCTATTAATTTTGAATAAAATAGACGTTTTGCATTGCGCGTACCGGCAAACTCAATGCATTGTCAATGCTGATATCGCCACAATGGCTGCGTATCCGGTTGATGACGTCACGGGAATACGCTCTATATAGATTTGATCCTACATATCCAACTTAGGTACTAGTGCACTTATTGAGCATTTATTGCTGCATACAAGGAATACTAACTAAATCAATTTAATAGAACTTGTTACTACTGGTGCCTATGGGATCAAACCTTTGACAACGCGCCAACATTAATTTGGCATGTTTGTTCTTCAGATATCTCCGAAGGTAGTCATTTAAAAGCATAGTTCCTATAGTACTGTCATGGGGGTGATGAAAATGGGAAATATTGTGCCTAGAGTGGGACTCGAACCCACATCTCTTTGCATTACGGGCCAGTTTGCTAACCATTAAACCACCTAGGCTCCCTCATATCAACACACTACCCACGCCTACCTGTCTATGCGGCTCCTTGCCTGGTAGGTCAGTGCAGACCACTACACTCATCCCCCTGGAATTGTAAGTCTTTTAATGCTTACAATTACATACATACAGGCAATGAACTTACACATACACAGGGTAGGTTCAACAACTTTCCAGCACATAGCTTGTACATGATCCTGGTCATGGCAACCAGTGTCGTGGGGGTGATGAAAATGGGAAATATTGTGCCTAGAGTGGGACTCGAACCCACATCTCTTTGCATTCTGGGCCAGTGTGCTAACCATTACACCACCTAGGCTCCCTTATATCAACACAGTACCCACACCTACCTGTCTATGCGGCTCCTCGCCTGAGAGGTCAGTGCAGACCACTACCACTACAGTACTGATTATGACAGATATTTGAAGTGAAAACATGCAAATTTAATTTTGGTGTGCATGTCGAAATTAATTCTACTATTGTAGGCTTCATACGGCATTGCGTGGTTCTGTTAAGTTGACAGCGTCTCCTTCTATGTCACAATGAACGCTGATAATAATAGATTGTTACAATCAACCTACTATATTTATTGAATACAATTAAAGGAACTCAGAACCATCGGTATGTGTAGCTTTGTCTAACTCAGTCGTGGAGTTGTTAATAAATGTGGGTCCAGGTTTTTTTTCTTCTTAGAGTAGGCCTACCGCTCACTTTATACTGGTGTCGCAGTTTCAGCGGTGCGCCAGTTTCAGCCATGCGCATAGACTCAAACTCAAGGCATTGTCAATGGTCGTGAGCAATCTTCATACAGAAAATACAGAAAAAGTGAAATATCTCTAAAACCACACCACCTATTAACAAATCGCTTGGTACATATATAGAAAACATCTTTACCCAAAAGATTATATTAAATTTATACAGTTAGGGTTCTTGATTTCTATTAATTTTGAATCAAACTAATGTTTTGCACTGCGCATACCGTCAAACTCAAGGCATTGTCATTGGTCGTGAGCAATCTTCATACAGAAAATACAGGAAACGTGAAATATCTCTAAAACAACACCACCTAGAAACAAATCGCTTGGTACACATATAGAAAACATCTTTACCAAAAACATTATATTCAATTTATAAGGTTAGTGACTCACGACCATTGACAATGCCTTGAGTTTGAGTCTATGCGCACGGCTGAAACTGCGACACCGGACGATTCCTTTAACACTTCCCGGGTGCGGGGTGGTCTTTGGGGTGGGGGCAGGTGGGGATGGGTGCAGTTGAAGAGGTGAGGTAAGTTGGGTAGAGAAGTGAAGGAGGTGAGAGTGGGGGGGGTGGGGGGGGTGCAGAGGGCGGGGGGGGGGAGTGCGGGATGTGTCCTTTGTCGCCTAATAACATTGTCACCTGATCCAACACCTTGTTCCGGACAACGACAACGCTCTCAGGGTCACGTGGGACGCAGATTCCGCCGCGGGCGAGGTGCAAGTCGCGCCCGTCAGCGTCTCAGGCCGGAAGTGGGCATTGTGCGCCTGCGCGGCGCGGGGTGACGGGGAGATGACTTCCCGGAGGTAGGGCCGCGGCGGTAATTCAGTAAACGGGCGGCGGTGGGCGGTAATAGGGGATTATGTGCGGCGCTGGGGCGGCAGCATCTCAAAGGACGGCCCATGGGGGCTGCTGGCCCCGGCGTGAGGCGGCGTCGGGCCCGGGGACGCACGGGAGGAGGGGGCGGCTTACTAACATGATGCTTACTGACACTGTGTGGCAGTAGGGTTTTTTTTCCCCTTGAAAATTTATGTTGCCTATCATGGATAATGGTAGGATTCCATATACGCGAATGTGGCATGCGGTATGAAATACCCATGTGATTGTTTGTCTTTCTTGCGACAAATTTGTGGAGGAAAGTCAACATTCCTGTTGTTTCCTATGGCAAACGCAGCAGCATTCGCATCTGCACTGGTTGGTGCTCGTAGCGATTGACTTGCCACATTTGTATTCACATTCAGACATATTGGAAGCACCACTGTTCATTTATATGCTTTGCCAATTTTTGTCGCATTTGCATATCGCATACAGCATATATGGAATCTTAGCTGAATTCTGAATAGTCTAGACAGTTGGTCGATAGAAAATTCGATCCTATACACTTTTACCAACCCAAGGGATTTTGAACCTCACACACCACATAGACATGGCATGAGAGCAACTGGCCTTTGATGACGATGTGAGTTATACACAGTGGTGGAAATCCAAATTGGCAGCTGTGATGGCATGGGGATTTTTTTTGATTTTTTTATTGAGGCTGTATTTATACTGTCCATAGCATATAAGCCCGGGTACCCAGGCTTGTTTTCAATGCTGGCCAGTTGTAGTGTTGGTGTTATCTTACGACACAGTGGCTGCTGATAAGGTATTTGATTGCCTGCATTTCAGTAGCAGATAGATGGTTGGTTGGTATGGTTAGTAGCCTATGTTAGTTTTTTTTGGATTTTCTTGGTATATATGTTTTTATTTTTCTACTCTTATTACTAGACTAGCCTACTCCTATTTACATATCATAGGCTTGTACGTAGCTGTGTGGTGTGTTATCTGGCTACTTTTGGCATGGTTACCTTGGGATGGCACAGTTGGTTACTTTACTTGGTTACTTTACTTGGTAATAGTCCTGAGATTCTGCACACAGTTGGTTGGTTGTTGGAGTTTTACGTCCTGGCAACATTTAATGTCATATCAGGACAGGTACCGACTTGTGACAGTGCGCACTCAAGGCGACATTATAGTGCTGCGCAACTGGGAGACCAGGTTGCCAGCACCATGACCTGATATCCCACTCAGTCACATTATCCTGACACTGAGCTAACCAGTCCTTGTCCTGTCCTAATAATGCCGAGTGCCTGAGTGGGAAGCGACAAGTATCAATTTTTAAGTCATTGGTTTGACTCGACCAGGGTTCGAATCCCACGATCTACCAAAACGGAAGACGGACGCCCAACTCATTCGGCCATCCCGCCGGGTCTCTGTACACAGTACATTTATTACCTGTGTGTAGTCAATAATAGCTGCATATTATAAATACCATATTGAAATAAATTACGTTATGTTTTTTTAATTGTTAGAAGTTAGATTAAGCCGGCCCCCAATAGCTGATGTCTACTTTTTGTGCTGGGGGGGGGGGGGTCGTTAAACAAACAAAGATTAAGCCGTGGTTATTGTAAATCTTTATACTTCTCACAATGAGTAAATTACTCTAAATAAGAAAAGAGGGAACGTGGGGGGGGTGAAATGTCCTCACCCCCACTCTCTCTCTCTCTCTCTCTCTCTCTCTCTCTCTCTCTATCTATATATATATATATATATATATATATATATACCCATGGATGGAGTAAAAGATGGAGCAAGACCAATTGTAGGTATGCAATTTAAATTTCTTAGCCGTGAATACTTACTTTACTAATCGCAGTTTGCTGTGCATTTTTTATGTTATTATTAGCATTATTTGTATATATTGTTTTATTGAACCCATAGACTTCCTGTAATGCTGTTTATTATTAGTATTATTATCATTTGTATCACTATTATTTGTAGAAATTGTTTTATTAATCGCTTAATTTTACTGTAGTTAGTCATTATTATCACCAGCATTATTAAATTGTGAATCAATTATTTTATTGAACCCCTCTGAATGGTGATTATCATTGTTTTCACTATTACTATTATTATTATCTATTAATACTCTAGTCGCGATAGTATGTGGAGAAAGTCGCTGGCTGGTTAGTGGGGGGAGGCCGACGCCATCTTCTGGCAGCAGGGTTTGCAAGGTGCCACTGTGGACCCCACCCACCAAACCCTCCCACCCCCAACCCGCACCTGCACCCGGGGCCAGGTTTATCACCATGTTGGTTACTGTCCGCGGGCCACTTTCTGATGCCTTGTCAATGCTGTCATGTTGACAGTGCACATTGGCGCTCACTGTCAACAGCGCCCCACTACCCTACCCCCCCCCCCTCCCTCACCCCCCCCTTCCCGCCCACTTGCCACATTACTCAACAAGGCGCACACCTTTGCCGTGGTAACCCGGCCATCCCCGGCGCCGGCCCCCTCCGCGTCCCCCCCCCCCCCCCAGCGCCCCCTCCCCTTCCCCCTCCCTCTCCTCAGCCCCTCCCTCCCCCCTCCCCCGCCCCTCTCTCCTACCCCCGCCGTCCAGTCCCTTCTTCCCTTCCCCCTTCCCTCGCCCTCCCCTCGCCCCTCTCCCACTCCGCCCCGTCCCTCCCCGCCGACCCTCCTTCCCCCCGCCGCCCCGTCCCTCACCCGGCCCCGTCCCTCACCCGGCCCCGTCCCTCACCTCGCCCGTCCCTCACCCCGCCGCCTCCCCTTGCCGCCCTGCCCCGTGCCCACCCCCTACTTAGGGGCCTCTCCAGGGCCCCGTTGCCATTGTTTGGTGGCCGCGGGCCGTGTCAGTGTCGTCCCGATCCGCCGCCCACTGCCTCCGCCTGCCGCTAGATGGCACTGCCGATAAACACACTGCCTCGCATTGTGCGCCAGGGGGCGCTCCGTGCTCCATATGTTCTCTCGTTGTGGGGGCTCTTTCCCTGCGCGGTTACTTTCACACAGGTGTCGGTGTCGCGCGAAATATCTGACGCGCTAAATAACTTACTTTTGTATGTGTGCGTGTGGGTGGGTGTTTGGGAAGGGGGTTGGTTATGCATGCACCTACTGAGTAACGGGGTTGGTTGCTGGGAGTTTTACTTCCTGGCAACATCTAAGGTCATATCAGGACATGTACTGTCTTGTGACAGTGCGCACTCATGGTGACTTTATAGTGTTGCCCCACTGGGAGACCAAGCTGCCAGCACCATGATCTGATATCCCACTCAGTCACATTATCCTGACACTGAGCCAACCAGTCCTTGCCCTATCCTAACAATGCTGAGCGCTTGGCTAGGAAGCGACACATGTACATTTTTAAGTCATTGGTTTGACTCGACCAGGGAATCACACGATCTACCAAAACGGGAGACGGATGCTTCTCAACTCATACGGCCATTACGTCTGGTCACAGGTGTCGGTGTCGCATGGAATATCTGATGTGCTAAATAATTGACTTTTGTGTCAGGGATGAAAGGTGACGGTGAATATGGCCTATGCTGCTGACATGGTGTAAACAACAACCAATTAAAGGTGCATACCGATGGTTTTGAGATGCTGTCATTTTTCTGAGGTAAATATATTAAATTGATTGTCATAATCTATCTACCTTACTTGAATTTGAAATCACTTTTATTTTGAATGGCTAACCTTTGAGATATTTGAAGTACAAACATGTCAAATTAATTTTGGCAAGCACACCAAAGCTCTGATGCCATAGGCTTCAGCAGTCACCGGCTCTATTAAATTGACTCAGTATCCCTTCTATGTGTGCAACAAATGATTAATAAGTGCATCATTATCTAAGTTAGATATGTAGAATCAGATCTAGATAATTGGTTTTGTTTTGAAAATCTGATGCTTCATCGGACTATGCAACTTTAATCAATCTCTGCGATTTCTCGGATTTCCGCGATTTAAAAATTATTTATTGATTATTGTTAATCAAAATGCCGAGTAATCAGGATGTAAATGGCAACAAATGGTTGGCTTGAATCCTGTTTCTAAATGACTGTAGGCGTTTCTATAACATAAACACCTAAACAAGAAATAGTCACACATAACTGCAACAAGGATAGTTGAAACCTGACTTCCGGCATTTTTCTGTGATTCCCTGACAGTGCTAATCCTATAGGGGTAATCCGTGTTTTCGCTGAAATTCTCTGTCGGTGTAATGAACTCGGCTTGATTTCATCGATTTTTGCTGTAGACCGCTTTCATCCCCTTTGCACGGTTCAGGAATCTCCCTCTTAAATATATATATATATATATATATATATATATATATATATATATATATATATCATCATCATCATGCTGTCGGTCGCGATGCGACAAAGACTGCTTTCATTACTTGATATATATATATATATATATATATATATATATATGCATATTTGAATATAATATATATATATATATATATAATTTTATATATAGACTAAATATGCAAATCAATGGATCTAATCGCAAGTAATACAAATAATTGACATTAGATATGCGACTACTATGTGTGTATTCACCATCTCTACCCCCCACCCCCCACGCCCCCCCACACACACCTTCTGCCGGGTAAGCTGTATATATGCACTGAGTATTCAGACTGTTTTGAATTCCCCATTGATTATAGGAAAAAACGCTGGAGGTGCAATTCATCATCACCATCAGCAATATCACCATCGACATCATCAGGTATTATCTAATGTCATGTCCACAAAGAAGGTCATATTCATAATTACTTTTTTGGTAATTAGGCACCATGTCGACAACAAAGGCCATATTCATGTTTAAATGTCTGCTCCTGGCTCTGGTCACTGGATTGTCGAAAGTTTGTTTTATTTAACGGCGCCTCTAGAGCACATTGATTTTTATCATCGGCTATTGGACGTCAAACATTTGGTCATTCTGACACATTTCTTTAGAGGAAACCCTCTGCCCCACATAGGCTTTCCGATAAGCAGCAAAGGTCTTTTATATGCACTTTCTCACAGACAGGACAGCACATACCACAGCCTTTGATGAACCAGTTGTAGACCACTGGTTGGAACGGAAAATAGCCCAAACTGCAAATGTGTCCACTGAGCAGGATCGATAGGATGACGAACACTCGAACCTTGGTCGAGTCAAACCAATGACTTGAAAATGGGTGCTTGTCACTTCCTAGCCAGGTGCTCGGCATTATTAGGACAGGGCAAGGGCTGGTGTGCTCAGTGTCAGGATAATGTGACTGAGTGGGATACCAGGTCATGGTGCCGGCGGCCTGGTTTCCCAGTGGGACAGCACTATAAAGTCACCATGAGTGCGCACTGTCACAAGTCGGTACCCGTCCTGATATGACCTTAGATGTTGCTAGGACATAAAACAACAACAAACCTACACAGCTGGACACTCTACCGTCTGAGCTACGTCTCGCTCCTTCTGGGTTGTCGAGGTGACCAATAACTAGTCCGGCAGATATGTGAATGAATTGTGCCTTCGACGATACAAGCACAAGCTTTGACATACTGTAAGAGCATGCCTGAAGGAAGTTTTTAGCTATTAGGTCATTGCAGATTTGTCCCATCCCTATTATGGCAGCCATTTAACAAAATGGCCACCATCGGTTGTTCTTGTACTTGTTCTAGACCACCTAGAATCTTGATACCGGTGGCTAATCCTACATTTCCAAGGACAAGGAATGCAGTGGTACTATTTACAATAATCTAGCAATTACATATATCAAAAATCAAGCAGCAGGGATGAAAGGTGGCGGTGAATATGGCCAAGAACATTCCAGGGCTTGAATGACAATGGGAGAGCCCGTAGTACAGGTGGAGGCCGAAGATGGTGCCACCAGTAGCAGTATGTAGATATAGGAGGTGAATACATCGAGGACAATGGTTGGTAGATAATGAAATAGAAGAAGAAGAATAATTCCCTTCCGCGCATTTATACTCGCATAATGCTTATACATCACATATATATAGTATTTAGAGTATTTCAAGTTTCATTTCCGTTGAAAGTATCAAATTTCTGAAATCAAAATGCTTACCTAGGTTTGCTCCTACATATCCAACTTAGATATTGGTGCACTTGTTGAACATTTGTTGCTGCCCAAAAGCGATTTATTATTATCATTATTATTCCCACCACCATCATTATTTGTCCCAATAATTTCCTATGTCCATTTAATACAACCCGTCACCACTGAAACCTATGGTGTGCAACATTTTGGTCTGTGCACCGAAAGAAATCCAGTGTATTTTCACTTTAAATATCTCCAAAGTTGGTCTTTTATAATAAAAGTTACTTTGAATGAAAGTAAGCTATAATGATCAAGCTAATATATCTATCTAAAGGGGCTATCATATTACGACGCATAGCCCCAACGTAGGCCATCATATGTGATTTTTGCCAGCTACGTCGGGATATGTCGTTATGCATTATGCGTGCGTTAGGCGCTCGTTGGTATACGTCAATGTATGTCGACGTTCATCGAGATACGGTGTCATGCATCAGGGGGTCGGCAAAGTTTTGTACATGCACAAAACTTTCTACGTACGGCAATGTTTGACAACATGTGGATTTTACGTCGGCCATAGATTATGTATACGTTAGGCATACGTCGATGTACATTAGATGTACGTTAGACAAACGTTGTTCACTATGTTGACCTACATTAAAGGCAGTGGGAACGTACAGTTGGCATACTGAGAACGTATGGATAACGTACGTCTAACGTATGTTTAGTGTTTCTCCAGCATGTCTTGACATATGTAACGTATGAGGCGTAGTTCTGGCGATCGAATAACGTATATAACGTTCACCGGCGTTCTGCAAATGTACCGTGAGCGTAATTCGAGCATTTTTCACCCGGAAGCACATTAGTCATTAGCCATACGTCGGTCATATGTTGACCATACGCTATGTATCTATAAGTCAAACTTTGCCCACTGCGCCGAAAAGTTTGACACTTCTCGACCTAAAAAAGTGATTTTACGCATTGGCCGCGCACTTGCGAAATGCGTCGTAATGTGACAGGGCCTTAAAGAATATGGCAGCAACACAAAGAGTGTTAATTATGCAACTTTAACTTTAATAATCAGATAGGACCGCGTGTTTTCAGTCTGATATCCCCGTTACCTGTGAAGTTTTTATTAATACTAAATGTGCCTCAATAAAACAATGCATGTGAGCTATTGAAATAATGAAGGACGATAATACTAATGAGACTGTTATGAATACTCAATGAATACAAGGAACTACCTGGAGATTAAAGCTGCACAGTCCTTTAAAAACATCACATTTTCAAAACCAAAACACTCACCCAGATTGCATCCCAGATATGTAATTTGGATCCCGGTGCATTTATCAAGCGTTTGTTGCCGAATTGAAGTGAATACTAAGTCAGTTTAATAGAACAAGTTGCTACTACTGAAACCTATTGTATCATGATTTTGATGTGCATGCCAATATTGCTTTCGCATGTTTTCACTTCAAATATGTCCCAAGTAAGATATTTTAAAATAAGGTTAGTTCAAGCTAAATTGAAGTACGTTATAATAATCAGCGTATTATAATACATATTTTTAATATCAGAAACTGAGAACCATCGAACTATGAAATGTTAAACAAACAAATAAATGGGCCCTTTTTCTTAAAGGGTCCGTGATGTTTTTTGCGTGGCGCGATGGGAGTGTTTAGGCAACTGAATTGCACATCTACTGCACACCACCTGACTCCCCCCGCCCCCCCCCCCCCCACAATTAATGAACAAATATATATTTTTTGTTATTAGTGTCATATAACCACTAGTATTTTGTTCATGATAATTGACTAAATTTGGCGATATTTGAAGTGAATCTCCGGTTAATCACCATATTATTTCTCCTTTGATTTCCATTGTATGGCTGGGATTGGGCGCTACTGCTGTAGCTCCTTGAATAAACTTTTGTTAACTACACTTGTTACGTGTGTTGTTCCTTTGCCAAATCGCATACGTCAGCAATAAGCCCCTCAGTCTCATTAACCGTCCTGCTCCAGTGTATTGGGGGGGGGGGGGGGGGGGGGGGGGACTGTGGGGTGTGGGTGGAGAAGGAGCGACAGAGACTCACTTACCTGCTGTCTGTCTGTATACAAGGTTGTTTGTTGGAGTTTCACGTCCTGGCAACATCTTAGGTCATATCAGGACCGGTACCGACTTGTGCCAGTGCACACTCATGGCGACGTTATAGTACTGCCCCACTGGGAGTATAGGCCACCAGCACCATGCCATGATAATATCCCACTCAGTCAGATTATCATGACACTGAGCCAACCAGTCCTTGCCTAACATAATAAAGCCAAGCGCCTGGCTAGGAAGCGACAAATATCAATTATTTAGTTTTCGGTTTTACTCAACCAGGGTTCTAACCCGTGAGTTCGAATCCCACTGCATACAAGGAGATGCAACTGTAAAGTAACAATAATAATTTAAAATTACGTGTTGTCAATGCTGCTACTGGGTGGTGATTTGTTTGTAAGCGATTATTGGGACCGTGGAGTGTATGTACGGGTGTGGGTCAGCGTGTGGGTCAGTATGTAGGGGTGTGGGTCTGTGGGTAGGGGATGGGCTCAGTGTGTAGGGAGGGTGGGGGTAATTGTCTGTATGTGTGTGCATAGGGGCGATGTTCAGTGTGTAGGGAGGGTGGCGGGTGACTGTCTGTAGGTGTGTATAGGGGAGGGGCTCACTGTGTAGGGATGGTGGGGTCATGTAGGTGTGTGCATAGAGGTGGGGCTCAGTGTGTAGAGAGGGTGAAGGCCACTGTATGTAGGTGTGTGCATAGGGGTGGGGCTCAGTGTGTAGGGAGGGTAAGGGGTCACTGTTGGTAGGTGTGAATAGGGGTGAGACTCAGCGTGTAGGGAGGGTAAGGGGTCACTGAGGGTAGGTGAGTATAATAAGGGTGGGACTCAGAGTGTAGGGAGGGTAAGGGGTCACCGCCGGTAGAGGTGTGTATAGAAGTGGGACTCAGTGTGTAAGGAGGGTAAGAGGTCACCCCCGGTAGAGTTGTGTATAGGGGTGGGACTCAGTGTAGGGAGGGTAAGGGGTCACTGCCGGTAGGTGAGTATACGGGATGGGACTCAGCGTGTAGGAAGGGTGGGGGGTCACTGTCTGTAGGTTACTTACTTACTTATTGGGAGGTTTGTGACCTAGCAGTCACTGGCTGCAGAACTGCATCATTGAGTCTGTAGGTGGGTGGGACTCAGTGTGTAGGGTGGGTGAGGGGCCACTGCCGGTAGGTGAGTATAGGGGTGGGACTCAGTGTGTAGGGAGGTTGAGGGGTCACTGTCTGTAGGTGGGTGGGACTCAGTGTGTAGGGAGGGTAATGCTAGGTACACACCTACCATTTACGATTCGCACACTAAAATTCGCGACCCGACCCGACCCGCTTAAAACTGAAAACGGGCCGATTTATTTTTCGAATCGCGAATCACAATCGTAAGGAAGCGCTTTTAGCCCTAAAAAGTCGCGAATCGCAATCAGTAGGTGTGCTAGGGGAGTGCACACCTCACGACTTTTGGGCAGTTTTAGATCGTATACAGTAGGTGGGTGCGGAAAAACGGTAGGTGTGTACCTAGCATTAGGGGCCACTCCCGGTAGGTGAGAATAGGGGTGGGACTCAGTGTGTAGGGAGGCTGAAGTTGTGTGTGAGGGGGTCACTGCCCATCTGGCAGCCCACATCTAGCCACACCCGCCTCTCCCCACCCCTGCGTCACCCGCAGCGTCCCGACAAGGCCACTTACGTCACGTGTTTTGACCACGTGACGTCACCGGCCGTGATTAGGTGACGCAAGAGTACGTCGCAGGCGTCGACGGGCCAATTAAAGCTATCCGGTGGTGGGGCGACGCTGGCGCCGCCTCGGGACTGATTACCGGGTTAGTTTGTCCACCTAGTGGGAGCGGAGTGTACTACCAAGGATCAATGCCTATTCTGACCAAACCGAATAAAATCCTGTTATGTTATTTGTGCCTTGTTAATGCAACTGCTTACCCGGATATTCCCATGCGGAGCATATCCGGGATGTCTTCTTTATCCCTTAGAGGGTGACTGAAATGTGCACTGCCCTTCACAGTAAACACATAATTATTCTCCCTTCCTGCGCTTGGAGACTATAACCAGGTGGAACTGGTCGGTGGTATCTTAGCACCACGTGACTCAATGACCGTCAGAGCTAATGGAAGGGGGATGGGCAAACTGGGAATGGTAGGTAGGTGTGTGGGTGAGTGGTGGGAGTGGTGGACAGAACAACACAAGGAGCAGAACGCTTAGCAACGCAGCAAATGGATCTCGGTGGGGGGAAAAAGGGAGGAATAATTTGTCGTCTGCAGATGTACATCGGGCCCCTGTGTGAACGCACATTCTCACTGTACACTCTCACGGCCTGCGATAGGATCGACTCTCTGCGCACTCTCACTGCGCAGCTCCGTGGTGGCGCCAGCTAGCGGACAGAGTGGACACTGCTCCGGTTGCTGACGCAACCCTGTCTCTTGGGAGATTTATGGTCTCAGCCACGCCCAAGTCGATGCAGCTTCCGAGTGAATTTTGGTTTTATTGACAAAGTTTAACCTGTTTAACATCTATATCTTCGCGCTATGTATTGGTTGCTTTTGAATGTCAGTCTCCCTCCCTCTCCCGCGCTCCACTCCTTATGTAACAGGATTTTTGGCGTGCTTGCCAAAATTAATTTAGCATGTTTGCACCTCAAAATCAAATACCTCAAAAGTTATCTATTTAAAATATAAGTTATTTCAAACTAACGTAAGGTAGATTATAACGATCAACCTAATATGTTTATCTCAGAAAATGACAGAAACTCAAAACCATCGGACCATGCAACTTTAAATGCCTGGTGGGAAAGGTGAACATTATATATATATGCTGCATATGCATTATATGAGTATAATTAATCGGGAGCTTTCCACTTCAGCTCACCCTATTCTCCACCTCAGCCATCTACTGCAGGGTTCTTCATGTATTTGGTTATCGACTATATTATATTATATATATAGATATTTGTATACCATGCACTTGTATGTATATAATATTATATACACATGTCTGCGTGAGGCAGACCCAGGCTAGGAAGAATAGGCCAGGTGGCAGCACCAGGTCAGGTAGAAGGCCTGACCAGTCACTTGAGTAGCCGAGTTTCATTAGTTGTGTAGTGTCATTTGGTGTCAACTAAGGACACAGTTCAGGGGTAATCAATTTGCGGATAATTATATTCATATAATTGCTTATGCAGCACATATTCAAGTATACGGTTAGACATTTTAGGGGGGGGGAATTTGGAAGGTTCCACACCCCCCCCCTCCCACACACACACACACCAACCAGACCCCACCCCATCCCCTGCATGGGGAGGGGTCAGCAGGGTTTTTAGGAGTTGGACCCAGGAAGCACGTGATTAGAACCTTCGTGACCGAGCATGTGACACAACGTAGGCCATTGGTGTTGAATTGTATACACAGGGCACTGGGAGGCAGTCAGATACTAAAGTTTTACCAGACCAAGTCTAGTGCACTCATTGCTATTGTGTAAGTTGGACCGCTATATATATATATACATGTATATATACAGATATATATATATATATATACATATATATAGGAACCACTCTTGATATGACATTAGATGTTGCTAGGAGGTGAAACAACAAGAAACAAACTCTTTGATTGCCAGTTACATATCCACAGTTCCTTAATAATTATACTTATATATATATATATATATATATATATATAGATGGCTGAGGTGGAGAATAGGGTGAGCTGAAGTGGAAAGCTCCCGATTAATTATACTCATATAATGCATATGCAGCATATATATATAATGTTCACCTTTCCCACCAGGCATTTAAAGTTGCATGTTTTCCGAGTAGACAGGTACCGGGGAGTGTCTACTCGGAAAACATCACTCGGGTATGTATATGAGTTAGTACAGGGGTACTTGCACAAATAGACATATACATAAACCGCTGTAGGATCTCTGTATGTCTGTCTGCCTCTCTCTCTCACTATCTCTCTCTCTCTCTTTCTCTCTCTATATATATATATATCACAGAATATGTTATATCACCATTTGGCATTTTCTGGTTAGGCTGCATGTCAAATACATGATGATCATCGGCTCAGCCCGGTCTGCTTGGTTCTGTACGGCCTGCCCTACTCTGATCGGCACAGGTCCGCCCCGCCCCGCCCCGCCCCGCCCCGCCCCGCCCCGTCCCGCCCCGCCCCGCCCCGGCCCCGGTAGCAGCCCCGCCCTCGCCCCCGGCCCCGGCCCGGCTTGGTCCCTTCCCTGCTCTCCCCAGCCCTGTTCTCCCTGGCCCTGCTCTCCCTGGCCCTGCTCTCCCCAGCCCTGCTCTCACCGGCCATGCTCTCCCAGGCCTTGCTCTCCCCAGCCCTGCTCTCCCCGGCCCTGCTCTCCCCGGCCCTGCTCTCTCCGGCCCTGCTCTCCCCGGCCCGTCTCTCCCCGGCCTTCCTCTCCCTGGCCTTGCTCTCCCCGGCCTTGCTCTCTCCGGCCCTGCTCTCCCCGGCCCTGCTCTCCCTGGCCCTGCTCTCCCTGGCCCTGCTCTCCCCGGCCCTGCTCTCCCCCGCCCTGCTCTCCCCGGCCCTGCTCTCCCCGGCCCGGCTCACCTAGTCTCGGTCCGCTCGGCCCGGTCCGGCCTGGCGGGGAATGACAGCATGGTTGGTGGTGAGCCGGCGATCTGCGGTAATATCTGGCGATGTAAGAGGCAATCACTCATATCGGGGAGTGGCCCGTATCCATCAACCCGCCCTGACCGTCGCCCAGATTACAAGCCCCGGCCCGGCGCCGCGCCGCGCCCCGCCACCCCTATTTGCACCGGGTCACCCACGCGTGCCCGCGCCAGCGTTTCCCGCGCGCGGGAAAACTGCGCCCAAACGCGCGCCGCAATGTCGTCTGATCTTCCGCCCGATGTGCGGTGCGGAGTGTGTGAATATGTGTGTGTGTGGGGTGTGTGTAGGGGTTAGGTATGAGGAGTAGGGGAGTTGGAGAGGAGGAGGAGAGGGGGGCTGGGGGGCTGTGGGGGAGGCGTCCCAAAAATGAAGGGGGATGACGACCAATATTGCACGGCATATTTATATAATGAAGAGGCGCTGGCCTGAGATTGGACTGTGTGTGTATCACCTCCCTCCTCACCCCCCCCCCCCCCCTGCGCCCACACACACACATACACATAACCGCTACATAGGCTACGCGATGCGCCCTCCTGTGGACCTTTTTTATATAAACGAATACCTAACCCAGAATTGACATCCAATTTTACTTTTTGTATCAGCAAAAGAAAACCACACAAAAAAAACCCACAACCCCCACCCCACACCTACCCCATACACAGCCGCTACATAGGCTACACAACGCGGCATTTTTAAAATAAAGGAATATCACAAAATAACAAAATAGCGCAAAATTACCATCCCATTTTATTTTTAGTACCAGCAAAAATAAAACCCAGCAGAAAAAAACCCCACAAACCTACGCATACATGAACCAGTCAATGGTGGTTCGGCTCTCTGACTGTGAGGCAGTTTCAGTTTCAGTTGATCAAACCCACATTAGTTCATCTACAACTACAGACAACGCTTACTGGGCTACTTAAGTTTGCAAGCGCAAGTTACCAACTAATTGATAAAACACAGTGCGGAATGTTGGGGCGTCGGCGCCCACGTTAGGCGCCCACCGGAAGTGATCGAAAACGAGGCCATGTGCATTGACCGGAAGTCAGCCAGTATTTTAAATAGCCCCGGAAGGTTGTATTTCATAGGATATGACGTCATGAGTAATATAGTTGGCCACGCCCTATAACTGGTATGTACTTACATCTGCATGTGAAGTAGAATTTATTGCTGGTTATTATTTACTATCTTCATACAGTGCACAGTGCACAGGGCCGCTCACAGGGGGCGCCACCGTGGTCTATGTCATAATAACAGGGTCAGCTAGATAGGATAAGTGCTAACTATTACATAGGGAACTGAAGATCGGTAGTGTCCTTGTTTATATTCCCATAATGGATTATAGAGCACATATATATGTATATATATATATATATATATATATATATATATACATATATGTACATATGAAACATTCAGACACAACATCCGACAAACACCATTTGTGCTGGAATGAAAACATGACTACCACATTTGAGCTGAAGCTGCCGTCATTCCGATAATGAAATCATATTTCACCGAAGCTCCCACATCTCCTATATAATGTCCTATTCAATATGAAATTGATAGATTCTAACTGGAAAGCACATCAGTAAACTAAACGAGTATAATAAGGCATGAAGCCCCCATCTGCTCCTCAGCCGTTACTCCTCCCTCAGCCATCGACTGTAGGAGCCTTGCCGGTGTCAGCGTCTCACCTCCCACAAGTCTGGTTCTCCACAAGAAATATGTTTAACTCCAATACATTCTTTAATATATGCGTCAATATTCTAAAAGTCAGAGAATATTGTTCTCCACAAGCAATATGTATTCTCCTGTATTCTTGGGTTTAAACTCATAAGAATAACCGCTAAAAAACAAAAAGAGTGATAATCATGTCGAGCGACCGACCAGAAGTAAACAACACGGCGACCGAATCGGTTTTTCGCCAATAACTTCTTTAATATATTCACCAATATTCTCAAACTCGTAGAGAATATTGTTGTACACGTTTCCTCCAGTATTCTTGGGTTTAAAGTCATAAAGCCAACCAAAGTTTGCATTCGTCACTCGAATCCGCGCATACGCAGAAGCGATGTTTGGGAAGTGAGACTTGTGGGAGGTGAGACGCTGACACCGGAGTCAGTCATCTATTGCTCCAGCCGACCTAACATTCCGTACACTGGATACTATGCACAGTTCTGTGCCTGCATTACCATGTGTGATGGTGACTAGATTCTGTCGTGGTGGTGTTGTAAATGGGAAATCTAGCGTCTGGAACGGATTTCGAACCTACACTTCTTGTATCCTGGGCTAGTGAGCTAACCATTACACCACATAGACTCCCTGATTGCATCACCCTCTCCACACCTACCTGCCTATATGACTCCTTGCCTGAGAGGTTAGTGCAGACTACTATAATAGTGTAGTAAGTAGTCTGCACTGACCTCTCAGGCAACTAACCACATAGACAGGTAGTCATGGGTAGTGTGTTGAAATCAGGGAGCCTAGGTGGTGTATTGGTTAGTACACTGGCCCGGAATGCAAAGAGATGTGGGTTCGAGTCCTGCTCTATGCGCAATATTTCCCATTTTCATCACCCCCATGACACTGGTTGCCGTGACCATGACCCTGTACAAGCTACGCGCTGTATGGTTGTTGAACCTATCCTGTGTATGTATGTGTAAGTGCATTGCCTGTGTGTATGTAATTGTAAACATTAAATGACCATTTAAAAGACTTACAATTCCAGGTGGACGAGTGTAGTAGTCTGCACTGACCTCTCATGCAAGTAACCACATAGACAGGTAGGCGTGGGGGGTAGTGTGTTGATATCAGGGAGCCTAGGTAGTGTAATGGTTAGCACACTGGCCTGGAATGCAAAGAGATGTTGGTTCGAATCCCGCTCTAGGCGCAATATTTCCCATTTTCATCACCCCCATGACAGTACCACACATCGATCAGGTTGAGTTGCCCAGCCACCAAACAAACATACTCAGCCCCAGTCCGCCCGCTCGCACGGTGAGCGGCATGACACTGACGCGCCCACTGGTGGCGTTTTCAAACACTAACCTGCGCTTCCGCAGCCAGCCGCTCCCCCGCAGAACGCCCGCCGCGCCATCTGGTGTTACAAGCAGCAACTACTGCCGCAGCGCGCGGGAGCGGGAAGTCGTCTGCTGAACATCGTTCCAGTGGTATTATTGTATGGGCGATAGTTTGGGACCCAAATAATGCGATTGATATATGGGAGTGGTCGATGTGTGGAGGTGGTCGGTTAGAGAGGTTTTACTGTATATTTAAAATATACAACTAACTGTGCACAAAATGCGCTACCAGTAGTAAGTGCTTTATAATTCAAATAAACAACTAATTATGCACTTATGTAGGTGTTATATAACTATAAGCACAGCACATGTTGCTAGTAACATGGTTAATTAATTACATTGGAAACCGCTTTAGTGTTTCCTGGATAGGTTACCGTATGCATCCCACTGCATGTATTATATCTAACATCTCATAGCATTCAATGCCGCTATGGAGACAAAACCGATGTCACAAATGCTTGCTTAATCCTTAGTCATTCTTTCACTGAGCCCTAAGACAGAGCAGACCTGTCTGTGTCTAATACCCCTGTCACACTACGACGTAACGAGCCAACGTGAGCCTAACGTGATGATTTTTCGTCATTACGTTGCCGTACGTTGGGTCACGTTATGATGACGTCATAATGACGTTAGAGTGACGTCGAGCTACGTCATGTTACGTCGTGTTACGTCGGCGCGCGTCGAGGTTTTGAACCTGTTCAAAACTTTCAACGTATCTCAACGTGAAGCCGTTACGTTGGGATGACGTGACAATGACGTTAGGTTGACGTTCCGCGATCGTTATAGCAGCGTAAATGACGTTAGAGTCACGTTATGTCACATCAGACCGACGGCCCGGGTGGGAGCAACGTGTGGGCAGCGTTTTGCACGTTACGGTCACGTTACGGTCACGTTACGGTCACGTTACGGTCACGGTTACGGTCACGTTACGGTCACATTACGGTCACGTTACGGTCACGTTACGGTCACGTTACGGTCACGTTACGGTCATGTTACGGTCAAGTTACGGTCACGTTACGTTCACGTCACACCCGTTACGGCGACGTTACGCTCACGTTACACTAACGCCCGGTCACGTCGCCAATTACCCATCCCCTCTAACGTTGTCACGTTATAGCTAACGTCACGACGTACACCCACGTTACTTTCACGTTACGCTCACGTCAACTACGTTGCATTCACGTCCACAATTTGCATATTACGCCGATAACTTCGACGTGATATCATTATTTTCACGTTGTGGTTACGCTGACGTAGTCACGTCGTAGTGTGACAGGGCCATTACAGTTACATAGTCCGATACTTTTGAGTTTCTGCTATTTTCTGAGATAAATACATTATACTAATCATTGTAATCCACTTTACTTTAGTTTGAAGTAACTTTAATTTTAAATGGCTAGGTTTTGGAGATATTTGACATCAAAACATGCCAAAATAATTTTGGCAAGCATGCTAAAACTCTGACAGCATAGACTTCAGTAGTAATGGTTTCTATTAATTGACTTATTATGCCCTTCTATGCAGCAACAAATGCTTAATAAGTGCACCAGTGTCTAAGCTGAATATGTAGAATCGAATCTAGATAAGTGTTTTGGTTTTGAGCATTTGATGTTTTCATCGGACTATGCAACGTTAACCTAAGATATTACATATATATATATATATATATATATATATATATATATAGCTTGCCATTCCACCCCCCTACACTATTTACAAATTGTTATGTGCCTGATATATATACCATCAAGAGAAACCTGAAGCTTAGACTCAGTAACTTAGAGACATTAAGACCGACTCATGGACATAAGTCTCACAGCAGAGAGCTAAATGGAGAGCGGCAGTCAAGTAATGAAAGCAGTCTTTGTCGCACCACAACCGACAGCATGATGATGATGATGATGATGATGATGTTGAAATATATCACATATACAAACAAAATAGTAAAAACAAGTGAAATAATACCTTCAAACAACTGCCCATGTACTTAGGTATCTTCTATATATTTTAGTCTACGGTGAAATATATCAAAGATACAATCAAAATATTAAAAACAAGTGAAAGAATTCCATCAAAATAACTGCCAATATACTTAGGTAGCAACGAGATAACACCCTCTACAGTGAGATGTATATCACAAATGCAAACATAATATAAAAAAGTGAAATAAGTCCTTCAAACAATTGTCTATTTACTTCAGTAGCTTTGAGATAATGCCATCTACCGTGCAATATATGACAAATATCAACATAATACAACAACGTGACATAATTCCTTCAAATAACTGTACATGTACTTAGGTAGCTTCTATATATAACAAGGCAGTGCATGATGAGATATATCACAAATACACAAATTCTGTTCAGGAATTCACCTACCTCGGAAGCACTATATCAAGTGATGGACGCCTTGATGCTGAAACACAGAGGAGGATGGCCAAGGCTAGCGCATCTTTCGGCTGACTACGCCAGAGACTCTGGAACAACCACCATGTGTCCATTCGGGTCAAAGGCAAGATCTACCGTGCAATCGTGCTATCCACCCTACTATACGGAGCCGAGGTCTGGACAGTGTACAGACGACAGGTGAAAAAGCTGCATGCCTTCATGATGCGACACCTGCGTTCAATCATGAGGCTAACTTGGAAGGACATTGATGACAAATAAGGAAATACTCGAATGGACTGGGCTGCCCTCTATGGGAGATCTTCTGATCAAAAAGAATCTCCGGTGGACTGGACACCCCATGAGGATGTCATCAGACAGGCTACCAAAGCAGATCCTCTATTCTCAACTGTCTTCTGGTTACAGAAAGAGAGGGCGCCCTCATCTCTGGTTCAAGGATACCATCAAGAGAAACCTGAAGCTGAGAGACATTAAGACTGACTCATGGATGCAACTCTCACAGCAGAGAGCTAAATGGAGAGCGGCAGTCAAGTAATTAAAGCAGTCTTTGTCGCATCGCGACCGACAGCATGATGATGATGATGACAAATAAAATACATTTTTTAAAGAAAAGAAAGTGAAGTGTTTCTTTCCAGCAGCTGCATATGTACACAGGTAGCTACTGTATAGAATTCCACGGTAGGATATATCGCAGACACAAACACAATAAGAAGTGAAGGGATTCCTACTTGATTTTCTTTTACGACCATCTCAAAGCTGTTTTGAGGCGACGCCATAAAGCACTACTACCAGTCCCTGGCCTCGGGCTAGCATTAACCCTGAGCTTCCTGTCATCCCACCCGCCCAGTCCGCCTGTGGGTGGGTGGGGGTGGAGGGGTGTGGGTGAGGGGAGGGGAGGGTTGTCGCTGGGTCGCCGAGGACTTCCAGGTAATTTAGCAATGAGCTTAATAAATCCAACACAGGGGGGCGTTGCAGTCAAGTACTTTTGTAAGTAGTCGGTTGGAACATGGCTTTGTTGCGGGACACCACAGGCATGAATGACCGCGGGTGGGAAAGTTAGGGGTGTGGGGATGTGGTGGGTGATGTGTGTGGGTGTGTCAGATGTGGTGTTTGGCGGTGGGGGCCGTGGTCGGGGTCGGGGTTGGGTTATTCCCAAGGGAGGAGGAGTGGGGGATATCCTTGATCCCATGCAAACCCCCTAACACTGTACCACACACACGTTGTGGTTACAAGTTCAAAGGTTCTTTTGTTTTGCTTTGCTTTAAAAGATTTGTTAAAGTTGGGTTGTATGTGTGTAGGGATGGGTGTGATTTAAAAGCAACGGGGGTATACTCAAGGGATGAGGGGGGGGGGGGACATCCTTGATCCCATGCTAACCCCCTAACACTGTACCACACACACATACATTGTGGTTACATGCTCAAATGTTCTTTTTTTTGTTTTGCTTTCAATTTCAATTTTAATTTTAATACAGTCTTTTTCCAACATCCTCATTATATACAGTGATAATTTCCATGAAACTTAATTAGAGTGGATGAAGAAACGGAGAATGAAAGAAGCACAGTGTTTATGATGATATACATTCCCCTTGGAATTGTATTAAAGTTATACATCCCCCTTGTTTTGTTTTAAAAGATTTGTTAAAACTTTGTTATACGTGTGTAGGGAGCGGTGGGGAACGGGACGTACCTCAGGCTTAGACTGTCCATCTGTGAAGGTGTGGATCATCCGATCGATCCTGCTCAGTGGATCCATTGGCAGTTTGGCTTATTTTCCGTTCCAACCAGTTATCCACAACTGGTTCATCAGATGCTGCGGTATGTGCTCTACTGTCTGTGGGAAAGTGCATATAAAAGACCCCTTGCTGCTTATCGGAAAGAATAGCCTATATGGCGGCAGTGGGTTTCCTCCAAATAAATATGTCAGAATAATCATATGTTTGACGTCCAATAGCCGATGATATGAAAATAAATATGCTCTAGAGGCATTATTAAATAAAATAAGCTTTACTTTTGTAAGGAGGGGTGTGATTTAAAAGCAAGCAATCAAGCAAAAAATAAATAAAACAAAACAAAACAAAAAAAACACCCCACAACGACATTAAAGCCTGCTTGGGTGGTTAGCCGGGCCTGTGGGTTATAAGACGCCATTGATCATTTCGGGGAGACTCTGGGGTGGCAAGGAGGGATTTGAGCGGCCGTCAGAGTCCAAATAGAAAGGGCATTGGGCATCATTGTTCGCGCGTCCCTGGGGGAGAGCCCTCTGGCGGCGGATTAAAGCGGGAGCGGGACGCGGCCTGCAGCCGCGCCCGGTTATGGAAATAACGGCGATTAAAACAAATGCAACATTAATGCTCTATAATTAGACCACACAGACACCATCTACAGCGTGATGGACGAGGCTGTTGGATGTGTGGGGTTGTGCGGGTGGTGATGGTGTGTGTGTGTGGGGGTGGTGGTGTTGTGTGTAGTGTGTAGTGTGTGTGTAGTGTGTTTGGTGTGTGTATGTGGTGGGCGTGTGGGTGTGGATGAGGGTGGGGAGTTGTTTGGGTGTGGGTGTGTGGATGTGTGTGTGTGGGGGTGTGTGGATGTATGGAGTGTGTATGTGGGGTGTGTGTGGGTGTGTGGAGTGGGTGTGTGGAGTATGTGTGGGTGTGGGTGGTGTGTGGTGATTAAGTGTGTGTGTGTGGATGTGGGGTGTGTTTGGGGGTAGGTGTGTGGTGTGGGTGTGGGTATGTGGTGGGTGTGTGCGTGTGGATGAGCGTGGGGGTTGTTTGGGTGTGGGTGTGTGGGTGTATGGGGTGTGTGGATGTATGGAGTGTGTGTCGGGTGTTTGTGGGTGTGTGGAGTGTGTGTGTGGAGTGTGTGTGTGGAGTGTGTGTGTGGATGTGTTGGGTGTCTGTGTGTGTAATATGTGGGTGGGTGTATGGTGTGTGTGTGTATGTGTGTGTGGAGTGTAGGGTGTGTGTGGATGTGTGGGGTGTGGGTGTGTGTGGATGTATGGGGCGTGTGGGTGTTTGTGTGTGAGCTGTGTGGGTGTATGGCAATTAAGTGTGTGGATGTGGGGTGTGTTTGGGTGTAGGTGTTTGGGTGTGTGGTGTGGGTGTGGGTATGTGTGTGTGGGATGTGTGTACGTGTGGGGCTTGGGGTGGGTGTGTGGGTGTGTGGGGTGGGCGTGAAGTGGGATGTGTGTGTGGGGGGTATGGACTGTGTGTGGATGTATGTGGGTGTATGGCATGTGTGGGTGTGTGTGAGTGCATGTGTGTGCGCTGTGTGGGTGTGTCTGTGTGTGGTGCGTGGGTTTTGGGTGTGTGGAGTGTGTGGGGTGTGTGGAGTGTGTGTGTGGTGTGTGTGGTGTGCGTGTGTGTGGATGTGTGGGGTGTGTGGGTATATGTGAGGAGTGTGTGGTGTGCGTGTGTGGATGTGTGTGTGGATGTGTGGTGTGTGTTGGTGTATGTGAGGTGTGTGTGTGGTGTGTGTGTGGATGTGTGTGTGGATGTGTGGGGTGTGTTGGTGTATGTGAGGTGGGTGTGTGGTGTGTGTGTGGATGTGGATGTGGATGTGTGTGGTGTGTGTGTGGATGTGTGTGTGGATGTGTGGTGTGTGTGGGTGTATGTGTGGTTTGTGTGTGTGGATGTGTGTGTGTGGATCTGTGGTGTGTCTGGGTGTATGTAAGGTGTGTGTGTGGTGTGTGTGGATGTGTGTGTGGATGTGTGGTGTGTGGGTGTATGTGAGGTGTGTGTGTGGATGTGTGGTGTGTGGGTGTGAGGGTGTATGTGAGGTGTGTGGGTGGTGTGTGTGGATGTGTGTGTGGATGTGTGTGTGTGGATGTGTGGTGTGTGTGGTGTATGTGAGATGTCTAGGGTGTGTGGGTGTATGTGAGATGTGTGTGTGGTGTGTGTGGATGTGGGTGTGGATGTGTGGTGTGTGTGTGTGTGGGTGTGGGTGTCGGAGGGGGGGGGGAGTGATGGATGTGCGTCCAGTTCCACCTGGTACTCACTGCTAAGCCAGGAAAGGAGAAAAAAAACATTAAAAAATCCACCCCCCAGCACATCCACACTAGTGTTAGTGAAAATATGAATGAAGCTAATATAAATTGAAAATATCCCCCAAATCAACAACCTACATCTTTTACCTAGAACCCCAACCCCCAACAAACTGAAATACATACGTATTATAAGCTGTCAAATTTTGGTAGCATCTCGGTATTGTAGCTTTTTGTGAGTGACTTTAATACTTTTGTTAGGGAGTGACTTTAACAGTTTGTTCGGAGTGACTTTAACAGTTTTGTTAGGGAGTGACTTTAATAGTTTTGTTGGCGAAGGACTTTAATAGCTTTGTTCGGAGTGACTTTAACAGTTTTTTTAGCCTAAACAGTTTTGTTAGGGAGTGACTTTAACAGTTTTGTAAGGGAGTCACGTTCCTTGTAAGGGAGTCACTTTTGAGATATTTGAAGTGCAAAATTGGTTTTGGCAAATTTGCAAATTTGGCAAATTTGCAAAAACTCTGACACCAAAGACCTCTACAGTAACATGTTCTATTAACTTGACTCAGTATTCCCTTCTATGCAGAATCAAATGTTCAAAAAGTGCATCAGTATCTAAGTTAGATATGTAAAAATCAAATCTAGATAATTGTTTTGGTTTTGAAAATTTCATATTTCATCGGACTATGAAACTGAAAGGAGTGACGTTAACAGTTTTGTTGTGGGGGGGGGGGGGGGTGGGTTTAACAGTGTTAACGTTTCGTCGGGGAGTGACAGTGACTTTGGCCGACTTTACAGGATCCTGTGGCGGCATCAGTGTGTCTGCTATGGGACCCTTTGAACCGGGTGATTACCCTCGCCCCCCCCCCCCCCCCCCCCCCCCCCCCATTCCCCCACCGCCCCCTCGCCCACTCTCCCACTCCTCCTCATCTCCCCACACCCCTAGCCTGGTCTCACACTCTCCCCCCCCCCCCCCCCCCCTCATCCTCCTCCTCTTCCTCACCACCCATAGCCTGGTCTCCCCTTCTCTCTCTCTCCCGCCTCCCCCTCCTCTCCCCACATCCCTAGCCTGATCTCCCCCTCTCTCCCACTCCCCCTCCCCTCTCCTCCTCTCCCACACCCCTACCCTGGTCTCATCCTCTTCCGCCTTCTCCTCCTCCTCTCCCCACACCCTTGTCTGGTCTCCCCCTCTCTACCCCTCCTTCTCCTCTCCACACACCCCTAGCCCGGTCTCACCCTCTCACCCCTCCCTCCTCCCTCTCCCCCTCCTCCTCCTCTCCCCACACCCCTAGCCTGGCCTCACCCTCTCCCCCTCCCCTCCCCCCTCCCGCTCCTCTCCCAACACCCCTAGCCTGGCCTCCCCCTCCCTCTCCCCCTGGTGCCCCTTGGACAGGAACACCCACCTCGATCCAGACCCAATCAGAGCTTACAAAGCCCTACCACTCCCCCAGTATTAAGAATAATGTCACCTCCCTATCCACACACCTACCCACCCACACATCCACACATCCACATTCTGGATTGTTTGTTCTCCTTCTCTTTTACCCCCTACCCACCCACACACCCACCAAACCAACCACCCACACATGCACACAAAAGTTTGGTTTATTTAACGACGCCTCTAGAGCGCATTCATTTTTATCATCGGCTATTGGACATAAAACATTTGGTCATTTCTTTAGAGGAAACCTGCTGCCGCCATATAGGCCAGTATTCCCAGTTTTGTGGGTCCCTCAGGCTGCGACCCAGCATGCCGGGTCGCAACTTCCGCTTACATGCTGGAAGGAGGATAACACACATACATGTGCACACAATGTGGCGTTCTCTGTGGGGGAGTGCTTAAAGTGTCTCACTTTTTTCTAGCCCCGGTCACATACACGTTAGTGGATGTAGTTGAATGTAGGTGAACGTAGTGGAGGCTAACATAGGTCAAACGTGGTGTAAGTACGTTAAACTACGTTGAAATATGTTATGGTATGGCAGGTTTTGGTATGGATAAATACGTCATGGTATGGATAAATATGTTACGGTACGGATGCTGGTACTTTCAACTATGTTCAACTACCTTAGCCTCCACTACGTTCACCTATGTCCACTAATGGCTATGTGACCAGGGCTTTCTCCAAGTATGCTAGAGTACGCTAGAATATGCTAGAGTATGCTAGAGTACGCTAGTGTACACTAGAGTATGCTAGAGTATGCTAGAGTAAGATATAGTATGCTAGAGTACGCTAGAATACGCTAGAGTACACTAGACTATGCTAGAGTATGCTAGAGTATGTTAGAGTACCCTAGATTATGCTAGAGTATGTTACCATCACGGATGCAAATTCAGCCTCTGACGTAGTGCTCTTTTGAACATGTCCAAAAATTAAATCGGACATCACGGCTCACCCATATTATTACCAAGTTAACATCATGGACAAGTATGGATGTCAATACATTCAACTACGCTCAACTACTTTCGACTACGTTCATCTACGTTAGCCTCCTCTACATTCAACTACATCCACTAACGTGTATGTGACCGGGGCATATATGTCCAAAGCGGGTTTTAAGTATAATACCTATAGGGATCATACCCTGATGATTGAATGCTGATGGTTTAACAATGTATCAGCAGCAATGACCATATTCATGGCGAAAAGTTGGTGGCATTTATTTTGTTAGTTTTATTAATCACATTTATGTGCCTACATTGAAATTCACACAGACATTTGAAATGGTCTGATTTGCGTCAAATGACAACAAAAACGATCAGAACCAACAGATGATGGATGAAACGAAAAGAAAGAAGAAAAAGAGGATGATGGAAAAACTGAAAGAAGGTGAAGAAGAAGAAGAAGAAGAAGAAGAAACAAAAGAATAGAAGAAAATTCAGCAATAGAACATTCGCCTATTTCAAATTATTCGCATTATCCTTTTCAATGAGATTATTATTTGTGTAAATGATAGCTATTTTGTGCCTACAGGGAATTTGCTTTCCAATATGTCCACGCCCAATCCATCACCATTTCCAAATCATGGTATATGAAGCAATAGATAATAGATATAAGAATATTGCACACAACACCTAGCGTAATCTCTTTGAAGACGCCTCAAAATGTGTCACATAATGTACATGAGGCACAGTAATAATATGACAGACAGATAGTGTTGAGACATAGATTTATACATTAATTTACCACTACAACACTAGTTTATGAAAATACTTTGTTTGGTTGTTTGTGATTTACTTCCGAGGAACATCTGAGGACGCGTACCAACTTGTGAAGTATATACACGCGGTGACTTTATAGTGTTGCTCCACCAGAAGACTGAGCCATCAGCACCATGACCCAATATCCCCACTCAGTCATGTTATCCTGATACTGAGCAAACTTGTCTTTGTCATATCGTATTTCTGCCAGGTGCCTGGACTAGATAGTGACAAGTATCAGCTTTGTTAATCATTGATTGGTTTGACTCGGTTGGGGTTCGAACTCACGAGCTCCCGCATTGGAAGCCAACCAGCGCTCTTACTGTCATGGCCACCCCGTCTAGTCAAAGTACGAGCAAGGCATGTCAAATGACTCACCGCATAAAATATGAGCAATCTAATTGAATCCCAGCCGAGTCAAACCAATGACTTATAGAATTGATACTTATCGCTACCTAGCCTGACGCTCGACATTTATAGGATAGGACAAGGACTGGTTAGCACAGTATTCGGATGATGTCATTGTGTGGGATATCAGGTCATGGTGGCCTGGTCTCCCAGTGGACCAACACTATAAATTCACCATGAGTGCGCACTGTCACAAGTCGGTGTCCATCCTGATATGACCTTAGATGTTGCTAGGATGCAAATCCATAACAAACAAACAAAACCTTCATTTGTTAAAACTGTGAATAATTAAATTCAATCGAAGTATGTGTTGTTGAAATATTTACTAACAATTTGAGTCAATCCAACTATGAAAATAATTTAGATTATTAGAAATGATTTATAAATGAATTTTCAATAATACATATTTATCTTTATTTGAGGGAATGTTTATTTGAAAGGTATAATTTGGAGACACATGTAATCAAAGTGAAAAAATATCAAATTAGTTTTGGTGTGCACATCTAAATGTTTGACATGCGCTCTGTTTAACCATGCATTTTCGAGAATTTCCAGGAACACCAAATTACATTAGATGTTTGATGAGTGAATTTATGTCTAAGTTGAATATATAGGATGAAAACCAGGTAAGTGTTTTGATTTTGGCGACTTTATCATTTCATCGGATTAGTCCAGCTTTAACAGGGATGTGGCTAGTGTCAGTCAGCCTGCAACTAATTGAATATTATGCAAATAACGGATCATGTGTGCGATTATTGGCCAAGACTTGCAGTTCTTCATCCTTGATCAAATATGAGACTTTAAGGATGATAAGCCACTTTCCACAAAAAGCAAATTGGTAAAATTTACATTGAATTATTATTGTGGTGAACAAATAGTGTGCGAAAGCAGCGGCTTAAAATATATGAGACTGTCTCAAAAGGTGCTAAGCAATATGGGACAAAACTTTGTCCATTGTAACGATCAACATACTATCTGCTTATGCATTTGCTCAGGATAAACTGATTTGTTTTTCACCTGGAGTTTCATAATCCCAATAGAATACATATGATTTGAAGCAAATGTCCTTGTGTTTTCAGTGTAACCGTTTCTGTGCTGTTTTGTGTCAATTGTTACAATGGGGGAAAAAAAGAAGAGTTATCACCTTTTGAGACAGGCTCATATACGAATATATAAGCCTCAATAAAAGGTACTTGAAGTGAAGTAAGAGAGATTATAATTGATTAACCTGGTATATTATCTATACATCGAAAGAAATATAGCAAAACCTCAAAAACATTAACGTCTAGCTTGTTTTGTTATTCACCATATAAATCTATAATATGAATAAGCAATGCTTAGGACCAACCCGCCCACATTAGTCGGAATTATGAAACTTTCTATAGACTGTGCACTGAAAACGGCGTCGAGAGCCAAACAAATGCCCATTGCCATTGAGTTTGCATTCTATGGAGTTTGCCGCTACACGCAGTGTAAAACTAAATTAATTGAAATACAGAACAATTTGGCATGAACATGAAAGTTTGGAATTACAAACTAGTCTATTGACATATACATATAAATGCTCGGAGGATTATTTATTTATTATTATGTGATTCAACACGAGTATACAAATGGCGGCTGCCATAGGGCGATTTCCGTTTCCGTTTGCTGGATTTTGATGATTTCATTTTCCACTGATGAGTACGGGTATTATTTATGTATATATGTACACGTGTTAGTCCTTAGCCTCCCTCCTGGGTGGGTCGGTATAAACAAAATTTAATGTGTGGGTTTGCTTGTCTTTGTGTTCGCATAAAAAAACCACATCCTGCTGCCTTACAACGATTTCAAATTGATTGTGATAGTTATTTTGCATAGCTTTTATTGTTTGCTCCTATAAATTGTTTATTCATTAAATTGTACTTTTTATTATTCTAAGCCCTTAGGTGGTTGTTTGTTTGACTTTTTCTTCCTGGCACCATCTAAGGTCATATCAGGATGGTCTAAGCCCTTTGTTATATGGGCCGAAGACCTAAGTCGCCCTTCGCATGAGCAAGCATAGTTCACACAGAGTTTGTATAAATTAATCATCAACATTATTATCGGACGCCATTCTTTTAACACTGTTCAAGACAAGATGGCTGAATGGGTTAGAGTGTCCGTCTCCCGTGTTGGTAGATCGTGGGGCATGGATTCGAACCCTGGTTGAGTCAAACCAATGACTTAAAAATTGATACTTGTTGCTTCCTAGCCAGGCGCTCGGCATTATTAGGATATGGCAAGGAGCAGTGGAATGAGGAAGACCAATCGTCCGTGATTGAAATTTCCCATGCTTAAACAACTAATGTATGCAACAAAAAAGTTGCTGGAAAGATTCCTTGGAAATTTAACAAAACAGATATCTGCTATATTTGCTGGCGGCATGTTGCACACAGCTTTGGAGAAGACTCATTCAAGAGAGTTGTGTTGTGCATTCTCGCTGTAATTGTATTGCTCGATCCACACACATCATTCTTAATCTACGATGGTCCCTCGACAAGTGATTTGTAAATGAATGAAGTGTGTGTAAGAAATGCTTCAGGAAGATGAGGCGCGACCCGCAATAGAAACAAACGTGGTTAGGGACAGTGCGTGGCGTGTGTGAGTGTGTGTTAGTGTGTGATCAACTGTGTGTGTTAGTGAATGTGAATGTGTGAGTGTGTGACCTTGGATGAGTGTGTGAATGTGTGAGTGCTAGTGTATGTGGATGTGTGAGTGTATATGTTTATGTAAGTGTGTGCGAGTGTTAGCAGGTTAATGTAGGTAAATGTGTGAGTTGAGTGCTAGTGTATGCGAATATGTGAGTGTGTAAGTGTGTGAGTGTTAGTGTAAATACATGTGTGAGTATGTGAGCTTGTATGAGTGTGTGTGAGTGTGTGCGTGAGTGTGTGAATGTGTATGTATTAGTGTATGTGAATGTGTGTGAGTTTGTGTGAGTGGGTGAGTCTAGTGTATGTGAATATGTGAGCGTGTGAGCTTGTGTTAGTGTGTGCGAGTGTGTGTGTGAGTGAGTGCATGTGTGAGTGAGCATGAGTGATTGTGTGCGTGAGTGTGTATACGTGTGAGTGAGTGTGTGTATGATTGTGTCTTAGTGATTGTGTGTGTGAATATGTCTGAGTGTGTGTCGGTGCATGCAAGTGTGTGTGAGTGTGAGTGAATGAGAGTGAGTGTGCGTGTGTGTGAGTGAGCATGAGTGAGTGTGTATAGTGGGTGAGTCTGCTAGTGAGTGAGTGTATGTGTGTATGGGTGTGTGGGTGTGAGTGAGTGTGGGTATGTGTGATATGTGAATCTGTGCGTGAGTGTGTGCGTGAGTGTGTGTGAGTAGGTGTAAATATGAGTGTGTGTGAGTGTGTGTAAATGTGAGTGTGTGCGATTATATGTGTGTATATTAGTGTGTGTAATTGTGTGTAGGCCTACATGTGAGTGTGTGTGAGTGTGTGTGAGCTTGTGTGTGTGTGTGGAGGGGCATTGTTTGTGTGTTGTGTTGATAAGCATCCACCGCCACTTGAGATTCCCAAAGTGTGGCGATGACTGTCTGTGTTAGGTTTCACAAATTACTCACCAGTAATGTCACCACCCCATCACTAACAAAACAACACCCCACACACACACCACCACCACCAACAACTGACGCACCCAACTAACCTACCTACCACAAGTACCAGTGTCAAATTCACACGCCAGTCCTGATTGTCATGTCCAGTAGATGAACTGATATATTATTGGGCTTCCTCAGATGGAGAAACAGTGTTGCCCAAAGGTTGGCTGGGTGCTCTTGTGTGGTGAAAGTTGTCGGTGAATTCCTTGGTGACCCCGAGGGCATGACCTCTTGTATTGTGTGAACTGTGGCGTCCCGATGACATGATCTATGATCGCGCCCTGACCATCTCCACCCCCCCTCCCCCACCTCCACCCGTCCCACTCCAACCCACTCCCACTTCACCGTCACCCTCACATCACCCACATCCACACCACCCACATTCACCCTTCCCACAAAAGCCTTACCCCCCACCCACCCACCACCGGGCCCACCCACCACATCATACATCTTAGCACCCACTACTAACCCTTTCCTTGTAGCTCTCACATTTTGTAACCACAAAACACACCTACCTGACCCTTCATCGTCGACACTTGTATATATACCCACGTATTATATGACACTGTATCTATCACCCTCCCTTCCCCTCTCCCCCCACACCCACACCCCCTCCCCCACATCCACCCACCACTCCCTGTTCCCTCCCCTCCCCTCCGCCCTTGTCCTTCCCATTGCCCTCGCCCCTCCCCTCGCGCCCCCCCTTCCCCTCCTTCTATCTTCCGCTCTTCCCTCCTCACCTCTCCATTCCCCTCCTTCCTCGTTCTTCCCCCTTTCTCTCTCCCCTCCCCTCGCGCCCTCTCCCCCTACCCCTCATTCCTCAGCCTTCAGCCTCCCCTTCCCCCCTTCGTGGTGTTCTCTGTGGCGGAGTGGTTAGAGTGTCTGACTTTTTTCTAGGTCAGACTCCTAATCTGAAGGTCAGTGGTTCGATTCCCTGTGCCCCCACCTCTGCCAATTTGGATTTCCACCGCTGTGTATAACTTACAGCGTCACAAAGGCCAGTTGCTCTCATACCATGTCTATGTGGTGTGGGAGCTTAAAAATCCCTTGGGTCGGTAAAAGTGTAGGCTCGGGCTTTCTATCGACAAACTGTCTAATGGTGAAAAACAAGTCTATTCAGACTTATCCATGATAGGCAGTATAAATCTTCAAGAAAAAAAACCAAAAAAAAACCCGTCTATCCCACACCACAGGAGGGGAGGTCTCCTGTGCAGAGGGAGTACCCCCCCCCCCCCCTCGGGGTTGGGGGATGGAGGAGGGGGAGAGAGAGGGCTGTACAGAGATAGTACCCCCCTTCCCCTGGGGGTTGGGGGTTGGAGGGAGGGGAGAGAGGGGGGCAGAAGAAGGGGGCAGAGCGGAGTTTTGGGGCTGGGGAGGAGTGTGGGAGTGTAGGAGTGTGGGAGTGTGGAGTGGGGGGTGGGGGTGGGGAGGGGTGGTGGGTCAGCCCCCACAACAAGTGGAAATTCATTTGGCTTGATTGTGATGAGTGAGCGGTGGCTGATAACTCGATATGGCGGCCGTGTCGGCGTGCTCACCGGGGTACCAAGTGACCCCCCTGCCTGCGGAGTACCAGCGGCTCCCCGCCTCCAGCCCGCCGGGAACCAGCCGACTGGATGGCTGATTGAGTTGAGCGTCCGTCTCCCGTTTTGGTAGATCATGGGATTCCAACCCTGGTCCAGTCAAACGAATGACTTAAAAATTGATACTTGTCACTTCCTAGTCGAGCACTGGGTTTTATTAGGATATGGCAAGGAATGGTTGGCTCAGTGTCAGGATAATGTGACTGGATGGGATATCAGGTCATGGTGTTGGCGGCCTGGTCTTCCAGTGGATTAACACTATTAAAGTCACCATGAGTGCGCACTGTCAGAAGTCAGCACCCGTCCTGAGATGAACTTAGATGTTGCCAGTCCGTAACACTTCAACAACCACTAATAACATATACACTAATAAAGACTGTACTAGACTACTAAATGACTGAAATGTACAATCCTCCAAGCATAGTTTATCCCATCATTACTAACAACCTACTTACTCAAACTACTTCATGTAGTCAAAGAAACACCCATGGTATTAACCTTTGAAGCATAACCCTACAAGCTAACCACACTCTATCTAACAGAATAAACAAACCATTCTCCTAACACTCCATCTAAAAATGCTATCTCCAACAACATGATAATTATGCAATTCACAACATAGTAGGCATACAAACCTGTGAAGGGAAACTATGCGCCTAACCACTCCGTAATGTAACGGTCTAATTAATACACATGTATGTATCTAAGTATGTATGTATACACCATATAACTACTATCTTATATGTGAATTGTCAAACTATACCATATGTAAGTTATGGAATGATTAATATTGTTATTTCAGCTGACTTGAGCTAACTGCTGATGACAATATCAAACTATATATACATATATTGTAAATAATTGTAATGTCACATGGCTGGGAGAGCAGTGCCACAGCGCTGACAAAACAATTTATTCAATGAATAAACTATATTTACAAAAAAGACAAAACCCAAAACAACCTAGCGGAAGGGAGCGCGGCATGGGTCCAGGTGTTATGTAGTGCGTTGTGTGAATGTAGTGTGTTATATGGATAGACCCTATATAGCTCTCTCATCAGTGTACTCAATATATTGTTACTATTTCTCTGCTCAGGGTTTGGTTCCTTTGTGACTGTCATTGCCTTACATATATTATATATGTTACTACTTTACTTATATTATATATGTTACTACTTTACTTATATTATATATGTTACTTCTTTACTTATATTATATATCTTACTACTATTCTTATATTATATATGTTACTACTATTCTTATATTATATATGTTACTACTATTCTTATATTATATATGTTACTACTTTACTTATATTATATATGTTACTACTATTCTTATATTATATATGTTACTACTATTCTTATATTATATATGTTACTACTTTACTTATATTATATATGTTACTACTTTACTTATATTATATATGTTACTACTTTACTTATAGTATATATGTTACTACTTTACTTATATTATATATGTCACTACTTTACTTATATTATATATGTTACTACTTTACTTATATTATATATGTTACTACTTTACTTATATTATATATGTTACTACTTTACTTATATTATATATGTTACTACTTTACTTATAGTATATATGTTACTACTTTACTTATATTATATATGTCACTACTTTGCTTATATTATATATGTGTGCATATATACACGTATAGTGCAATCCGGGTACATTACTACAAATCAGAAACCATTGTGAAAGATCCCAACATGTAAAGAGGAAGTAAAACCCCAAATCACTAACACTCTGCTGTGCGGACAATTTTCCGTTTGTTGATATTGTGGTGTAATGAAAATGGGAAATATTGCGCCAAGAGCAAGATTCTGATGCTCACGTCACATACACGTTAGTGGACGTAGTTGAACGTAGGTGGACGTAGTGGAGGCTAACGTGGGTCAAACATAGTGTAAGTACATTAAACTACGTTGAAATCAGCTAAGGTACGGCAGGTTTTGGTATGGATAAATACATTATGGTAAGGATAAATATGTTATGGTATGGATAAATTCATTATGGTATGGATAAATACGTTACAGTACAGATGCCAGGACGTTCAACTATGTAAGCCTCCACTACGTTCACCTATGTCCACTAACGGCTGTGACCAGGGTTTCATCCAAGTATGCTAAAGTATGTTTTTGAGTACGCTAGAGTACACTAGAGTATGCTAGAGTATGCTATAGTACGTTAGCATCATGGATGCAAATTCACCTCTAACGTAGCACTCTTTTGAACATGTCCAAAAATTAAATCGGACATCACGGCTCACCCACGTTATTACCAAGTTAACATCAGGCACAAGTATGGATCCGGTACGTTCAACTACATTCAACTACGCTCAACTACGTTAGCCTCCACTATGTTCAACTACGTCCGCTTTGACTTCTGGATACTGAATGCTTCATTTGCTGTCCAGGGACCTGAATCGACAGCACCCTGTGCCTCTGACATCATCTCATTGACATATTCCTTTGTTCTCTGGTCATGCCTGGATATCTTTTACACATATATTACATCCCCCCATTACAAGAATTTTTGAGATATAAACATATATACTTAAAAATGGTTACATGTACATTGGGTTTACAGGTTAAAGCACAATATTAAAATAACACATAGTGACATAATGCTGTAATGTCTTAGTCTTTGACCATGTTTAGCTAATGTCCGCATTACCCATTCACGCATGTCCTTTGGGTTATTGTCTGGCTAGGTAGCCTCCCTTTGACATAATGTGAACTTTGAAATAAACAATGAACGTATTTTCTGAAAATAAAATCTTAATGCTAACGTGCACATAGTTTCAGTGTGTCATTACAGCTGGCAGCTGTCTAACATTTAGAGGTCTAGCCTGTCCGCAGGCCTAATCACTCGACCTGACCTAGTTAGATTAGCTGCATTGTTTACATCTCTCTGACTTGTCGGCATGTTCTGTGCCCGTCCGACTGGTTCAGGCTGAATGGCCTCCAGTGCCCTTATGATTTGTACTCTCTTTCTATACGACATGTTACCCGACTTGTTCAGAATTTGGTATTCTCTTCCTGAAACTCCTGTATGCCCCAAAATCACCCCGTGACCTAATTCAGCACTTTGTGCTCTGGACAGCGTGCCTGCAAAGAACATTAAGGACCCCTTAACATGGCATCGCTGTATGTTGTAATGTTGCAATCGCATTCTTTGCATACATGCTGACAGCTTATGTATCAGCTTCTGCATGATGGCCACTAATGGTTTGTGAATTTGAACTTCTTTGCCGGAGATATAGTCATGAAACCTCTGGCAGCCGAAACATATTGCAAGCATTTCTTTTTCGATAGTGGTGTAGCCACACTGCGCTGGATCTAGTGCACGAGATGCGAGTGTGATTGGCTTGTTATCCTGTATGATAACAGCACCTAGACCTGACTGACAAGTCTCTACTTGAATGACAATTGGTTTGTCTACATCATAATATGACAATACTGGAGAAGTTATAAATATTTCTTTTAGTTTGTCATATGCGATTTACTGATCGTTTTGCTAGTGCCATGCAACATCCTTAGCAAGGAGCGTGCGTAGTGGTTTTGCGATCTCGGATATGTTTGGTATAAACTTGTGAACATAGCCAACCATGCCCAGGAACCTGTGCATGCCTTGCTTGTTACATGGCTCTGGCATTTCTACAATTGCATGTATTCTGTCTGGATCTGGTTTTACACCTTGTTGGGTAAGTTGATGACATACATATTTCACTGTTTTTTTGCATATCAAAGATTTTGAATCATTTAATTTTAGATTTACCGACCTGGCTCGGTCAAGCACTGCTTTCAGTATGTCATTGTGTTCCTCAACGGTTGACCCATATACCAGAATGTTGTCTGTCACTATACCTATCACCTATGACACAGTGCATTTACTGAATGAAAATGTCACCGGCTGTTTTGATGCCAAATGGTAGACGGGTGTACTTGTACCGGCGCCATGAAGTATTAAACGTGCACAACAGTGAACTTTCGTAGTCTAGTCCGATTTGCCAATACCCTGTCATGGCGTCTAAAACTGAGAAATATTGTATGTTGTCCGTTTTGGCGATAATTTCATCAATAGTTTTAGTTGAGAATGGTCCTCTTTTGATTGCTTTGTTCAATTTTGTTGTAACCAGACAGATTCTTATTTTATTAGGTTTTTAACAATGGTTATGGAATTTACCCATTCAGTTGGCTCCTTTTGTTCGACAATTACACCCATTTTTACCATGCGTCTTAGTTTGTCATGCACCTTATTTTGTATTGCATATGGAATCCTCCTCGGTGGGTCGACAACAGATTGTACGGATTTGTCAATACGAATGACAGCATTCAATTTTATCAGGCCTAAACCTTGAACAACATCTTTATATTTGCTTACCAGATCATCGGCTCGTTTGCTGTGAACGTTGTTCGGGGTGGAAATCATGCTAGAGGTCACCTCATCAACCCGTGCCAAGAGGTTCAACACAACACAAGCCTGTTTACCCAAAATAGGTTGGCAGTCCCGCACCACTTTGAATACAAAGTCTCTGCCGTCGATCTCGACCGAAGCCTCACCATAAGGAGTGATCCGATGCCCCGAGAATGTCAACAGTGAACACCTAGTCTTCGTCAGTCACAGCGATGTGATTCTGTCGAAGACGTTCCTCAGAAGAATGTTCACCTCCGAGCCTGTGTCAACTTTGAACTTGACTGGATGACCGTTCACTCGGACGGTCGCATACCAGAGCTCGGTGTCTTGTTTGGTATTGCGCTCGATAACACCGACAAACAGATCCATCCTCAACACATTGACTTCCGCCGGATCTGGGTCTTGTTCGACACTGTGAGGGTCAGGTTCTTCCATGGGCAACTCATTGACCCTGCCAAGTTTGCTCCGGCAAACCTTCCCGAAGTGCCCGACCTTCTTGCAGGCAAAACAAATCTTGCCCTTTGCCAGACAAAATCCACATCGGTGTTCGTAACCACAGTTTTGACATTGAATCTTGAATTCGCTTGCACCGGTGACGTTTCCGGCCTTCCAAGATGGCGATTTCCAAGATGGCAGCCCAGCCAGGTGAACCACCGCTGCACCAGTATGTGCATTTGCATATCTGTTCAGACAATCGATTTCTTTGACCTCCACGTCCAATTTCTTTTCTTCCAACTGGTCAGCACTAAATTCACATATTAATGCACTTTTCAAGTGTGAGATCGGCTGTTTGAAGCATCTTGTTTCTCAACGTCATGTTCTTGACATCAGCAACCAAGCCATCACGCAACAGCGATTCTTCAATCGGTCCATATTCACAATCTTTCACTCTGTCCCTGAGGGCCGTCATATATGTGGACATATTTTCGCGGGCTTGATTATGTGAGTTGAAACGGTAACGTATTATTATTAAGTTTGCTTTAGCAGTACAGTATGCTTGAAATGCCTCCGTTAACGGCCCGATCTTATCCTGCTCGGCAAGCATGATGGCCATGTTGGCAAAAACTTTCTGGGCTTCTTCACCCATGACATCAAGGAAGATACAGCATTGCAAAACCGAGGGGTTTGTTTCTCCGAGTTCTGCGTCCTACCAACATCTAAGGTCATATCATGACTGGTACCAATTTGTGACAGACACACACTCATGGGGACTTTATAGAGCTGTCCCAATGGGAGACTGGTCCTCCTGAACCATGACCTGATATCCCACTCAGTCACATTATCCTGATGCTGAGCAAACCAACCGTTTTTCTATCCTATTAATATGGGGCACCAGGCTAGGTAGCACTACAAATAAATTTGGTAAGTTATTGATTTGACTCAGTCAGCGTTTGAACCCCTGACCTCTAGGAAGCCAGTCAGCGCTCTTACCAATTCGGCCATCTTTTACCAGTGGATAATCATGGGTAAATCACGCAGTTTGTATAATTTCTTAGTTAGGTGGAAGGTGAGTGGGTCGTCATGTGTTCAATTTAATAATTTAAAACACTAAAAAACCAACCCCAAAACAAACAAAGAACCCATAACATAATTGGATAAAACAATGCGCAGACGAAACCGTCACGAAAGGATAATCTGAATATTAGCTGACATTGTAAAAACGTACGTGTACACAGAAAAATGTCAAAACTAGGAAAGAGAAAACATCAGGTAGACTAAGGTGTATTCACTTTACATTGTACTATATTAACCGAAGTATTCAATAACCAGAAATTTATATATATATATTTTCTTTTCCAGCGGTACTGTGAGTGGTTGTTACAATGTCTAGGGGTGGTGGCGCCACCATCGGAGCTGGGGTTCGGGAGGCTGGAGCAGTAGATGACTAGGACAGACTCCATCAGTCCATGGAGCTGAGTGAGTGATGAGAGAAAGGAGGGATATTCGGGGTTATTATTATTCCGAGTTATGTATAATTCTTATACAGCATATATATATATATATGTTTGTTTGTTTGTTGTTGTTTTACGTCCTAGCAACATCTAAGGTCATATCAGGACGGGGTATATATATATATATGTAGTAAGGTCACTGTGTGGCCTCCGCAAGGGGTTATGTTCCAGCGGAGCAACTATTGTTACAATAAATAATAGTTCATGACTTATGCATTTGTTTGTTTGTTTGTTTATCGACCCCCCAGTACAAAAAGTAGACATCGGCTATTGGGGGGGGGGTCATGACTTATGCAAAACACATTGTTACAACAAATCTTCTATGAACAATTGTTAGTAAAAATCACCCAAGAATATTGGTTAGGAGACCGGCGCCTTGGCTACCTTTAAATGAGTCAGAGGTGGGAGGGAGGAGGAGGGAAGGGGAGTGAGAGAGGGGGGGAGGTACTGCAAGGTGAGGGTGAGGGTGAGGGTGAGGGTGTGGGTGTGAGTGTGGGTGAGAATCGGTCACACAGTTTGTTTGAAACTCGTGTCCGGATTGGACCTCCGGGTTTGTGTGTGTGTGTGTGTGGGGGGGGGGGGGATGTGGGGTGTTTGGGGGATGTGGGGGGTGGGGAGGGGAGATGGTTGTGGTGGGACCGCAGGCTCAGTGCCCCGAGGGTATGGGGGACGGGCATAGAGGGAATGGAGGACGGGCATAGAGGGAATGGGGGGTGGGCATAAAGGGCATGGGTGAGGGCATAAAGGACATGGGGGACGGGCAAAAAGGGCATGGGTCAGGGCATAAAGGGCATGGGGGACGGGAATAAAGGGCATGGGTCAGGGCATAAAGGGCATGGGGGCAGGCATAAAGAGCATGGGGGACGGGCAAAAAGGGCATGGGGGACGGGAATAAAGGGGCATGGGGGACGGGAATAAAGGGCATGGGTCAGGGCATAGAGGGAATGGAGGACGGGCAAAAAGTGCATGGGGGACGGGCAAAAAGGGCATGGGTCAGGGCATAAAGGGCATGGGGGACGGGAATAAAGGGCATGGGTCAGGGCATAAAGGGCATGGGGGACGGGCAAAAAGGGCATGGGGGACGGGCAAAAAGGGCATGGGTCAGGGCATAAAAGGGCATGGGGGACGGGCATGGGAGGGCTAAAGGGCATGGGGACGGGCATAAAGGGCATGGGGAGGGGCATAAAGGGCATGGGGGACGGGAATAAAGGGCAGGGGCGGGCATACAGGCTAAGGGGACGGGCATAGAGGGAATTGGGGATAGGCATAAATGGCATGGGGCGGGGCATAAATGGCATGGGGCGGGACATAAAGGGTATGGGGGACGGGTATAAAGAGCATGGGGACTGGTATAGAGGGCATGGGAGATAGGCATACAGGGCATATAGGCATACGGGGCATACAGGGCATGGGGGTGGGCATAAAGGGCATGGTGGAGGGCATAAAGGGCATGGGGCGTCATAAAGGGCATGGGGGAGAGGCATAAAGGGCATGGGGGCGGGGCATAAAGGGCATGGGGGAGGGGTATAAAGGGCATGGGGACGGGCAAAGAGGGCATGGGGACGGGCATGGAGGGCATGGGGGATAGGCACAAATGGCATGGGGCCGGGGATTAAGGGCATGGGGGACGGGCATAAAGGGCATGGGGCACGGGCATATAGGGCATGGAGGCAGGGATAAAGGGCATGAGGGACGGGCATAGAGGGCATGGGGGACGGGCATGGGGGACGGGGATGAGTCTAAAGGTCATGGGGGACGGGCATAAAGGTCATAAAGGGTGGGAATAAAGTACATGAAGGCCGGGCATACATGGCATGAAGGCCGGGCATAGAGGGGATGGGGGACGGGCATAAAGGACATGAAGGCCGGGTATAGAGGGTATGCGCTGGGGGCATGGTGGAGGGGTGGGGGTGACGAGTAATGGGTGCTGGTGTTGCAGCAGGAGGTGAGGAAAACAGTTACTATCCACCAGCGGAAGGACTGAAGCTGCGACCCGGCGTGTTTACACACCGGAAGTTGGGGTTGGAGCCCAGCCTCCCTGCCGCATCTATTACTACAGGTCCGATATTGTAAACCCACTTTGAACCTATCTGGTATTTATAACCTAACATGGTGAGTAAGCTCGGTAGAGTACACTGCAGTTCAATTTTTTTTTTTTTTTTTTTTGGGGGGGTAAATATGTTTATTCTGCTGAATAACTCAAATCAAATCAAATTCAAAGAAACATACCTCAACCACCTATTACGCACAGGCCTATGGACATGTAAATAAAATATGCTAGTATAGAATTAAGTAGAAAAAAGTGGAAAACTCTTCCCAAGAAAACCCCAAAACACTAACATAGAACCTTAAGAAAACAACTAACATAGTAATAAGAATAGAACAAAAATACAATGCCAAGAGGGCCCAAAAAAACTAACATAGGCTACTAAACGTACCAACATACTATCTATCTGCTACTGAAATGCAGACAATCAAATAACTTATCAGCAGCTACTGCTTGGTAAGACAACACCAACACTACAGCTGGCCAGCATTGAAAACAAGCCTGGGTATCCGGGCTTACATGCTATGGACAGTATAAATACAGCCTCAATAAAAAAAAAAGATTAAAAAAAAGTCTTTTGTCAGTGCCAAAACGCAAGTCTTCCAGCCATTTTTCAAGTCAGGGTTATTTACACAAAAGGTATATAGAATAAGGTGTACAATAACTGTTGAATACACAATTTGCAGCATGTAACACAATGAAATTGCGTAATAGAAATTATGTTACCTATGATAAAATACCACTTCCTGTATGTTTTGTCCTCACCCTCTGGATCCTGGATCCCCCCCCCCACCCACACACCCTCACACAGTACCGACTCGGGTCACCTACACCCTGTCCTAATTAGCAGCCCCCTCCCTAGATAAAAGATTCACCCTCTACTTGTAGTACACGGGTGAATGACAACGTAATGTAAATACGGGCGAAAATAGCTTTAGTATGGAACAGGAACTAGAAACTGTGACTCCAGTATCAAATGGCTACCCGTATAGGCACAGAGTTGGTGAAATGGGCGAGAATGCAAAAAGACAAGATGGCGGCTCTAGAACATCATCGATTTCACTTTTAAAGTCTATTAAACTATATATTTTATTACATTTTCAACTCAAAAGTAGCGGGTAAATATGAAGATATATATAAAGAATATGTTTTGCTTCTTAAATTAAGAATTCATTCGCTCCGTTAATTTCCGCAGCATGTCAAAAATTGTCGCCAGTTTTTCTACTGGGTTGGTTTTCACCCCTGTACTGTAAGTATGGGGTCAATCTTTTATCTACCCCCTCCCCAGTCCTGGTTGCAGGCAGTAGGGCCCACTGCCATCCCACTAATGTACCACACACACACTAACTACTCTGTGGCTGTATTCGATTAAACAACTCGGGTGATCCGAACCACTTTTTGGCGCATGCGCAGGCCCTACAACCTCGAGTTGTATAAGCGAATGTGCTCGAGTGGGAAAAAATGGCGGCTTAACCGAAACTGTGGTGTTTTTTTAATAACCAATATAACTACAGCAAAATAGGATTTAAAGTATTTTTTGATTGCATAATTTAGATATATATATATCCATTTTAATATAGATGGTCTTTTACATTAATTTAAACAAAAAGAAGCTTTGCAGTATATATGACACACACAGGTACTAGCACAAATGTTCTATTTGAAATCCTGACGACTCAGATGGCCCGAATCATAGAAGCGTCATAATCGAATACGTCCTGTGTGGTTGATTGTTGGAGTTTTATGTCCGGTCAACATCTAAGGTCATATTAGGACGGATACCGACTTGTGACAGTGCACACTCAAGGAAACTTTATGGTGCTGCCCCAGTGGGAGACCAGGCCGCCAGCACCATGACCTGATTTTCCACTCAGTCACATTATCCTGGCACTGAACCAACCAGTCCTTATCCTATCCTAATATCCGATGAAACATATTTTTTTCAAAGCCAAAACACTTACCTACATTTAACTTTATATATCCAACTTAGGTTCAGGTGCATTAACTAAGGCTTTGGGGAAGCATATGCAGAATAATCAGTAAATATATTACCCTATCCATTTGGGCACCTACTTTGAGACAGCCATCAGGCAGGGCAGCCACTCACCAATTAGGTCAATCTCGTGACCTCATTAGTCTTGCCTCCCATTCCCAGTAGCATATATGGGATTAGTCAGGTTCCAGACTACCTGCACATAAATAGCTCATTCCTCATCACATGACCATCGCGAGATGTGAATGTTGGCCACATCAACAAGACTTTTGCCAAGCTTGCTGAAATGATTTTGGGTTCTCTCAGCTCAACTTGCTCAAAAACTAGCCATTTTTCATCAAATTACTCCGGAATAATGAATAGTAGGTTATAATAGTCAACGTAATACATTTATCTAAAAAATGATGCAAAAATTCGAACGTCATCCGACTATGCAACTTTAATTGCGGGTGTGAAACAAAGCAGGAGCGTGAACAGCGAAATGAGAGTGTTTGGGTGTGAGCGCTAACAATAGGCAACAGCGGCTGAATTTCAAACTGGAGAATCAGCTACATAACTAGGACAAGGCGTCGCGTTCGTCGTTGTTGTTGTTGATTTATTTTGAATTCAGCCTTTTTACTTTCTCGCGGGGCGGGCGGGCGATGGTGGGGACTGTGTGGTGGGTGGGGGCTGGGGGGGGGGGGAGGGGTTGTGGGCGGGCCTGGGTTACCTCCACCGCCCGGAGCCAGTCGCGCTGTTGTTATACCTATTGTGACGTCACAGAAATCAACGCGACGGCGTTCGGTGTTAGGGTGGGTGGGGATGGGGTGGGGGTTGTGGGGGTAGTTGTGGGGGTGGTAGGGACACTGATACACATCTGAATAACTCAGTGCGCTGATTGTGGGTATTGGCACGCGCCAAATCGGTTGGAAAGTCCACTTTACGTGTTTTTTTTTAAATCACCACTTCTATGGAAGCACTCATCAGGGTCCGAGAGAGGGCTGAGGGAGGGAGCTGCTCCGCCCACCGGGGTGATTCTCTGTCTCTCTGTCTGCCTCTCTGTCTGTTTCTGTGTTTTTATTTATATTATTTTTGTTTAATAGGAAAGGGGGAGGAATTGTGTTTGCAGACGCTGGGGTCTCGGGGCGCGATTTCTCTAATTTGTGGCCGGCATTCACTGCTTTAATGACCGCGTCGTCGCAGCCCCCGAGGTACTAACGACTTCTGTCCTGTAGGCCCGCCCCCGTCTCACGGCCTGAGTAGCTGCCCGCACCACCATCCGCCCCATCAAAACACCAGCATCAGCACACCCTCATCAAATCAGCAGCAGCACACCTCCGTGAAACCACAGTTCCTATAGTGTGGCAATGGGAAAGCAGCTTTTGGCGCCTGAACCATAGTTCACCAGATAGCAGCTCCCATTGTGCGGCAAGGTGACACCAGGTATTGGTGCCTGAACCATGGTTCATGGTTCCTATTTTGTTGCAAGGTGACACAAGGTATTGGGGTCTGTACCATTGTTCATGGGTCCTATTTTGTTGCAAGGTGACACAAGGTATTGGGGTCTGTACCATGGTTCATGGTTCCTATTTTGTGGCAAGGTGACACAAGGTATTGGGGTCTGTACCATGGTTCATGGGTCCTATTTTGTTGCAAGGTGACACAAGGTATTGGGGTCTGTACCATGGTTCATGGTTCCTATTTTCTTGCAAGGTGACACAAGGTATTGGGGTCTGTACCATGGTTCATGGTTCCTATTTTGTTGCAAGGTGACACAAGGTATTGGGGTCTGTACCATGGTTCATGGTTCCTATTTTCTTGCAAGGTGACACAAGGTATTGGGGTCTGTACCAGGGTTCATGGGTCCTATTGTGTTGCAAGATGAGTGCAGGTATTGGTGCCTGAACCACGATTCTTGGCTCCTATTGTGTTGCAAGGTGACTGCGGGTATTGATGCCTGAACCATGGTGCATGCCTCCTATTGTGTTGCAAGCTGACTGCAGGTACTGGTACCTGAACCATGGGTTATGGCTCCTATTGTCTTGCAAGGTGACTGCAGGTATTGGTACCTGAACCATGGTTATTGGCTCCTATTGTGTGGCAAGGTGACAGCAGGTCTTGGTGCCTGAACTATGGTTTATGGCTCCCATTGTGTTGCAAAGTGACTGCAGATATTGATGCCTGAACCATGGTTCATGGCTCCTATTGTGTTGCAAGGTGACACAGGTATTGGTGCCTGAACCATGGTTCATGGCTCCTATTGTGTTGCAAGGTGACACAGGTATTGGTGCCTGAACCATGGTTCATGGCTCCTATTGTGTTGCAAGGTGACACAGGTATTGGTGCCTGAACCATGGTTCATGGCTCCCATTGTGTTGCAAAGTGACTGCAGGTATTGATGCTTGAACCATGGTTCATGGCTCCTATTGTGTTGCAAGGTGACACAGGTATTGGTGCCTGAACCATGGTTCATGGCTCCTATTGTGTTGCAAGGTGTCAGTAGTTATTGGTGTCTGTACAATGGTTCATGGCTCCTATTGTGTTGTAAAGTGACTGCAGGTATTGATGCCTGCACCATGGTTCATGGCTCCTATTGTGTTGCAATGTGACGCAGGTATTGATGCCTGAACCATGGTTCATGGCTCCTATTGTGTTGCAATGTGACACAGGTATTGGTGCCTGAACCATAGTTTATGGCTCCCATTGTGTTGCAAGGTGACTGCAGGTATTGATGCCTGAACCATGGTTCATGGCTCCCATTTTGTTGCAAGGTGACGGCAGGTATTGATGCCTGAACCATGTGTAAAATATTCCGATAATGATGCATTGGTGGGGGAATGCAAATGTTCTATTTGTGAAACAGGTATACATTTTCAGGTGCATAGATGTGTTTATGTAGTTGCTGGTGGTGCTTGATTGATAAGTAAATAGACATTGTGGTGCTAGTAAGCTAGTGTGTAAGGGGCACTCAGAGCCCTACCCACTACTCCCTCCCCCCTCTGCTAGTCAGGATCACCACACCCAGCTCAAGGCAGGTGGTGGCCAGGGGAGCCACACAGCTTCGTGGTGGTGAGCAGATCACTGTAACCATGGGGGCCAGGAAGGCTGGTTTCTCATTGGTGGAGCTAGAAATGCTTGTTTTTCATTGGGAGAATGGGGTGGGGTGATACAGTATACTGGAGCCATGGACCATATAAATAATAAACCTGAGGGCTTGACTCACTCTCTTCTCTCACCCTTTATACTCATTCTTTCTCTTTGCCTGTATTGATTTCACTATAGCCTGCCTACACAACCACAGATTCGAGCCGTGGACTTTCCACATGGTTCATGCCTCCTATAGTGTTGCAAAGTGACTGCTATTGATGCCTGAACCATGGTTCATGGCTCCTATTGTGTTGCAAGGTGACAGTAGGTATTTGTGACCATGGTTCATGGCTCATATTGTGTTGCAAAGTGACTGCAGGTATTGGTACCTGAACCATGGTTCATGGCTCCTATTGTCTTGCAAGTTGACTACAGGCATTGATGCCTGAATCATGGTTCATGGCTCCTATTGTGTCGCAAGGTGACTGCAGGTATTGGTGCCTGTACCATGGTTCATGGCTCCTATTGTGTTGCAAGCTGACTGCAGGTATTGGTGCCTGAACCATGGTGCATGGCTCCTATTGTGTTGCAAAGTGACCGCAGGTATTGGTACCTGAACCATGGTTCATGGCTCCTATTGTCTTGCAAGGTGACTACAGGTATTGGTGCCTGAATCATGGTTCATGGCTCCTATTGTGTTGCAAGGTGACTGCTATTGATGCCTGAACCATGGTTCATGGCTCCTATTGTGTTGCAAGGTGACAGTAGGTATTTGTGACCATGGTTCATGGCTCATATTGTGTTGCAAAGTGACTGCAGGTATTGGTACCTGAACCATGGTTCATGGCTCCTATTGTCTTGCAAGTTGACTACAGGCATTGATGCCTGAATCATGGTTCATGGCTCCTATTGTGTCGCAAGGTGACTGCAGGTATTGGTGCCTGTACCATGGTTCATGGCTCCTATTGTGTTGCAAGCTGACTGCAGGTATTGGTGCCTGAACCATGGTGCATGGCTCCTATTGTGTTGCAAAGTGACTGCAGGTATTGGTACCTGAACCATGGTTCATGGCTCCTATTGTGCCGCAAGGTGACTACAGGTATTTATGCCTGAACCATGGTTCATGGCTCCTATTGTGCCGCAAGGTGACTGCAGGTATTGGTGCCTGTACCATGGTTCATGGCTCCTATTGTGTTGCAAGGTGACAGCAGGTATTGGTGACCATGGTTCATGGCTCCTATTGTGTTGCAAAGTGACTGCAGGTATTGGTACCTGAACCATGGTTTGTGGCTCCTATTGTGTTGCAAGGTGACAGCAGGTATTGATGCCTGAACCATGGTTTACCAGACACCATCTCTTATTGTACCCGGCGTCCTTTGCGCCAAGTTTCTGCGCGGATCCCTCCCCCTCCCCCTCCCTCCTCTACCCTTCCACCCCCCCCCCTCCCCACACCCTCACATGGCCTCGCCCGCCCTCACTTGCCGGCGTCAGTTGTAATTTCCCAGTCTCATGTTGGGCCTTGCTAATGAGCGCCCCCATGCGGACGGCCTCCGTGACCTTGCAACCACCTCACCCGCCCAAGAACCCCGGCGACCCGGTGCAACGCTGAATAACTGACTTACGCGAAATAACTGACCTCCCCAGAGACATCCGTTTTAGTTTTTTTGCACCATATCTGACTGGTATCGTCGGTAATTAAATACCGGAATGCCAGTATCTGTATTACCAATTCAACCATATCCACACACACACATTCCGCGTATCAGTGTACACGTAGAGTATTTTATGTTCGGCGCAGGCGTACACAGAAAAAAAAGAAGATTATTTAGCAACTCAGAGATTTGAGCTGACACTGGCTGACACCAATGTGTGTGTGGAACACGGCAGGCAATACTAGGCGCGTCAGTATGAGTTGCACTCCACTGGGGATTTTTGTGATTGTCGGTAATTACCTCGGCTGTTAGTTCGGACATGGCTGAGTCGGTCTTATGCTAGGTACACACCTACCGTTTTTCCGCACCCACCTACCATATTCGATCTAAAATTGCCAACAAGTCTTGAGGTGTGCACTCCCCTAGCACACCTACCGATTGCGATTCGCGACTTAAAACTCAATTTTAGGGCTAAAAGTGCTTCCTTACGAGTGCGATTCACGATTCGAAAAATGAATCGGTCCGTTTTCAGTTTTAAGCGGGTCGGATCGGGTCGCGAGTTTTAGTGCGCGAGTCGTAAACGGTAGGTGTGTACCTAGCATTAGTCGGTTAGATGCTGAGGATTTTTCCGTCTTGGGGTAGACCTGCCATTTTGTATTTTACTATTATTGTTATTATTAGTCGATGTTATTTTGTATATATATGTATATGTGTATATTAGTCGATGTTATTTGTATATATATATGTACATGTGTATATTAGTCGATGTTATTTTGTATATATATATATATGTATATGTGTATACATATTAGACGATGTTATTTTGTATGTATATGTGTATATTAGTCGATAGTATTTTGTATATATATGTATATGTGTATATTAGTCGATATTATTTTGTATATATGTTTAACCGTCGGGCTATTCCACCCCCGCTTAAGGCGACCCTACGTGTTAATATAAATAATTGTTTCCATGTGAATGACTTGTGCCTCCTGCTGCCGGTTGTCTGTCATCCTGCCAGCCTGACCCTTGACTAGCAATGTCCGAGGTGGAGAGTTCGACTCCTGACAGACCCTGGGCAGAAGGCCCTTAATTAAATAAGATTATAGAGAGCAATCCAAATAGCAATCTGAAGTTGACCATAGCGGTTAATAATATAAGTCTGGAGGACAGTAAAGAATGCAAGGAACGTTCATGTCACTTCTTAGGAGCTCACCATTTTATTCTTACCTCTTACTAACAGTAACAGAATGAATTGATCAATAAAACCTATGTTCTTAGTTAAATATAGTTCAACAGTGGAATGTATGTTATAAGTCAAATCCCCTCCCATATAATTAAGTTAAATAAGTTTGGAATTTCCATAATAAAATCCTAAATATTCGGCTGAAACATCGGAGCATGCAAAAACACGTCCGATGGGTCTGGCTCCGAAGGCCCGACCTTCTATCGTTGCTAGGATAGTCACAATCGACGTATCCAAGCAACGCTTTACAGCAGGGAACCCTGCCTCGCAAAATGCGCGCCCGCGCAAAATGCGTGCCCGCGCAAAATACGAGCCCGCGCAAAATGCGGTCGAGTAGTCTCGCCCACTTCATATGCATATCTGTATATCTGTATATATGCCAATCTGTCTATCTGTATATCTGTGTATCTGTATATCTGTATATCTGTGTATCTGTATATCTCTATATCTGTATGTCTGTATATCTGCATATCTGTATATTTCTATATCTGGATATCTGGATATCTGTACATATGTATATCTGTATATATGTATTTAAATGAACGCGAACACTCGGGGGGAGTAAAAAGGACTAATGAGCATATCAACATACAGTAATAAACAATGGAATAAAGTCAAATTAATATGAATGCAATATGTGCGTGCGCTGCCCCTGTGGGCTGTACTTGTGAATGTGGTCTGTTTGTAGTGACCGGGTTAATTGAAATTAATGTCCTGGCGCACTGGCCACCTGCCATGAAATGTTGCGCGCCAGCCCGCTGGCTGGTGGGCAGGCGCGCCCTCCCCCGGTGTGCCCAGTGTCCCAAGTCCCAGCTGGTAGTAGTGGTAGTGGCACGCATATTGAAGCTGTGGGGAAGCATGCCTCAAACGTGGGGCATAGCGGCGGCCCTGGCGCTGGTGGCGAGCCCAATGCTCACGGTGTCGGAGATCATGTATGCCGTGTAGGTGTTCGAGGCCCAACCACCGAGTTTGTGGATGTGCACTTCCAGTATTCCCGCATTGAATAGGGTGCAACAGCCCCCCCACCAGAAGCTGTGGGTGCCGTAATCCACCGGCGCCCCTGATGATGGCCCAGAAAATGGGCACGGTGAGGTGGGCGCCACCCCCACTGGTCCTCCCTATCCTGAGGAGGGGGCCTCGGGGGATAGCAGGCAGGTGTTGTAGAGGGCCTGTGTCAGGCAGAGCGGATGCGCAGTAGTGGGATAACGCCCGCCGGGCCGTGGTACTGGTTCGTTTTTGACCAGCGGGTGGTAAGGCTGAAGCCCTAATGTGCGAACCGGAAGTCCATGCCACACAGGTGCTGCAAGGGGTCGAAATCCCCGGCAGTAGTGGGCATCAAATTTGAGAGCTGGAGCAGCCCATAGAACATTGCGAGGGCCGTGGCCCAGACCGCCGCATGGGAAGGGTTGCGCACATCGATGCTGCGCAGTATTGCGTTCAGCATCACGGCTGTTGTAGGGGCCTTGCAGTGGGTGACATCACCATGCTCGTGGCGGATGCCCCGGAGGGTGATGGTAAGGTGGTAATTGTCCTCTAGTGGGTTAGCCAGGTTCCACTCCAGGTGGAGGATATGGATGATGTTGAGGTACTGCCGTATGGACGAGTAGCACATACGGTGCGCCAGGTGCGCCGCATATCAGCAAAGCAGGGTAGTGGATGCGGGGAACGGAGGGCAGCCCAAAGTAGCACAGAACCTGATATATGCATTGCGGTGCATGGCGTAAGCCCTGTCCGTGTTGGGGGCGTGGGCGCTCTGCTGGTAAGGTGCTACCTCCTGGTCGAGGGCGGCATGGGCTGTATTGTCCATGTTACCACGGTGCGCGCTGTGTGCCGACTGAATCGGGCGCATGGTGGGGTGTGGGGCATGACGGTCATCCGTGATGGTGTGCGCCAGCATGGCGCAGAGGCGCTCTGGCCCACGGCACAACATGAGCTGGCTCGCCATGTCGGCCACGATGTTGCAAACACCTGGGCGCAGCTTGAAATTGTAGGCTACGGAGGTGTAGTAAACCTGCCACAGGTAATCCATAATGAGGGGGTCCTTCGTGGTGCCGCAGTTGATGATGGCGGCCGCGGCTTGGTTGTTGTGGTGAACGTAGACCCACTTGTTCTGCCAGGTGTGCGCCCAGAGGTGTGCTGCCAGTACCAGGCTTAGCACTTCCTTATAGTTTATGGACAGGTGGGGGGTATTTGGCCAGTCGCTCAAAGCCAGAGAGAACCACGTGCTGTTGTGGTATCCCCGGCACCATCCAGACAGGTGTCAGTGGAGATGGGCGTGGTGGGGGCAGCGTCGAGAATAGGCATGTGCCCATTGTGGTGGTGGGCAAACAGCATCCGCCAGAGCAGATCGTCACGCGCCGCGTCATTGACACGGGCATAGTGGGCGGGGCGGGGCGATTGAGGGCGCCCATTACGTCAAGGAGAAGCCGGAGGTGGGTGAACCCCCCAGATATCACCTGGGCAGCCCAGTTGAGCTTGCCGCATATGGACTGCAGCCCTCACTTGGTGAGGCTGCGGCATTGTGTGGCTCCTTCGGCCTCATGTATGAGGGCCTGGAGTTTCTCGGGCGGGAGGGTGAGTGTGAAATTGATTGTGTTGATTGACATGCCCAGGAATGTAATTAGACACCGACACCGCATATGAGTTTAAAGTTGGATTTATTTTTCTTCGATAATGAGTCAAGTAGTAAGCACATGTCAATTTTAGTAAGCACAATTAAGTTCCGGAGAATAAGCACAGTGAGGTAATCAATGAGTTATGCACAAAGAGGTCAACAAGCTTTTAACCCTATGCCCTATATAGTCTTTTAGCAGGGGTGGGCGGGATGGCAGTTCAGAGCCAGCCAGTGTCCTCCTGTGGCCGTGTCGAAGTGAGCTCTCTGGCGCTGAGACGGGCCTTATATAGCCAGTTAGTCCGCTAGTTCGAGCTAACGACCGCAGAGGGCAGGTTGGACAGGCAGAGCCAGCATTCTCGAAGTATTTACGTATCAAAGAAGAAACCAGGCGGCGCTGGCGTATAAGTCAGAAGGAACCACCGGCGAAAGTAGCTAGGTGGCAGCACCTGTATTATGCTTAAGGCTGTAGAGCTATGGCGGCGATCGAATGCCAAATTACCCGTGTTGCTGAGCATCACGAACAATTAGACACCGACACCGCATATGAGTTTAAAGTTGGATTTATTTTTCTTCGATAATGAGTCAAGTAGTAAGCACATGTCAATTTTAGTAAGCACAATTAAGTTCCGGAGAATAAGCACAGTGAGGTAATCAATGAGTTATGCACAAAGAGGTCAACAAGCTTTTAACCAAATAATGAGGAAAGCTTTTTGGACGCTTTAGATATCAATGTTTTAGGCACATATGTGTGCACTGCCGACGACGTCCACGAGCCAAGCTGCTTTATGTCCTCAAGCGGCACCCCGAGTCGGGCACATGCTTGTGCTCCACCTCTCCTGAGGCTATGTAACGTAATGGCGCCTGGCGCCTTGTGGCCCACCACTGACAGGGCAAGTCTCATTGTGTCGAGTAGGGCTTTTGGGCGAAGGGGTGACCCATCCGTAGTAACGAAGGCCGGGCCGCTCAGGGCCGGGCGTGTGTCTGTGTAGTATTTAGTCCAGGCCCGAACTGGGCAGTACTTGGAGTGAGACACCACCGGTACAAGGATATCCAGCGGCACTGTAGCTGCTGACTTAGTTTTTGATGAGCGAATCCTTACGATTAGTCCGTCACTAGTTACGGTTATGTCTTTAGCGCATATGGTATGATTAGGCTCCTTAGTTGAAGCCGTCGTTAGGAGGTTGCTCTGCCGGATTAGAGTAAAGTAACCCAGTAGTAATGAGGCAATTAGCACCGGGCCGTTTGGGCCAGAGTATCTGAGGAAGTCCACTATGTTTATCGCGTCCCGCGGAACCAGTGGCATAGCCTGCACCGAGATGTGTTTGGAAGAGTTCCGGATGCCCTTCTTGGCTAATGACACCAAGTAAGAGTCAAAGGCGGTCACCTGGCCTCCGAGCATGAGGACAAAGGTTCGCGCTCCACTATCATAGTTCAATATAGCACTGGGGGATCGGATAGTATCTGACAGGTATAGTAGATATAAGAGCACTTCGTATTCAGATGGGGCTAATATATTCCTAGCACGATGTTTCATGTATCGCAGATAGTTCACAGCCTGGTTCCTTTTGTTCCTCCATGTGCTTGCTGCCAGTCCCGCATCAATCATGGCCGTAATACGTCGGTGTTGATGGAGATTATAACCTGGCAAGAGAGCAAAAAGGGGAGTCATCGGGCAGGTTATAAATTCTGAGTAAGTACGTTATCGTGGGATACAACAATAGAGCTGAGCCCTCGCTGAGCTATATGTCTGATCACGGTCTCCCTTGCCCCCGTGTCAAAGGACATCCTGCTGAGTGCGTCAGCAAAGGGGATGTCGCTCCCGTGTTTGTGTTTAACGACAACCTCTGTGCTGGCGAGAGCGGCGAAGAGCCATATTTCCCTGGCGCAAGCTGTAATCACAGGGTCACGCCCAGCACCAGACGTCAGCGCCTGTTGGGAGGCACTGTTAACCGTATTGACGTATATTGTGAAGAGGTGTGGGTCATCTGGAGCGAGGTTCTTTACCGCTGCCACCAGGTTTATGGCCTCAAGCTGTGCGATGTTGTATTTCCGACCGAGCACGTCCCTGGAGTAGCAGGAAGCAAAGTAGTGTGTAGGGGAGTGTGCCCCGCCCCCTCGTAGCGACGAGTCACACTCGATTGTCCATGCCACTTTTTCACTGTCCGGGAGGAGGACTATCCCGTTCCATGTCTGTGCAAAGCTGATGAACCATTGGACGTCCATGCTTAGTTCGAGCGGGACTGGGTGCTTACCCTTCACGGGCGTCTCACGGAGAGCCGCCAGGATGCGAGCCATGAACCTGCGGGCAGGCCTGACACACTTGGCTATGTGCTGTAGTCTGCCAATGAGTCTCTGGATTTCTTTTCGGGATGCGATCTTCTTGGTCAGCCAGATCTTGCATTCGTCCACAACCCCTTCCATCTTTTCTTCCGGGATGGCGATTGTCATGGCCGAGGTGGAGACGCTGAATCCAAGCCATTCCACTTCTGTAGAAGGTGGGTTGCATTTTGATCGAGCCAGTTCCAGTCCCAGCTCGTCCGTTATCCTGATGACATCGTCATAGGCGCGACTCGCGGTCTGCGCCGTTTTCTCGACCCCGACAAAGTCGTCGAGGTAGCAGAGCGCATGGTGACCTTTCTTCCGCATTAGGTAGACCACTGCATTCGTGGTCCACGCGCAGGCCATCGCAGAAGTACGGCAACCAAATGGGAGGGCTATGTCCATGTAGATTCGTCCTTTCATTTTTATTCTGAGCAAGGGAACCGAGAGCGGGCATGCCCTAAGCTGTCTGTAAGCATGTGCCAGATCCGCACACCATATCAGAGCACCCCTCCCAACACGTACCACCTCCTCCGCCAGGTCCAGGATACCGGGTAGCGTGTAGGTGGCCGGCCTGCCAAGGTATTGTCCCTTCCTTATTCCTGCATTCACACTCGCACCTGGTGGATAGCTGAGATCAACTATAACTCTCCTAGCATCTGAACGTCTCTTGGGACGAGTCATGAGCGGGCTGAGTTGCGTCCAAGGGACGAAAGGAGGTTTGCTAAATGGGCTCAGCATTGCTCCGTATGTAATCTCCTTTTCGATGTAGCTGTTTATGCAGCCAGTGCTGACAATGTCGTTATGATGGTTTTCTTTTGCTGTTACCGGTGGGCGATCCCCTGTGTAGTCCACTGGCCAACCGTACTCCAGAAAGTCTATGATCTGCCTGTCGTGATAGCCTTCCAGCAGTCGCTTCCAGGCTGCCATATTTAGGCCTGAGGGCACGCGGAGCCTCATGCCCATAAAGTTCGGGATGGCCGAGGCCCTGACAAGGTCATATATGTTCATGTAGGCATGATCGTCTTTCCAAGCATCATGGTCGGTATGCGGCCATATACCTTCAAGCAGAGGGCGGTAGCTTTGTGGCGTCCTGGGTGGCATATATGCCGTAACATCGGGTTCGTCGATCGCGTCGACTATTTGTTCGACATCGTCCAGGTCGTGATGTTCCGTAGTCATAAGACATGTGCCGTTGTTCACCGCACTAAGTCCTCCATTGTCGAGGCTATCGTTATCTCCCTGGATGTCGCTGGTTTCCGGGGCGTATGATATTCGTCTTTTGTCGTATTTATGGGTGTGGCAAGTGGCCTTCCTTTTGCGCGTCCCAATCACGCCAGGAGCTTTGGGCGCGACGAAATGACCAGTTGTGCGGGCAGCAGCCCCACTTTCACTTTGTTTTACAGTATCACCCGCTGTCTTATCTCCTCTAACGCTCGCAGCACTGGCCGTGTCACCTATTGTTCCAGCCATTGTATGTTCGCTGAAGTCTACTGGCTGGTCCCGAGCCTGGCCTCTCATGCGTCCGTTGTGACTTGTTTTTTCGTTAGCATCATGTTCTCCTTTGGTATGTGCGGGTTCGTCTTCTTCAGATGTATTGTAATTTACGCTTGCAGCTCTGAGGTGGCATCCGTCGGGTGATTCCGTTGGTAGAGCCATCCTTTTACCATTTCCATTCTCGTGCTCGTCATCACGTCTTCGTACTGCAACGATAGCTGGATCGTCAGTTTCTTTGTCCATGTATGGTGGCGTAGCGTCATCATGACGTCCTTTGTTGCGTGGTTTGAGTCCTTTCCCACGCTCGGGCTGCGGGACAGCCTCTCGCTCATTAGTGCTTCCGTCAGAATCAGATTGGGTTGAGCCGTTCTCACGCTCACTATCAGTGTCTGAACCCGTATCGAGTGCACAGTCGGTACTAGTATCGTCGTTATCAGTGTCTGTGATAAGTTCAGAAGGTGTCCCACGGTCTGGGCCGGTGGGTACCGCATCCAAGTGGGTGACGTTATCGCGTTCCGCGGGTATATCTTTGTCGCGGTCGCCCCTTAAAAATCCTTGCTAGTTTCTTTGTTTGCGGCGGCGCGCTCCTGTACCCGTTTTTTATTAATACAGGCTTTCTCAGGGTGTACGTTTGCCCGCTTGTTTTTCTGCGCACACCAGGCGCACAGGTGGCATTTCCTATCTGGTTGAAGTCCATGCGACGTTGGGAATGTACAGTCCCCCCAATTGAAGTCCTGACAGGGTTTGCCGTCCGTTTCGCGGTTGTATTCTGTTTTAACGTAGTCTGTCGTTTTATTTTCCGGTATTATGACATTTGTCGTCTCAGTACGCTTTCCAGCTCGCAGTGCCTGCTTCACCTTCTTGAGCCTAGTTCCTACCGAGCAAACGTCTCTTTGCACGTCTTTGATGGCGTACTGGTTGGCCCAGCCTGCCGGCAATCTCCCGTCTGATATCATGGTGAAGACTGTCTCGGACCATTGCCGGCATGTGTACCAGTCCCAGGTACACGCCATAGTGGCCAGTTGGTGTAGATGTTCATGCACGTGTCCGATCCAGGCCGCTGTCAGTTTCTTGTCCTTTTGCATGCGGCATAAAGCCGCGAGGTATGCCGCCCATGTGGCCTCCTCTATAGATATTTTTTCGTTTTTATTTCCGCGTATTACATATCGGTGGGGCGCAAGGATCGAGTTACCTTTTTTCTTGGAGATTGCTGATCCCGCTGCCTCGAGGAGTTCGTTAACAGCGTCTGTCCTGCGGTCATCCCTGCCGTCGAGGAGGATGGGACCGTCGTAGCTCGAGCGCCGGCGGTGTTGACGGTCGGTCGTGTCGCAGCTGTAGCTTAGTCTGTCGTAGCGGCGGGGCGTGCCTTCCCTGTAAGCCGTGGGGTCCCTAGCGGTGCGTTCGCCCCTTCGTCGTTCATGGCGGTGAAGGCTAGTATGCCTCTGAGAACCGTCCGATGATATCGATCGGCGGCGCGGGGAGTCGTGATGCCGGGTTCGTTCGCTTCCACGTGGGCTGTCTGCTACGCCGCGGGGGCGCGGAGCGTCATCGTGGCGGGAGGACCGAGGCGTCACGGAGCGTTGGCTCCTTACGTCGTGTTTGTCCGCGACGATGCCGTCTATGCGCTTGTTCACGCCGTCCACCATCTGCGTGATTTTTAGCTGCAGGCCTTCGATGAGATTTGCAACGTCACGTGGATTGTCCGCCGGGGGACTGGCCCCAGCCACGGCATTTCTGTTGTCGGGGGACCCGCGCCGCGCCTCGGGGCAGCTTGAACGGGTCTGTGTCGCCGGGGAGCCGGCCACGTCTGCTACAGCATGTAGTTTTTTAGCCTTGGACCGGGTTTTCTTCTTTACCGGGTCCGGGGTTTTGGGGTGGGCGGTGGCCGCCCGCTTGGCCGTTTTCTTCGCTGATGGCATATTGGTGTGCCTCCTCTCCAGTTCAGAGCCAGCCAGTGTCCTCCTGTGGCCGTGTCGAAGTGAGCTCTCTGGCACTGAGACGGGCCTTATATAGCCAGTTAGTCCGCTAGTTCGAGCTAACGACCGCAGAGGGCAGGTCGGACAGGCAGAGCCAGCATTCTCGAAGTATTTACGTATCAAAGAAGAAACCAGGCGGCGCTGGCGTATAAGTCAGAAGGAACCACCGGCGAAAGTAGCTAGGTGGCAGCACCTGTATTATGCTTAAGGCTGTAGAGCTATGGCGGCGATCGAATGCCAAATTACCCGTGTTGCTGAGCATCACGAACAATGTTGGTGCTGGGTCCCACCAACTTCCTCTGAGTGGATGCGGACACTTCGGTATGCGCTTGATAGGTCCACTTTGCTCATGTACCCACCCATCTGCACCATGGTGGCAGCCTGCTCCACGGTCGAGCAGCTGTGACCGGCGCCCTCAGTGTAATCATTGATGGCGCCCCCCCATCGTGTATTAGCCGGATACCGCCTGCCTCCTTGAGGATGGCTCCCAGGGCGCTGGTGATGTGCACCGGAGCGGCGCGCTTGCAGTATCGGCCATTGTTGAGCTCCGCTTGTATTTGGCTCTCAACGACTGGCCGGCGGTCGGGGTGTGTGGCTGAGCAGTGGTTAGGTTGGTGCAACGGCGTATCGGATACGGGCGAGCTGGTGATGCGGAAACCCTTGCACACTCCAGCGCCGATCGTCGCACGCTCAGGGTTGTAGGGGGGAGCAGTCTCTCCAGGCCTCTGGTATTAGGGCTCCCCCCGACTTCCCCTATTCCCTCTTGGTGTGTTCATACTTGCACGGAGAGTACGGGCACTTCCCCGTGTTGGCAAGCAGCTGGCATATGACCTTGTCACCAGCTGCGGCGCTGGCAGAGTCGGTGTGCCCCATCCTATTGTGATGTTGGGCATTGCGGGGGCACCGGTGGTGTGTGCGTCCCATGCTTTGATCATGGGGGTGGGGCACTGCCTGGGGATGAGGAGCTACATCTCCAGGTATGTCCCAGGCGGTTCCGTGTTCGGCCTGCACTTCACCATATTGAATGTCGTACTTCCCAATCGACTGCCACTCAAATTGTGCTGCAAAGTTATGGATGCTGGTGGTGTACACCAGGTAATATTCCAAGTCCTCCCTCGCCACATCCCCCAGCTGTTGGAGGTGCGCGAAGAGACATTGGTTGGCCGCCCCCACTCGACTTGCATTAGGTAAATGCAGGTGCAGCTGTCCTCCTCGGTCTTGAACTGGACCAGGCCCAAGGGATGGTCGATTACCTGGAGGTATTCTTCCCGCTTATTTGCGTGGCGCTCACAGACAGTGCGGGGCAGATAGTCTATAATACGCAGAGCCTTGTTGGTTTTGGCGCATATTGTGAGGTTGCAGCGTGGGTCGGGGCTGAATCCATGTCAGCTGGCACGGGCCACAGGGGTGGGCGGCTATGTATCCTGTGGCACCCTCGGGGGTGGGCCTGGCATGCTCCACTGTGCCGGTGTCATCCCCACTGGTGAGGCCCAGCACCCTGTCGGCCGCTGTGGACGCCCAGAGTTGGTCGAATGCCGCCCTCGCCTCAAGTATCGCGTGGCGCTCCTGTCGCACCTTCTCGGCGTTATGCTGTCAGTCGGCCGCTGCAGTGCGGTCGACCTTCACAGGGGTGGGCTGGCTGTCCTCCCAACGCCCAGGACTGGTGCTGTCCTGGAAAGTCTGGTTCCCCAGGGTGGTGAGCGTGACTCGGAGGAGGGCGCGCTGGGCACATGACACGTGTAGCACAGCGAAATCATCGTTGTTGACCGCCAGGAGGGCTCGCAGGCTGGTCATCTTCTCCTGGCACATCGTTCCGGTCATCTTCCGGTTGAGGCCTGCCTGGGAGGCCCACTCCAGGAAGGTAAACTCGCCTGAAGAATCTCCATCCTCTGCCATGGCAGATCTGCGCAGTGCTGGGGGAGGTTAGTGTAGGCAGCAGCTGAAAGGAAATGGCAGTGCAGCTCAGAGCACGTGTTGAACACCTGCGCGCGCAATACTGAGTGGCGGCGACGGGGTGGGGACGAGGCCTCCCCCCTCCTTATCTTATATCGATATCGTGCCCATTAACCCGCCGACAGCACCCGCCATGTCACGGCGGTCCTGCACTGACCCCGCTGACCTCTGGGGCCGCGGTCTCCCCCCACTTTATATTAATGGGGCCGACACGCCAATTTGTCACGTGCCTTAGCCTGCCATGCCGACCTTCATGTGGCGCATTTAAATCCCAGTGGCAGGACCTTTCCATCTGCAAGATTTAAGCTCCGCCCACCTGCACAGTGAACTAGGTTTTCGAATGCAAAGAAGACCTGTCAAATGGCTTCAGTGGTTTCAGCCAATCAGAGCTGTTCTCTTCCATTACACATGGCTGCCCTGTATGGGGGTGGCTATTTGCAATCGAAAAGAACCAATCAGAGGTGTTCATTTCCATTGCAAATGGCTGCCCCCATAGAGGTCAACCATTTGCAATCGAAAAGAACAGCTCTGATTGGCTGAAGCTATTGAATCTTTCAACCTTTCAATATCAGCCATCTTGAAATACACCATGTGACCTTATGGATGGAGCGACAAGACAGATTCGATTCATACATATAGAAACCCACTTCCGGTCCCAGTCGAATAGGAATTTGTAAAGAAATAGTTTGATATGCGTATAGAAAGGCCCAGTGGAATACATCCAATGTCTCCACACTGGTAATGTGTACAGTTTGAGGAATAAAACAACAAAGAGAAATAATATGAATAAGCTATGCTTAGGACTGACCCCCGATATAACTACAGCAAAGTATTTTATGACTGTGCATGTATTTTTTTACTCCACTCGCGGTGTTCGATTTGAAATTCTAGCAACTCGGGTGAACCAAGTCATGGTCATCGTTTCTGCGGAATAACCTATTAATATTTCATTTGTGCATCCATGTTTATGACAAATTGTTCTTTATTTCTTTTAATTTTGAATAAAATCAAAGTTTTGAACTGTGCATATCGGCAAATTCTATGGCAGCGGACATTTGTTTTGATATATTATTAACCAATCGCTGACCACGAATACCGTCAATTGGGTCTATGGACTTAATGCCTTAACAGACTCGATGCAGAGTAGCGTGGAGGGACAGGTACACTGGTCCCAGTGACGTCATCGCATCATATATGGAAGGTCTGTAGCGAGGGACCAGTGTAGTTGTTCCTTGATTTGGCATGCGCTACTCTGCGGCGGGGCACCATTAAGGTATTAAGACCATACGATATTATTAACCAATCGCTGTCGTCCACCCTGCTTGCTGCGTACCGAAGTTCGACGAGCGATTTCCATTTCCGTTTGCTGGATTTGGATTATTCTGTTATTCAACACGAGTTTACAAATGGTGGCGCCCATAAAGAGCTATTTCCGTTTCCGTTTGCTGGATTTTGGTGATTTCATTTCCTACCTCTATGAATACAGGTATTGTTTATGTATATATATGTACACGTGTTAGTCCTTAGCCTCCCCAGAGGGTGGGTCGGTATAATACATATGCTGGCTTAGTTGATTGGTTGTTGGAGTTTTACGTCCTAGGAGGCATATAATATAACTCTAACATTGTCGCCATTTTTATACCCCGGAGGGTGATGGTAAGGCAGTAATTGATATTTATCCTCCTCCCCCTCTTTCTCATCTTCATCATCACCATCATCATGATCATCGTCACAATCACTATAAACAATTATGTAAATAACATTGTATTCCAAACATGCTTGGAAGACCATCGCTTCACTGATAACAAACGATGTATTCCAATGAATCAAATTGTCAGTAAAATAAATAAATAAATAAAATATATATAATAGTCAGTATATGGATACCTAATCACACGCTAATATAAAAGAATGCAGTAACAAGGGATAATATTCCACATGATCAAGTCCTCGAAGCTGTTGCGACTACAACATTGTGGCTCTCAAACTTCAAATACTTGTAACGCTGGAGTCTCCACCTGGTGGATTCTGTTAGAACTACGCACATAAGGTGAGTGTGAATAGAAATTGTTCACGTGACCAAACCGGAAATGAGATTCGGGAGCTGAATGTAAAATGGCGAGCATTGCTTGAAGTAAGTTTTGAATGGGTATTGATCACAGCGCCAGTCTACATAGCGTTAACCCCCCTAGTGTTAGAATGTGGTACCAATACTAATGTATTGATTTGTGCTACTATAGTTTTACTGACTCATTGATATAACTTGGCAGATCTAAAAAAAAATTAAAATACATAAAAGCTCTTCAAAATAAAGATTATGTAGCATATGGCGATTTTGAGTAAATTAAGCTCTTTAAAATAAAACCAAATCGTGTAATGTACAATGGCTTTGTGATTAAAAGTTCTGTAGTGTTCTCTGTGGCGGAGTGGTTAGAGTGTCTGACTTTTTTCTAGGTCAGACTCCTAATCTGAAGGTCGGTGGTTCGATTCCCCATCTCCCCACCTCTGCCACTTTGGATTTCCACCGCTGTGTAGAACTTACAGCGACATCAAAGGCCAGTTGCTCTCATACCATGTCTATGTGGTGTGGGAGGTTAAAAATCCCTTGGGTCGGTAAAAGTGTAGGCTTGGGCTTTCTATTGACAAACTGTCTAATGGTGAAAACAAGTCTATTCAGACTTATCCATGATAGGCTGTATAAATCTTCAAAATCTTCTTTAAGAAAAAGTTGATTCCAGATAGGATAGCTGAATGAGTTGAGCGCCCGCCTCTCAATTTGTTAGGTCATGAGTTTCGAACCTTCGGGCTCTAACCCTGGTCGAGTCTAACCGATGACTTCAAAATTGATACTTGTCGCTACCACACCAATGACTTCAAAATTGATACTTGTCGGTACCAACCCAATGACTTCAAAATTGATACTTGTCACTACCAACCCAATGACTTCAAAATTGATACTTGTCGCCACCTGGCCTGGCCTTCAGCATTATTAGGATAGAACAAGGAGCAGTGGAATGAGGAAGAGACCAATTGTCCAAAGTTGAAAATAGACAAGCTTAATCAACTAAAACCCCGGACACACTATGGCTTAGGACCACTTTGCGACCACCTTTGCGACCAGAAAGTCCATTGGTCGGCGACTGGTCGCCAAGCTACACAAAAGTAATTTCTGTGTGCACATCGAAACGCTGGACACCATAGACTTCACCACTAACTGGTTCAATTAAATTGATTTAATATTCCATTCCATGCAGGAACAAATGTTTGATAACTGCACCAGAATCTAAGTTGCATGTTAATATATCGAGGAATTAAATCTAGTTAAGTGTTTTGTTTAGATTATTTGAAACTTTCATCAGGTTATGCTGCTTTAATAAATGATCAGTACCACCGTTTTGTATTGTTCGATCCAGATCTCTTCTCAACCTAAGCTTAATTATAGATACCTTATTGTCATATGATCAGTGGTTGGTTCAACATTACCGTGTTCGTGGTATTCAATTAAAGCTGCATAGTCCGATGAAAACATCAAATTTTCAAAACCAGAACAGTGATCTAGATTTGATTCTACATATTTTCTTTCTTTTCCTTTTCTTGGGGATTTATACTGCCTATCATGGATAAATCTGAATAGACTTGTTTTCACCATTAGACAGTTTGTTGATAGATATGGTATGAGACCGACTGACCTTTGATGATGCTGTAAGTTATACACAGCGGTGGAATTCCAAACTGGCAGAGGTGAGGGCACGGGGAATCGAACCACTGAACTTCAGATTAGGAGTCCGACCTAGAAAAAAGTCAGACACTCCAACCACTCCACCACAGAGAACACCACATGTGTGATTTAGATACCCGTGCACTTATAAAACATTTGTTACCACATAGAATGGAATACAGAGCCAATTTAATACTAATAGAACCTGTTACTGCAGAAGTCTATGGTGTCAGAGTTTTAGCGTGCTTGCCAACATTAATTTGGCATGAATACACTTAAAATATCTCCAAAGTTAGCCATTTAAAATAAAAGTTACTTCAAACTAAGGTAAGGTAGATTATAATGATCAACCAAATATTTATCTCAGAAAATGACAGAAACTCAAAAGCATCGGACTATGCAACTTTAATTTTAGATACCTTATCGTCTGGGATGAAAACATAAATAATATACCCAATACCAACAGATCAGTGATTCAACACTACCGTGTTCAGCTTATTCAATTAAATAATTTTACAAATTTAAATAAAACAAGACAATTACAACATGTAAAGCGCATAGTTTTCCTTTCTATTTTCTCGGTCAGTGCAACACTACGTCAGCAGAGGTTGCTTCATGGATATTGATTTAAGTCATTACTGAAACAGCGCCTTTGTGTTTGAGCTGTTAGGCCAAATACAACAAATTGGTGACTCTCCTTTAGAAATAAAAATCAGGGTCGGGCGGTGGTTTTTTATTTTCATTTTTCATTTTTGACATAGACGTAATACGTAACCAGACATGATGGCCGGATGAGTTAAGGGTCCGCCTCCCATTCTGGTAGGTTGTGGAATCTGACCTGGCCGAGTCAAACCAATGACTTACACACTGTTACAAAATTGATAAATTGAATTGCTGCTAACGCGACACATTTTTTTAACAGTTTTAACAAAAATTGAAAAAAAAAATTAAATTCAGAGGCGGGCGATTTTTCAGGCACGGGCGGGGACGATCACCAATTTTGTTATTTGATTTGGCCTTATTTTATGCGGTTGGAAGTAATACTACACATTTCGTTGTTGTGGCGCGTGATCATGCATTCACATCAGCGTCCATCACCAGGCACAGACTCATCTGATTGGCGCATTCACTCACAACGCTCCCTCTCTCTTGTTCTCCATTGAGGAGAGTTGTCATGTCGTCAATCAAATGTTGCAAAGTGGGGCATGATTTACCGAAAGTTGTCTGTACTTACTGGTTTGCTGTTGTTGTTAGGGGGTGGGTGGGGTGGGGAGGTTCTCTGCAGCTCTGCGTTATAGTTTTATAGTCCAATGAAAGCTTCAGATTTACAAAATCAAAACACTTATCTAGATTTGGACCTACATACAGTACAACCCCGTTAAACCAAGCTCGGTTAAACCAAACGATCGGTTAATCCAATTTGTTTTTCGGCGGCCCGGCAAAATACTACCATTTATCATATTAAAAATTTGGTTAAACCAAAGTCGGTTAATCCAAGCTATCGGGTAATTCAAACAAAATTGTCGGCCAAACTTGCATGTGATTATAAGGTAATCTGAGACCCCACCGACGTTTATATGATAAATGGTAGTATTTTGCCGGACCGCCGAAAAAAGTTTGGATTAACCGATTGTTTGGTTTAACCAAGCTTGGTTTAACGGGGTGGTACTGTATACACATAAAAAAATAATGATCAAAGTGTCCACATACATTGTATATAACATTCATAATGCACTCACATTTTTGCCAAAGCCAAGTCAAAGTTGAAACCAAAGCTCGGTTAAACCAATGATCAGTTAATCCAAACAAATTTCTAAGGTCCCTTCAAGGTTGGTTTAACGGGGTTATACTGTATTTAACTTAAATACTGGGGCACTTATTAACAGATTTACTGATTAAGCATGTGTTGCTGTATCGAAGGGCATACTATGTTAGTATAATATAACCTGTTTACTGTTGAGGCTAATTGTACATGTTTACTCTTCAAATATCTCCGAAGTTAGTCATCTTAAATCGAGGTTAATTCAAAATAAAGTAACATAGATCATACCGACCAACCTACTATATTTATCTCAGAAAATGACAGACACTCAAAAACGATTGGATTATGCAATTTTAATGTATATCAGAAAGCTGTTATATTTATATTATTAAAGCTGTTATATTTATATTATATTATAATATATCGATACCGAATCGGTAGAGCCCATGCTTCCTGTGCAGAAGGTCGGGAGTTCGAATCCCGGTCGAGTCAAACAAATGACCTATCAAAGTTATACTTGTCGGTACCAGGATAATGTGACAGTGGGATATTGGGTCATGGTGCGGGCAGCCTGGTATCCCAGTAGGGCAGCAGTACAAAGTCGCCATGAGTGCGCACTGTTACAAGTCAGTAATCGTCCTGATCTGAACTTAGACTTTGCTAGAACGTAAAACAACGACCAATAAGAACAGTCAGCCAGTAGGGTGGGGAATTCGGGAGGAGTTAGGGGTAGGAAGATGGAGACGTGGGGCAGCGGAGGCGGGAGGCGGGGAGGTGGGGGGGGGGGGGGGGGCGGGGAGGCGGGGAGATGGGGAGCGAGAGGCGGGGACGCACGGAGGCGGGGAGGTGGGGAGGTGGGGAGGCGGGGAGATGGGGAGGCGAGAGGCGGGGAGGCAGGGAGGTGGGGAGGCGGGGAGGCGAAAGGCGGGGAGGGGGGTGAGGCGGGGAGGCGGAGGGGGTGAGGAAGAAGGAGGACAGGGGGGAGAGGAGGGATGGAGTTGAGGAGGGGTGAGGGCGGGCCAAGAGGACAGAATGAGACAGGAGAAGGGAAAGGGGGGGCAGTGGGGGGGGGGAGAGTGGGGGGTGGTGAGGGGGTGGTTGTGAAAGGGGATGGGGGAGGGGTCATTACGGAGGGAGAGGTGGTGGGTGGGGGAAGGGGAGAAGTAGTGGTGGGTGGGGGAAGGGGAGAGGGGTGGAAGGTTGGGAGACGCAGAGGGCGGGGCAGCAGGTGAGGAAGTTTGTCGGTGGGGGAAGTGTTGAGGAAGAGGAGAAGAAGGGCAAGCAGAAGATAATGATGAATACACAAAAAGTGTAGAGGGAACATAAAGGGTGAGGGTGAAGTGGAGCTGAAAGAGGATTAAAAGAAGGACGAAGAGGAAGTGGAGGTAGAATTAAGAGAAGCGGGAACATCAAGAAATGAAGAATGTGTGGTGAAGAATAAGTCAGGGAATCACTAACGAGGAAGTCGTGAAAAGGAAGTTGTTAAGAAATGAAATAATTCAGATGTGAGAAAGGGACGCTGAAGAGAACACTGAAAAAGAAGAGAAGAGTTAAAAGGAACCAGAGGAATTGGCTGACCACGGTGTGTATGTGAAAAGGGGGGGGGGAAGGAAAACGAAGGAAAAAGTAAACAAGGAAAGTAAATGAAAAGGAAGCAGGACAGTTAGAAATAAGAAAAGGAAGAAGGTGACGACAGAGGACGCTTCGAAGGAGCAATAAAATAAGAAAATGTAGAAAGAGAATAAAGGAATTAAATGTTTCAAAAGAAGGAATACATAAAATAAGTAAATGTAGAAGGAGAAGAAATGAAATGAGAAGCTGGAGCAAAAAGAAATAATATAAATAAATGTAGAAGGAGAAAAAAAGAAAGGGGTATTCAGGAGCAAGAAGAATAAAAATAAGGAAATGTTGAAGAAAGGAAATGAGTACTCAGGAACAAACAGAGATCAAATAAGTAAATGTGGAAGAAGAAAAAGGATGTACTGTATATGTCTCAATAGAACCGCACTGCGCGAGTGCAGACACATGGATGCGAGTCTATTCAAAGTTAAAGAATTTCATGGATATCTTTTTGTCATGCCTCTGAAATAAAGTAGGATTGTCTTATTTTATGTGCATTCAGTCTGAATATGATCGTAAATTTGTGAGTGCTTTCAATCTTGAAATGGGGTGTGGGCTTCTATTGAGTAACATGTTTCTATTGGGACATATACGGTAAGTATTCAGGAGCAAAAAGGAAACAGGTATTCAGGAGCAAGAAAGGGAAGCATGGAAGATGTGGGAACAAGAGGTAAAAGTGGTAAGGGATATGAAGGAAAAATTGAGGTAAGCGAAGTAGAAGGGCAGGAGAAGTAATGAGTAATTAGATAAAGCACATGGTGAATTGGAACATGGGTAGATGGTTGCACCAGTTGCACCATTTGTCCCATTTGCTCTTGTTTGCAATGGTTGCACAATTTGCACTTGTTTGGATCGCTTACTCCGGTCCCGCCAGTTTCACTGGTTGTTCGCGTTATGCCGGTTGCACCATTTTTGCCATGAGTGCTTGTTTGTGCCGGTTGCTCCATTTGCGCAATTTGTGCCTGTTTGCACCAGTTTATATGGCTTCGTCGGATGTGCCAGTTTCTCCATTTGTGCCATTTGCGCTCATTTGCATCATTTACGCCAGTCACGCCGGTTTTGCCAGATGCCCCATCTGCACCGGTTGCTCCATTTGCACCTGTTTGCGCCAGTTTTGATGGTTTCGTCGGATGCGCCAGTTTCTCCATTTGTGCCATTTGCGCTCGTTTGCATCATTTACACCGGTTGCGCCAGTTTGACTGGTTGTCCCATTTGCACCAGTTTCTCCATTTGCGCAATTTGCGCCTGTTTGCACCAGTTTTGATGCTTTAGTCAGATCCGCCAGTTTCTGCATGTGCGCCATTTGCGCTCATTTGCATCGGTTATGCCGGTTGCGCCATTTGTACCAGTTTCTCCATTTGCACAATTTGCGCCTGTTTGCGCCGATTTTGATGGTTGCGTCGGATGCGCCAGTTTCTCCATTTGCGCTCGTTTGCATTCATTTACGCTGGTTGCTCTGGTTGCGCTGGGAGCGCCGGTTGCACCATTTGTGCCATGTGTGTTTGTTTTGCTCTGGTTGCGGCAGTTGCGCCGGTTGCGCCGGTTGCGCGAGTGCGCCGGCGCGCAGGGATCAGGCCGGGTAATTTGTCAGCGGGGGGACATGGTTCGGCCATTTGACAGGCCCTGTGCGCGCGCATCCATCATCACACAAAGCGCGGCGCTATCGGCGCACGTCGTCTGCCTGTCGGCTGAAATAGATTGAAATCAATCCGCCGACGATTAAGTGGCCGGGCTAATGCCGGCCGCCCAAAGGGGTTCACTCAGCCCGAGCGTGAAGGTCCAATCAAGCATGAACACACCCGCACTCACACCCACTGCTCGCCACCGGCGCCGACAAAAAGGACACACAAGTTAGGCTTTAATTCCCCTGGCAACACCTGGTTACCGGCCGGCGGTGGGTGAGGGGCGGTGTGTGTGGGGTGTGAGCGGGGAGGTGCTAGGGAGCTTGGGGGGGGGGGGGAGGGGGAGGTCTGTGTGTTGTTATTGTGGTACGCTGTGGTGATGGTTAAAAGGGGTGAGTGGTAAGGATGAGGATGGGGGTAAGGGTGTGGGGGCGGTGGGCGGTGGCGGTGGGCGGGGGGAGGGGATTTGGGGGTGTCGGAGAGGGGGTTTGAAGTGGGAGGTGCTGGGTGGGGGAGTGCTGTGTGTTGCTATTGTGGTACGCTGTGGTGATGCTTAAAAAGGGTGAGTGGTGAGGATGAGGGATGGGACGTGGGGGTGGGGTGTGGGGTAAGAGGGGTGTGGAAGTCCCTCCCCACCCATCCCTCACCCCAAACCCACAACCACTACTCACACAGGCACATTTACTCCAACCCCCATCCCGAGCCCCCAACCACTACCCACACAGGCACATTTACCCCAACTCATCCCCCATCCCGAGCCCCCAACCACTACCCACACAGGCACATTTACCCCAACTCATCCCCCACCCTGACCCCCCAACCACTACTCACACAGGCACATTTACTCCAACCCCCATCCCAAGCCCCCAACCACTACTCACACAGGCACATTTACCCCAACTCATCCCCCACCCTGACCCCCCAACCACTACTCACAACAGGCACATTTACTCCAACCCCCATCCCGAGCCCCCAACCACTACTCACACAGGCACATTTACCCCAACTCATCCCCCACCCTGACCCCCCAACCACTACTCACACAGGCACATTTACCCCAACCCGCACCCCGAGCCCCCAACCACTACCCCACACAGGCACATTTACTCCCACCCCACATCCCCCACCACCCCGAGCCCCCAACCACTACCCACACAGGCACATTTACCCCAACCCCCACCCCCACCCTGAGCCCCCAACCCCTACCCACACATGCACATTTACCCCACGCCATCCCCCCAACCCCACCCGCTGCGCTGGTTCCTCTAGGAGTTGCCGCCAGCAGGCGTGTAATGCGGGTAAGATGGCGATGAATGAAACCAATTCATAGAGGTAGTGCAGTAATCAATTAATTACTCCAGGACCAGCTTATGCCTGGTACACACCTACCGGATAGGATTCGCGCACTAAAACTCGCCACTCGACCCGACCCGCTTAAAACTGAAAACGGGCTGATTCATTTTTCGAATCGCGAATCGCAATCGTAATCGTAATCGGTCCGTTTTAGCCCTAAAACTGAGGTTTTATTCGCGAATCGCAATCGCTAGGTGTGCGTGGGGAGCGCACACCTAGCGATTTGTGCGCACAAAACGGGCAGTTTTAGATCGTATATGGTAGGTGGGTGCACACAAACGGTAGGTGTGTACTAGGCATAATTGTGATAGCCTCCCTTACTTTAGTTTGAAGTAACTTTTATTTTAAATGTCTAACTGTTGAGATATTTGAAGTGCACCCATCCACAAATAATTTTGGCAAGCACGCCAAAACTCTGACACCATAGGCTTCTGCATTGACCGGTTATATTAAATGGGCTCTGTATGCCCTTCTATATGGCGACAAGTGCTTAATATGTGCACCAGTATCTAAGTTGGATATGTAGAATCAAATCTGGATAATTGCTTTGGTTTTGAAAATTTGATATTTCATCGGACTATGCAGCTTTAAGCACACAGGCAAAGGAGGATGCAAACACACAATCCATATCCTTGTTGGTAAATCTGTTTATTCTGCTCAAACGGGACGCGGTGGCCGAATCGGCAGAGCGCAGCCCTCCCGTGTGGGAGATCGAGACTTCGATTCCCAGTCGAATCAAACTAATGACTTCCCAAATTGATACTTGTCGCTTGCTAGCTTGGTGCTCGGGATTAATAGTATGGGGCAAGGACTGGCTAGCTCACTGTCAGGATAATATGACTGAGTGGGAAATCAGGTCATGGTGCTTGTATGGTGCCAGTGGGGCAGCACTATAAAGTCACCATGAGTGCACACTGTCGCAAGTCGGTACCCATCCTGATATTACCTTAGATGTTGCCAGGATATAAAACTCCAACAACCAACCAATCAACCTATTCCGCTCAAGAAGTTCTTTTCTCAGTGTTGAAGCGCTGGTCTTCCAGCCCGTTTTAAATTCAGGATTATTTACACACAAAAAGGTATCTAGAATATCTGTGTATTAAACAATAGCTGTTACTGTTAGATACACAATTTGCAGCATATAGAACTATGGATTGCTGATCGTTACCTCAATGTACCACAGCAGTATGGGGACACCACTGTCATACGACTACATCAATATTAGATGCGTTGGTGTGAATGAATATTGTCAAGGCATTTAGAATATGGGCAAAATTTATCCTCTGCATTCATTTAGAGTTAATACCAATAGTAACTAAAGGTTTAATAAGTTTTAATGTCGGACATGGTCAATTGGAGTTAGACAGAGAGTATCACTGTCACTTTGTCAGCTCAATAAGAATAGTCCAGTGTTGCCCTGTTGTGATTAGGTCTGTGAGTTTGTTAGTTACAGTTTGCTGTTTTAGTGTTGATAGTCACCCACCAGCAATAGGAGTCCTGCTGTTGGGGTGGGGTTGTTAGTGGGTTTTGTGTGTGTTGTTGTTTTACGTCCTAGCAACATCTAAGGTCATGGGTACCAACATGTGACAGTGTGCACTCATGGTGACTTTATAGTGCTGCCCCACTGGGAAATCAGGCCACCAGCACCATGACCCACTTTCCCACTCAGTCACATTATCCTGACACTGAGCTAACCAGTCCTTGCCGTATACTATTAATGGTGAGCGCCAGACTAGGAAGTCACAAGTATCAATTTTAAAGTCATTTGTTTGACTCGACTGGGAGCCAAACTCCCAACCTTCCGTGCGCGAGCCCCACGCTCTACCGATTAGGCCACCGCGTCCGGCGCGTTAGTAGAACATTGGATACACAGTAAACCCTTTCTAAACCGACCGACCTTGGGGCCGACTCTAAGTGGTCGATTTAGGGAGGTGGTCGGTTTAGGGAGGTAGACTATGGTTACAAGTGGTCGATCTGTGGAGATGGTCGGTTGGGGAGGTTTTACTGTACATGAATCCGATATGCAACATCGGGATTTCTACGAAAGCTGGTTCCACGTATACCCACTTCCAAACCCAACTTGTCTGTACTACTTTATTCCAGTAAGTATTTTATTCTGCTGAATAAGTCTTTTGTCAGTGCCGAAGCACTGGTCTTCCAGCCATTTTTTAATTCAGTATAATTTGCACAAAAAGGTATATGAAGTAAGGTATACAATAACTAATAATGTATGTTCTTCACAAAATATTTACGCAGAAGGTTAAAGTTGCATTATCCGATCATTTTGAATTTGTGATATTTTCTAAGATAAATACATTAGCGTGATTGTTAATTTTATAACCTACATTGGTTTAGTTTTAAGTAACTTCTTAAATGTCGTGACCTTACTGTAAAAAGGTTCTATCTGACAAAGTGACCGAATTGGTGTTATGGATGTAAAAATTGTTCAATCTAAAAAAGGTTATCATGCAGTTACACAACTGTTTCTCAACTGGTATTTTTTACGGAGATATATTAAAAATAATATTGTTCTATCCGCTTTGCTATCATGCAGTTACGCAGCTTCAGTCCTCATTATCTCAAAAGCACCATTTTGTCAGATAGAACCTTTTCACACTCATAGTAAGGTCGCGTAATGTTAAATGGCTAATTTTGGAGATATTTTTTGTGAAAACATGAAATGTAAATTTTGGCAAACGCATCAGAATTCTGACAACAAAGGCTTCTGCAGTAACAGGTTCTATTAAATTAACTCAGTACTCCCTTCTGTGCAGTAACAGATGCTTACTCCATGAACCAGTATTTAGGTTACATATGTAGAATCAAATATAGATAAGCATTTTGGTTTTGAAAAAGCTATGCTTTCATTGGACAATGCAGCTTTAACAAAGCTGGTTGGTTGGTTGCTGGAATGTTACGTCCTGGCAACATCTAAGGTCATATCCACGGCGCTGACAAAAGACTTTATTCAATGAATAAACTATATTTACAACAACAAAAATCAGGACCGGTTCAGACTTGTTGCAGTGCGCACTCACGGCGACTTTATAGTTCTGCCCCACTGGGAGATCTAACCACCAGCACCATGACCTGATATCCCACTCAGTCACATTAGTCACATTATCCTGACACTGAGACAACCAGTCCTTGCTCTATCCTAATAATGCGGATCCCTGGCTTGGAAGCGACAAGTATCAATTTTGTAAGTCATTGGTTTGACTTGACCGAAAATTGAACTCCCGACCTTCCGCATGGGAAGCCTGCGCACTCCCGATTCGACCACCACGTCCGGTGTCGATAGATAGGAGATATGCGATACGCAACACGTACACTAGATAAAAGATTCACCCGGTACTCACAGTACATGGGTGAAGACCAGCCTTATATAAAAACATGGTAAAAAAATCGGGTTAATGAAATGACTCTTTATAACAGCCTAATTTCACAATCTAAGAAGCAATATTTATTCTTTATATATGTCTTCATATTTCCCCGCTACCTTTGAGTTGAAAAATACAATAAAACATCTGGTTTAATAAGATTTAAAAGTGAAATCGACGGCGTTCTATGGCCGCCATCTTGTCTTTTTGCATTCTCTCCCATTTCACCAACTCTGTGCCGATATAAGTAACCATTTGACACTGGAGCCAGGCATTGTACTTCCTGTTCCATACTAAAGCAATTTTCGCCCATATTTACATTACGTTGTCATTCACCTGTGTACTGCGAGTACCGGGTGAATCCTTTATCGACACATACACCTGCTTTGAAACCCGACTCTGAAGTCTCATACACTACACATCCAAATTCGTCATGAAAATGCACCGATAGCTACGTTTGTTTGTTGGGGTTTTACGGTCTGGTAGCACCTGATGTCATGAGCATGGGTACCGACTTGTGACAGTGCACACTCATGGCGAGTTCATCGTGCTGCCCCATGGGAAGACCGGGTCACTGGCACCATGATGCAATATCTCACTCAGTCACATTAGCCTGATATTGAGAAAACTAGTCATTTGTAATACCCACAGGCGACACACACACACATTTGTATATACAGTAAACCTCTCTATACCGACCCATCCACAGATCCACCACTCCCCTATATCGATCGCTTTATTTGGGTCCCAACAATACCATTGTAAGGATATTCTAACTCTCTAAACCGACCACCTCCCCCTAAATGGACCACTTAAAGGTGATCCCATGGTCGGCCGATTTAGAGAGGTTTTACTGTATATATATATATATATATATATATATATATATATATATATATATATATGAAGAGTTCAGGCACAACACCTAGTAAACGCCAATCCAAAATTCCAATTAAAATAACATATTTTTACCTGAAAGTAATTTTAATTCCCATAATTCCACTTTTCTTGTGATATATTGATTAAAGCTAAGATTCCTTATACGCGGTATGCGGCATGCGGCATGTGGCATGCGAATGTCGTATATGCGGTGAAGATATATGCCAACCCCCAACATATGCCAACCCTCCAAATTTATGAAGGTGTGTATTGGTTTCTATGGCAAATGCAGCAGCATTCGCATTCGCATGCCACACTGATCAGTCCATGGGTCAATCCATTTGCCACATTCGCATTCGCATTCGCACATTCGGACGTATCGAAGCACCACTATTCAATTACATGCTTTTCGATTTTTATTCGCATTCGCATTCACATGCCGCATACCATGTGTAAGGAATCTTAGCTTTATGCTCAATGAACAAACAAATAGGAATGTTAAAAAATCAACTTTTGGAGGTTTGATTCCAATGTTTATCTTAATCTTGGGATTGGCGCTCATCGGGTTTTGCACCTGTGTGTATTATTATATATGTATATATATGTAATAAATATACGTCAGTGAGATATCGGGTACACCATGGCATGCCACATTCCCACTCACCCACCCACCAACCCCTAGTGTGAACCTGGCGAACTATAAAGTATAATAGGCAGAAAAACCATTAGCAACCATTCAATAAGCAACCACCGACCCATGATGCAATGCGAGTTTCCTACCGCTTCCGGTGTGAATGGCAAACTAGTGTAAACCAATGTGAACTGGGAGGGTAGGAGCAAGTGTTCACAAGCTTCGCCGGTAGGGGGAGGGGGAGGGGGGTAGTGGGAGGGTGGGGGTGGCACACACACATATACAATTGAACTCCCCCCTGCCTATCCCTCCCCACTGAACCCCCCCTCCCTAGCCCTCCTCACTGAACCCCCTCCCTAGCCCTCCCCACTGAACTCCCCTCCCTAACCCTCCCCACTGAACCCCCCTCCCTAGCCCTCCCCACTGAAACCCCCTCCCTAGCCCTCCCCAATGAAACCCCTGCCTATCCCTCCCCACTGAACCACCCCTCCCTATCCCTCCTCACTGAACCCCCCTCCCTAGCCCTCCCCACTGAACTCCCCTCCCTAACCCTCCCCACTGAACCACCCCCTCCCTAGCCCTCCCCACTGAACCTATCCCTCCCCACTGACCCCCCCCCCCCCTACCCTCCCCTACCCCTCCCTACCCTCCCACTGAACCCCCCTCTCTATCCCTTCCCCACTGCCCCCCCCCCCCCCCCCCCCCCGCCCCCCGCCCCTAGTCCTCCCCACACCGGTATCCGATTTAACCGTGCCTGTACCAGAGTGAAGTCTATGGCCTTTCATTGGCGACATTTGCATACGCGGCGCGCGCTGATTGTGTGTGAGTGTCGGCCGGTCGGTGAGGTACCGACACGGTTGACCAGGTGCATTGAGGGGGGGGGAGACGCCAGGTACCAGCTAATGGACGGGGCGGGCGTAGGGGAGTGGGGAGGTGTGTGTGAAGGATGAAAAGGAGACGGTGGTCTGTGTGTGTGTGAGGGAGTGGGTGATTCGGGGATGGTTAGGGTGGTGGTGGTAGTGTATGTGTGGATGTGCTTGTGTGTGGGGGATGTGAGGCGGTGGAATGTGTATTGGTGGGATGGGGGTGGAGGGAGGGGTGAGGTGTGTGAGGGTGTGTGTGTGGGGGTTGGTTGGGAGGTAGGATGTGTGTGATGGGGGTGAAGGAAGAGGTAGCATGTGTGAGGTGGTGTGTGGGTTGGAGAGAGAGGTTGTGGAGGGTTAGAGGGTTGGGTGTGCTTGGGCAGAGTGGCGTTTGGGAGGAACAGTAGTGTGTGTGTGGGTGTGAGTGTATGTGTGTGTGAGTGTGTGGGGGTGTATGTGGGTGTGGATATGTGTGTGGATGTATGTGTTTGTTTGTTTGTAGTTTTACATCCGAACAACATCTAAGGTCATATCAGGACGGGTACCGACTTGTGACAGTACGCAGTCATGGCGACTTTGTAGTGCTGCCTCACTGGTAAACCAGGCTTCCAGCACCATGACCTGATATCCCACTTAGTCACATTATCCCAACACTGAGTCAACGAGTCCCTGCCCTATCCTAATAATGGCGAGCGTCAGGCTAGGAAGCGACAAGTATACATTTTTAAGTCATTGGTTTGACTTGACCATTATTCGAACCTTCGAACGCATGGGTTCGGATCTCCCGATCACCCAAAACAGGAGACGGACGCTCTACTCATTCGGCCACCCCGTCTGGTCTAGGGTGTATGTGTGGGTCTATGTGTGGACGTGGGTGTGTGGTCGATTGAGTGCGGGTGTGGGTGTGGGTGTGGGTGTGGGTGTGGGTGTGTGCGTGGGTGTGTGAGTGTGTGAGTGTGTGATGGGGCCTGGGGTTAGACTATTGTCAAAATGAGGATCGGGCGGTGGCAGAATATAAAAAGCTCACACTGATGGCGGCCGTGTGGAACTGACGGTAATTGATGAACTGACCAATGAGCTGTGAGTAACGTGACATGTGACTGGTAATGGAAGGTATGTGTGCATGTGTGGCTGTAAGGACGTATATATATTATGTATGCTGCGAGAGAGTGCTTGCGATAGGGTGTAGTGTAGAATGGTTGGTGTACATATTTGACAGCATATGGAGACAATGATATAGAATTACATATATATATAAATTATTTTGGTGATGATGAATTTAATTACCCTGTTCATAACAGATAACCGTGTTAACACTTGTTTTCACCGCTGGGCAGCACTAATCCAATTTCATTTAAATCTTTTGAATTTTATCTTAGTGTAGTGGTCTGCACTGACCTCTCAGGCAAGTAACCACATAGACAGGTAGGCGTGGGGAGTGTGTTGATATCAGGGAGCCTAGGTGGTGTAATGGTTAGCACACTGGCCCGGAATGCAAAGAGATGTGGGTTCGAGTCCCGCTCTAGGCACAGTATTTCCCATTTTCATCACACCCCACGACACTGGTTGCCATAACCATGATCCTGTACAAGCTATGCGCTGTATGATTGTTGAACCCACCCTGTATATGTATGTGTTGGTGCATTGCCTGTATGTATGTAATTGTAAGCATTAAAAGACTTACAATTCTAGGGGGACGAGTGTAGTGGTCTGCACTGACCTCTCAGGCAAGTAACCACATAGACAGGTAGGGGTGGGAGTGTGTTGATATCAGGGAGCCTAGGTGGTGTAATGGTTAGCACACTGGCCCGGAATGCAAAGAGATGTGGGTTCGAGTCCCGCTCTAGGCACAGTATTTCCCATTTTCATCACCCCCATGACATTAGCATTTTTTATTTTTTTTGATGAATTTATTTACTCTGCTTATGTGTGATGTATAAGGTCTTATATGAGTATGATGTATAACGTTTTATATGAGTATACATGCTAGGGGAACATATACTTATTATTATTATTCCTTCATAGGCGCCATGGTGGAGTGGCCCTTACCCACTCTGACCTGGGCAATCTATTCGAGTGCCCCCCCCCTGGTGCCGCACACACTGGAATTTAAACTAAAATTGTCTAATCCAACACCCACTATATTTAATCCTCCCTATTTAAATTTGATATTGGTGTATTCTTAAAAAGAGTTATTCTATGCTGGAAAGGTGTTGATAACATATTATCTATTGTGAATGTTAAAAGAAAATAAATCCTCCGGTGCGACTGACACTTGTCGACACCCGATGGAGGGGAGGTGGGCGCAGGTGGCACCACTGGTCAAGTGCGGAGTCTTACAGAGAATAACAAATGTATCAAGTAATATAATAATATAATATATAATGGAAACAATTCCCTTCGTATTTTTATACTCGCATAATACGTTATACATCACATATATATTTTCTTACCTGTGGGTAATAAAACAAAATAGCAAATATTGTGCCTAGAGAAGGATTCAATCCAGCACTCTTTTCCATTCCGAGGCTACCGCTGTGTATAACTTACAGCGTCATCAAAGGCTAGTTGTTCTCATATCATGTCTATGTGGTGTGGGAGGTTAAAAATCCCTTGGGTCGGTAAAAGTGTAGGCTCAGGTTTTCTATCAACAAACTGTCTAATGGTAAAAACAAGTCTATTCAGACTTATCCATGACAGGCAGTATAAATCTTCAAGAAGTGTCCTACCCGTTAGATTATATGGGTGCCCTGGTGCATGTGGCTCCTTGCCTGAGAGCCTGAGAGGTCAGTGCAGATCGCTACCATTGTCCACCTGGAAGCAAGTCTTTTAAGTGGCTTACATCCAATGCTTATGGTTTCACACAAGCAGGCAATGCACTTACATACTGTAGGTTCAACAGCCATCAGGCACGTAGCTTGTACAGGACATGGCAACCAGTGTCGTCTGCTATTGCACCAGACCTATGCATATTTTTGTATGGTTTGCTACGGCCAGATATATATCCGTTGGAGGTATATATATCCATATTAAGACCGACTCATGGACGCAACTCTCACAGCAGAGAGCTAAATGGAGCGCAGCAGTCAAGTAATGAAAGCAGTCTTTGTCGCATCGCGACCGACAGCATAATGATGATGATGATGATGATGTACGGACATGTTAGGTTCGACTAGAATTGCTAGCATTCGAATTCTGAAGGGCACTTAATAATTGGAATGTTTCTCTGATATCGATTTTGTGATTGACTACTCAGCTGCGACTCGGCCAATGTTTGTTTCTTTTTTGTTTTACGTCCTATCAACATCTAAGGTCATGTCAGGACCGGTACCAACTTGTGACAGTGCCCACTCATGGCGACTTTATACTGCTGCCCCACTGGGATATCAAGCTGCCAGCACCTGGACCTGATATTCCACTCAGTCACGTTATCCTGACACCGAACTAAGCAGTCCTTGCCCTATCCTATTAATGCCGAGAGCCAGGCTAGGAAGCGACAAGTATCAATATTAAAGTCATTGGTTTGACTCGACTGGTAACCGAACTCCCGACCTTCCGCATACGAGGCCTGCGCTCTACCGATTAGACCACCGCGCCCGGTCAATACTCGGCCAATACTCATCGCAACTCGAAAGCCTCATGTCGGGAAACAACTGCTTAAAGCTGCATGGTCCGATGAAGCATCAAATTTTCAAATCCAACGCAATTATCTATATTTGATTGTACATATTTAAGTTAGATACTGATGCAACTATTAAGCATTTGTTGCCATGTAGAAGGGAATACTGAGTCAATTGAATAGAACCTGTTACTGCAGAATCCTATAGTGTTTGATTTGTAGCGTGCTTGCCAATATTAATTTCACATGTTTACACTTCAAATATCTGAACAGTTGGCTAAATTCAAATAAAAGTTCCTTCAAATTAAAGAAAGGTAGATTGTGACAATCAATTTAATATATTTATCTCAGAAAAAAATGACAGAAACTCAAAGCCACCGGGATATTCAACTTTAATGCATTGTATATTCAGATGTACATTAAAACCTCCCTAACCGACCACCTCCACAGATCGACCACTGCCTTATATCGATCGATCTTTTGGGTTCCAACCATACCATTGTAACCATAGTCTAACTCCCTGAACCGACCAGCTCCCTTAAATGGACCACTTAAAGTCGGTCCCAAGGTCAATGGATTTAGTCAGGTTTTACTGTAGATGTAAATGTGTCTAGACTTCCCACATGCAGCCAACCAAAACACTGGACGCAACTTTGTATTAAACCTCAATATAAATTCATATCGAAACCATAACAAAAAAATCAAATGATCTTATTAGCAAAATATTGGAATCCTATCAAGTCTTGTGGTCAAAAATGACAATGACTGATGATATTTCGCCGAGTAGGGATCTGAAGGAGGCTCGTGGGAGATCAACAAAGGGAGCGGGGTGTGTAGGGGTGGGGTCACCTCACCGGAAGAATGAACCTTCTCCTCGGAGCATGCGCAGTGAGCTGCTACACAGAGCATTCTGTTGTTGTTGGTAGATTAGTTGATTAAGCAGGGGAAATTTCAATCGTGGACGATTGGTCTTCCTCATTCCACTGCTCCCTGCTCTATCCTAATAATCCCGAGCGCCAGGCTAGGAAGCAACAAGTATAAATTTTTATGTCATTGGTTTGACTCGACCAGGGTTCAAACCCACAATCCCACAATCTACGAGAATGGGAGATGGACGCTCAACTCATTCGGCTATCCAATCTGGTCATTAGTTCTTATGTTGCCATCAGAGGGCGAGTTGGTTGTGGGAATGGTCTATAAGACCTTTTAAAAGGAGCCTGCTTCATAGTGACCTGCGACCCACATAAGTAGTTGTTCTATAGACCTATTTCATATGACGTCAGCATAGCTATCTCGGTCAGTGTGCATGCTGTTTGGCTGCAGGACGACACACTGTCACACTGCAAACTCAATGGCTATGAGCAATCTTCATAGAGAAAAGGTGAAATATCTCTAAGACCACACCACCTAGGCACAAACCGCTTGGAACACATATAGAAAACATGTTTACCAAACAGATTATATTAAATTGATACGGTTAGGGTTCTGCATTTCTATTAATTTTGAATAAAATAGACATTTTGCACTGCGCGTACTGGCAAACTCAATTCATTGTCAATGGCTGTGAGCAATCTTCATACAGAAAAAGTTAAATATCTCTAGAACCACATGACCTAGACACAAACCACTTGGAACACATATAGAAAACATGTTTACCAAAGAGATTATATTAAATTGATATGGTTAGGGTTCTTGATTTCTATTAATTCTGAATAAAACTGACGTTTTGCACTGCGCTTACTGGCAAACTCAATGCATTGTCAATGGCCGTGAGCAATCTTCATACAGAAAAAGTTAAATATCTCTAAAACCACACCACCTAGACACAAACACGGTTAGGGCTATGCATTTCTATTAATTTTGAATATAACTGACGTTTTTCACTGCACGTCTCGGCAAACTCAATGGCACTGTGCCTTCGTTCTGCAGCCAAGCTGAGTGCACATTCACAATGTTTATAAACATTGAAAGGGGTCTATTGCCATTGTTCTATTGTAGGGAGTGGGACGTAGATCAGTCGGTAGAGTGTGCACCTGTGAAGGTGTGGATCATTCGATCGATCCTGCTCAGTGGACACATTTGCAGTTTGGGCTATTTTCCTTTCCAACCAGTGGTCTACAACTACTTCATCAAGGGCTTTGGTAGGTGCTGTCCTGTTTGTGGGAAAGTGGATATAAAAGACCCATTGCTGCTTATCAGAAAGAAGTAGCCAATGCGCTGGCAGCAGGTTTCCTCCAAAGATATATGTCAGAATGAACATATGTTTGATGTCCAATAGCCGATGATAGAAATCAATGTGCTCTAGAGGCGTCGTTAAATAAAACAAACTTTCCTTTTCCTATTGCCCTCAGAGGGCCTGTTGGTGGTGGAAATCCCCTATAAGACGTCTACAAAGGAGCATGCTTCATAGGGAACTGCTACCCACAACATTAGTTCTTCTATTGCCATCAGAGGGCGAGTTGGTTGTGGAAATCCTCTATAAGTCCTCTTAAAAGGAGCACGCTTCATAGTGAACTGCTACCCACAACATTAGTTGTTGCCATAACCATCAGAGGGCCGGTTGGTGGTCGAAATCATCTATAAAAGCTCTTCCACAGAACATGCTTCATACTGAGATCCAACCCTCAACATTAGTTGAAAAGTCATCGGTGGTGCCGCAGCGACCCTTGTCGTTAAAGTTGCATAGTCCGATGGTTTTGACTTTCTGACATTTTCCTGAGATAAGTATATTAAATTGATCATTATAATCTACCTTACTTTAGTTTGAAGTAACTTTTAATTGAAATGGCTACCTTTTGAGATATTTGAAATTCAAACATGGGAAAATAATTTTGGCAAGCACGCCAAAACTCTGTCTGATACCATAGGCTTCTGCAGTAACAGGTTCTATTAAATTGGTTTGGTATTCCCTTCTATGTGGCAACAAATACTTAATAAGTACATCAGTATCTAAATTAGATATGTTGAATCAAATGTAGATAATTGTTTTGATTTTGAAAATTTGATGCTTCATCGGACTATGCAGCTTTAATGGACTGATGATGATGATGGTGACGATGATAACGATGATTGGAACCAATGCAATGGACAGGGGGCTCACTAGAAATTTGTTTGGATTAACCGATCATTGGTTTAAGCGAGCTTTGGCTTTGACTTTGACTTTGAGTCAGCGTGTATTGCACATGTAATATACAATGTATATGGACACTGATTATTGTTTATATATAGTATAACCCCGTTAAACCAACCTCGGTTAAACCAAATGATTGGTTAATCCAAACTTTTTTTGGCCGCCCAGCAAAATACTACCATTTTTCATATAAAAATGTAGACTTCTGACCTTATAATCACATGAAAGTTTAGTTTAACCGTACCGGAAGTGGCCCGGGGTCCGACAATTCTGTTTGGATTAACCGATAATTTGGATTAACCAACTTTGGTTTAACCAACTTTTTTATATGATAAATGGTAGTATTTTGCTGGGCCGCAGAGAAAAGTTTGGATTAACCGATCGTTTGGTTTAACCGAGCTTGGTTTAATGGGGTTTCTGTAGTATGTAATTATAGTTACATAGTTCAATGGTATTGAGTTTCTGTCATTTTCTGAGATAAACATATTAGGTCGATCATTAAAATCTACCTAATTTTAATTTGAAGTAACTTTAATTTAAAATATCTAAATTTCGAGAAATTTGAAGTGCAAGCATGCAAAATTAATGTTGGCATGCCTGCCAAAACTCTGACACCATAGCCTTCAGGAGTATCAGGTTCTATTAAATTGCCTCAATATTCCCTTCTATGTGGTAACACATGCTTAATAAGTGCACCAGTATCTAGGTTAAATGTGTAGAATCAAATCTAGATAACTGTTTCGGTTATTAAAAGTTGATGTTTTCATGTGACTATGTAGCTTAATGCACCTGTCACACCTTACCGGACTGAGTACCGGACACCACCGGACAAAGAATTGTCTAGTCCGGTGCTCTCCGGTACACAAAATGTATCGAAATGTATCGAAAACGAGTGTAATTGGGTCAATTGCCACCGGACAACCGGATAAGTACCGTACATGTACCATACATGTACCGGACGAGAACTGGGCGAGAACCGGACGAGAACCGGACATGCAATGGATGGGTACCGTACATGTACCGGACAAAACGGACAAACCAGACACCAACGGATGGATACCGGACATGTACGGATGGGTACCGGATGGGTACGGGGATGTACCGGACAAACTGGACACCAACCGGTCACCTCAGTCCGGCCGTGTCCGGTAGAAGTTTTGTGCATGTTCAAAACTTGTACCGGACACCGCCGGACACCACCGGACACCGCCGGATGGGTACCAGACATGTACCGGACATCGGCGTACAGTACTGGACAGTGTCCGGTACTCGTCCGGTTCCCCAGTCTGGTAAGGTGTGATTGGCCTTTAATGACTAAATACAGTGGTACCTGTCACTATACTTCCTAGGACACTAGCACATGATACATGGTTTACAATATGCCATGTTCAAACTATTCTGTGCCTATACTACTACCATGCATTCCCCACGCTGGATACAGACTCAATGCTATTGAGACTCGACGCTATTGCTAAGCCAACATAACAGCTTCAGTATAGTGCAGCATAAAACCGCCATTTGGAGATACATTCCTTGACAGTGGCAGGGTACAACGTCAACTTGTGTTGGGGGTCTGGTCATGCTGGTATCCAACGGAAGAAACAAGCTGACCAAGCTGCGAAAATGGTCTGAATTGTTTTGTTGCACCATCCTCACTCTGATCTGAGACCATTTATTCTCAAGCATATTAAATCAAAATGGCAACATGGATGGGACGAGCATCCAAACAATGCATTGCATAACATCATGCCCTGTATTGAAGAACATCCACAGCTTCATGCCGGGTGTCGGCCATGACCAAGTCATTCTCACTCAATGCCGCATTGGCCACTCTTGGCTGACTCATGCATTTTTACTCAAGGGAGAATAACACTCTGAGTTCATTTAGTGCCAGTGTCCCCTAACACTTAGAGACACATTTTTCTAGAGTGTAGATTTCATAGTCTTGCATCAACACTATTTTAATATAAAAGGCATGCAAGACCTTGTTATCAATATAAAACACAAACATATTTTAGTATTGCCTTTTGTATCTTTAACTATGTTCTGTGAGTTGAATGCTACCATTATTTAACACAAACTTAACCACTTCAAAGTTTTATTGGAGATAATTCTTGCTGTCATTTGACACATTTCAGCCCCGATGGTGGTTGTCAGTTTTTGCGCCTGAACCCTTGAACTGTACGAGAGGGATATATCCTTTGACAATATAAAACTCGCAAGCTCGTTTTGATATCAACATGGCTATGCCTCCGCTCGTTCCAAAAACCAATATCGCGCAATAAACCTTAAAGGGGCAGGAACATGGCCAACACAACACCACTCAATCAGAATTATCATGATCGAATATGATTATGCATGGTTGACATATCTTAATACAACTTACAGTAGAACCTCGACAACCAACCACCGCCATAGATCGACCACTCCCCTATATCGATCGCTTTATTTGGGTCACAAAAGATCACCCCTACAATATCATTGTAATTAATGAAAAACTCCCTAAGCCGACCAGCTCCCTAAATCGACCATTTAAAGCCAGTCGATTGGTCGGTCGAATTAAAGAGGTTTTATTGTACTTGCAGCCAGGTATTTACAGCCCAATCAAGACTGACGACCACTGCAGTCAAACTGTGCAGTTTAGAGTCATTCCGCCATAATAACCCTTCTCAGCTCTTAGAATTATTCTTCGTAGACCTAAGTTAAATAGAGTAGTTATTATTTATAAGATTTCTATATTTTGCCACAATAGACATATAGCTATCGATATAGATTTTATTCACAATTTCAAGCACAATATTCAAGCATCAATTAAGCTGTTGACAATAATAGAAATTGTAGGAACAGTGTAACCATTCATGGTTCTCTTCCCACTTCACGTTATAGAGAAAGGATATATAATGCAATGACATGACTCCCCGGAGCTGACATACCGATAAGCTACAGACTTCTCTTTGAGGAAGTAAACACATGTTGGACAAAGATATGATGAGACCAGGACATGTTCCTCGACAATACAGACAACATAGTCATATACACAAAAAAACATGTTAAAAGCAGGTGACTAGGTCTCGAAGATGCATAGTCGGGTAGTTTTTAATTTCTGCAATTTCTTTAGATAAATACCTTAGATTAATGAGTATAATCTACTTTACTTTAGGTTGAAGTAACTTTTAGTTTAAATAGCTAATTCTGGAGGTATTTGAAGTGATAACATGTCAAATTAATTTTGGCAAGCACACCAAAACTATAACACTATAGGCTTATATAATACCGACCCACCCTCTGGGGAGGCTTAGGACTAACGCATGTAGATATATACACATAAACAATACTCCTACTCATAGGGTAGAAAATGAAACCACCAACATCCAGCAAACGGAAACGGAAATAGCCCTCTATGAGCGCCGCCATTTGCAAACTAGTGTTGAATAATCCAGAAATCAAAATCCAGCAAACGGAAACGGAAATAGATCGTCGAACTTCACTACGCAGCAAACAGGGTGGAAACGATGGCCGTATTCGGGTCACCCGAGTTGATAGAATTTCAAATTGAACACCGCGAGTGGAGTAAAAAGAAATCCTAAAATACTTTGCTGTAGTTATATCGGTGGGTCGGTCCTAAGCATTGCTTATTCATATTAACAGGTTCTATTAAATTGACTCAGTATACCCTTCTATGTGCCAACAAATGCTTAATAAGAGCACATGTATCTAAGTTAGATATGTAGAATCAAATCTACGTGAGTGTTTTAGTTTGGGAAATTTGATGCTTCATCGGACTATGCAGCTTTTATGTCATACACGAACATGAACGAGGTGCTTGAAACCCAAGCATCACTATTTGACGGGCGATAATATGTAATAATCCGAGTGTCACTGACAGAAACTTGTTGGTTTTGTTGTGGTTAGTTGCACTCAGTTCCCTGATGTTCATTTATAGTAGTGTGAGCAGAAGGCAATCGGGTTGCCTGGTGCCTGGACTATGCCGTGTCAGTCACTGATACTCTGAGGTGAGAAAGTGTCACTCACCACCAGCCACAATCGCACTCACCTCACGGCACAAATTGAATTGTAAGCGCAACACAACACCACCCTGGCAGGGCGGGCCGGGGGGAGCGGGGACAGAGGGCGGGGGAGAGGAGGGAGTGGGGGGGGGGGAGCGAGGATTGGGGGGACCGGTAGCGGGGGAAGTGGGAGTAGTGGGGGGGCGGGGGAAACGGGGAGCGGGGGGTAGAGTGGGAGGGGCGGGGGAAATGGGGGGCCGGGGGAGCGGAGGAACGGGGAGAGCGGGGAGCGGGTGGAGCAGGGGGCGGGGGAGAGGGAGGAGTGGGGTAGCGGGGAGCGGACAGAGGGGGGCTGGGGGAGAGGGTGGGGGGAGGGAGTGCTGCTGCTGCCTGCTACAACCCAACGCAGACTGTAATAAGATTCACACACGTGGAAAAAAAGGGGAGGGGAGGAAGGTTTATCTTTTGGATATTTCAAGTAGATATGAATATTCAAAACTGGTAAATTCAGCGTGGCGTGTGGGTCTGGAAATTTGACCCATGCCACGGTCTGTAGACAAAAGGTCAGGGGTTGCGGCTGAGGAGGACGGAGAGATGGGGCAGTGGGGGGGGGGGGGGAGGGGAGGTGAGTTGGTATGGTCAGCGACTGACCAATCGGGGTAGAGTTACTAATTAAACATACCAGAACAAGCTACAGGTGATCGATCATTGCCTGAGAACAATCTATCAAGTCTACATATTTACATATTATGCGGACTGCACTTGGTGGCAGGGCGATAATGGGTCGGGAGAGGGGAGGGGGGAGGGGGAGGGGAGGGTAGGAGGATGAGGGGAAGGGGAGGAAGGGGAGGGGGATGAAGAAGGGAGGGAGGGGGGAGGGGAGGGGGGAGAGAAGAGAAGGGGGGGATGGGAGGGGGAAGGGGGAGTATGGGGAAGGGGAGGGGGGGAGGGTGAGGAAGCGGAGGGGGGACGAGAGAGGGAGTGAGGGAGAGGATGGGAAGGGGGATGATGGGGAGGGGGAAAGGGGGAAGATGAGGAGGGGGGAAGGGGAAGGGTGGGTGGGACGGTCGCTATTGACCACTGGTCAAGTTGTTGTGAGGGATTGGGGTGGGGGGGGGGGGTGACGGGCGGAGGAGAGGTAGGGGCAACACGGGGCGGGCTACTGATACGGTCAGTTGGGTGGTCAAGGCCTGCCGCTCTGGTCACCAGGGGGCGTGTCCGATGCGCTTGACCAGTGTCGGGCGCCCCCTGCCGGCGTGAGGCCGCCATTCACCCGCCACACGGCTTCATATGTATCTGTCCGGCGCCCACAATGGCTGCCAGCGGCGGCGCCCATTGTCACGGCGACCAGCTGACCAAGGTCAAGGACACCCACGCTCTCAAGGTCAGCGGGTGACCTGAGGTGATGTCACCGCGTACACCTCGACGGTGATAGCCCATAAACAAGCGGGCGCGCGGGTCGTTGGCTGGTGGATATTTCAATCGGGCGAGGACATTCAAGACGAGGGGCTTGACAAGGGGAGGTTTGACCTTGGACAAATGTCAGCGGGGTGCGGTCAGCGGGTGACCTCTCGGACGCTGCCCCTGGGGTCGCGCATGCGCCCTCGGCCTTAGAGCAGATCCAACAAGGAGGACATGGGAGCCGGTGTGGTGCCTAAGTCTGGCCTCAGCACTGGAGACTGTATAGACGGGTGACATTTAGGTCGTCACCACAAGAGGTTTTGGTTTGGTTTGGTGGAAAGAGCCGTTAGACCACCTGCGGATGGGGAATTCAGCACACACTTGAAGCTGTTTGTTTTAAGTCCTAGCAACATATAAGGTCATATCAGGACGGTTACCGACTTGTGACAGTGCACACTCATGGCCACTTTATAGTGCTGCCCCACTGGGAGGCTTTATAGTGCTGCCCCACTGGGAGGCCAGGCCACCACCATGACCTGATATCCCACTCAGTCACATTATCCTGACACTGAGCCAACCAGTCCTTGCCCTATCCTAATAATGCTAAGCGCCTGGCTAGGAACCGACAAGTATCAATGTTTAAGTATCAATTGCTGGCACATACAAGGTAGTACTGAGTCTATTTAATAGAACCCTGTACCTGCAGAAGCCTATGGTGTCAGAGTTTTGGCATGCATGCCAAAAGTAATTTGCATCTTTAAACTTCAAATATCTAAAATATTAGACATTTTAAATCAAAGTAATGGAAGTAAGGTAGATTATGGCAATCAATTTGATATATTTATCTCTGGAAAACGACAGAAACTCAAAACCAACTTTAATAAATATGACCATCTCTGATAGAAAACTCTTTGGGAATGAACAAGTAGCGTAAGTTTGATTTTTATTTTTATTTATTTTTATATTTTGGGGGGATGGGGGGAGAAGGGTTGTTTGCAATTAAGTATGTAAATATTGTCTTAAAGGATACATAGTCCACTAGTTTACAATTTTGTCCTATTGTTCATAGATAAATATATTAGGTTGCTCATTACAATCTACTTACTTTTGCTAGACAAAATTTAAATGGTACACTTTTGACATATTTGAAGTGTAGTCGTGCACAAATGATGGAGTTACAGGTTCTGTGCTAATCTATGCTAAGACTATTCACAAGGTAACTGTTTGAGTCAATTATACCATATCGTTTTCCTTTGCTAATTAATTTTCTTTTCATTTGGATAGGTATTTTAGCTCAAATATCTCAACAGTTAGCCATTTAAAATAAAAGTTACTTCAAACTAAAGTGAGATAGGTTATATCGATCAACTTAAAGTTGCATAGTCCGATGGTTTTGAATTTCTGTATTTTTTTCTGAGATAAATATATTAGATCGATCACTAGCATCTACTTTACATTAGTTCAAAGTTACTTTTATTTTAAATGGTAAACCTTTGAGATATTTTGGGTGCAAACATGGAAAATTAGTCACCATAGACTTTTGCAGTAACAGGTTCTGTTAAATTGACTCAGTATTGCCTTCTACGCAGAAACAAATGCTTAATAAGTGCATCAATATCTAAGTTAGATATGTCAAATCAAATCTAGATAATTGGTTTGGTTTTGAAAATTTGATATTTCATCAGACTATGCAGCTTTAATATATTTATCTCAGTAAATGACAAAACATTCAAAACCATCGGACTATGCAGCTTGAATTGTAAATATGTGAGGAGTTCAAGTGAAAAATCCCGGAGACGCAAATCCCAAAATTGAGATAACCATCGGAGTCAAACCCTCAAAAGGTTAATTTGATACATCCCGATTTGTTGTCCATTTCTCCATAACCTTTTCATTACAAGCAGAATGGAATCAGTGAGAATTAAAATGATCTTCATGTCAAATTCGATTATTTTAATAAAAAAATTATTGTATTGGCGTTTGTCGGGTTTTACGGCTGAACGCTTCATATATAGACATATTTATATGTTGTTTCTATCGACTTATAGATGATAAGAGCTTGATCTCCTGCTAGTTCTGAACTGTTTGTTGGAAATCAAATAGCATTTTTGATTACGTAAATAAAAAACTTGTGAGTAAAGGACCATCTGCTCTCCTGTCCCAATTTGGCTGAGAGTAGATGGCCCAAATCCTAAAGACTGATAATATGAATTAGTATTAGTGAGCTGTGCCTGGTGTGCCTCAAGAGTATGACCGCTATCAACCCGTAGCTGCTGCCTCCTGCCTTCAACGTCAAGACACTATTGATAGATCTGTATGGCTGATATTAATACGATTGCTTAATATAAATATGAGGCTCCATACGCTGTATGCATGTAATCGCCGGTAGTCAGGACATTATATGAGTTGTCTGGGTTGTACTACCTCGGAATCTAGAGTAGAGTATATGAGCACAAATGTCCTCTGTACTGAGTGACAAGTTAGAAGAGCTTAGCTAGTGACAGAAATAACAGTGAATATTGCAAAATTTATTGAAGTTAAATAATAAATTATTGGCCCAAAAAATAACTCCCGTGTCTGTTTTGAATTGTCCATGTTGCCGGTAACATGCATAATTCAAAAACTGACCGCGGGCCCCATAGTGATGCTCACCGTAGATACCAATGCAGTACAGCATTCGGTAACCATGTTCAGAGCCGAGTCGGTAGCCAGAGCAGTTCGAAATCATTCGTCACTGTATCGCCAAGTCGTGAAGACCTGCCTAACTGAGCACAGTTAAAAGTTTAATAACCATCCCACCATCCCATCTAGGATACCTCATTCTTATGTGACTGGCTGAGAGTAGATGGCCTAAAGACTGATAATATGAATTAGTATTGGCGTTTGTCGGGTTGAACGCTTCATATATAGACATATTTATATGTTGTTTCTATCGACTTATAGATGATAAGAGCTTGATCTCCTGCTAGTTCTGAACTGTTTGTTATATTTTAGTAATATTTCACAAATAAGAAAAATAGTTATGTTGATTCGGTTATTAAAACTGTCAATTTTGTGATATATTAAACCCAAGTACATGGCAATCGGTAAAGATATTTTTTTTAAAATATAATTTTAAAAAACCTGATGCTTGGGAAAAGTCACATAAAGTCTCCTCTACGACATAATGTGTGTTGATAGCATGTAAAAAATGATAAGTGATTTAATCAAAATCATTATGTGAACCGCAAATGAATGTAAAATACCTGATTGAGAACATATACATTGCCTGTATGTATATTGAAGAAACCTTGTGATGAGTTGATTATAAATCAAAGTAATTCATGTTGCACTCTTTCAGTCTCCAGCGTTATGAATTACCTTCACGCAAAAATCTTGTATTTTAATTAAATTTTTAGATTGGCGTTTACAAGGTTTTGCGTCTGAACTCTTCATATGAAAAATTCAGACACAAAACCATGTAAACGACAATTTTATATATAGACATATTTATATACTGGTTCTATCGATCCGGAGGTGATAAGGGCTTTCTGTGATGTGCCGTCTGGTTAAATGCAAGCCACACACTATTACAGCATGACAGATGGACGGGGGCGGGGCGTTCCCCTGGAGGATGCCCTTGGTGGGCCACCACGTGGGTACTGGAGGACGGTGCCTGCATATAGAGACGGCCCTGGAGGTGGTCCCTGCATGGCAATAGTCAGCGGGACCACGGGTCCACGCCTCGTCCAGATATGACCTTAGATGTTGCCAGGACGTAAAACTCCAACAACCAACATGGTGCAGACTCACTGAGAACTTAGTCTCCACACACACAAGGTGTGTGTGTGCACAGGTTGTGTATATATATACACATCTTGTGTGTACATAGCTTGTGTATATACACAACTTGCCCACACACAAGGTATGTACGTACACAGCCTGTGTATATATATACAACCTATGTAGACACACATCCTGTGCGCACACACCACCTGCCAACACACAAGATGTGTATTTACACAACCTATCTATCCACACAAGCTGAGTTTATACACAACCTGCCTACACACAATGTGTATATATATACACACAAACTGCCTACACACAATGTGTATATGTACAACCTGCCTATACACAACATGTGTATACACACCACCTATGTATATGTACCACCTGTGTATATACAATGTGTGTATATTCACAACCTGTGTATATACACAACCTACCTATATATACACGCAATGTGTATATATATTCACAAACTGCCTACACACAATGTGTATGTGCACAACCTGCCTATAAAAAAGATGTGTATACACACAACCCATGGATATGTACAAACTGTGTATATACAATGTGTGTATATTCACAACCTGTGTATATACACAACCTACCTACACACAATGTATATATGTACAAACTGCCTACACACAATGTGTATATGTACAAACTGCCTATGCACAACATGTCTGTACACAACCTATGTATATGTACAACCTGTGTATATACAATGTGTGTATATTCACAACCTGTGCATATACACAATCTACCTACACACAACGTGTGTATATATATATATATATATATATATATATACAAACTGCCTACACACAATGTGTATGTGTACAACCTGCCTATAAAAAACATGGTTATACACATAACCTATGTATATGTACAACCTGTGTATATACAATGTGTGTATATTCACAACCTGTGTATATACACAACCTACCTACACACAATGTGTGTGTATATATATATGTACACAACCTACTTACATGCCCAGGCTCCAGCACAAAAAGAAAAGTGCCACAAAAAACACCGCCTTATGGCATGTAATGCCTGAATGTTGTTATTTTCTTTATAACTTTTTAACAAATGTTGCCTGGCAACACGAATTCGACGAGATGTATAATGAACCCCGCGTCCGTGATGGCAGACGACATATATTCGCGGCAGACGACAAACCCGGTTCAACCACAACCCATGTCTGTAGTGCTGAGGGCCGGGCATGTGGTCGCGGGAAGGTCATTACACTCACCAGAAATGAGTTCATGGCAGCGTACTGACCTTTGACCCCCTCGCCGTGACCTTGTGTCACCTCTGAGAATGGCCTGTGGTTTAATTGGGATCCACACATGGCGCCATTTTGGATCGATGATTAATATCTGGCTGTATGTCTCATTGTGCTTTTCGTTCTCTGATTATTAGTTATAATGTAGGTGTGTTTACTGTCTAGATGCTGTTCTTAAGTCTACTAGTTGTGGTGTATCTTTGTTTACTGTTCAGATGCTATTCTTAAGTCCACTAGTTGTGGTGTATCTTTGTTTACTGTTCAGATGGTATTCATAAGTCCACTAGTTGTGGTGTATCTTTGTTTACTCTTTATATGCTATTTGTAATGGTGCAGTCACACTACGACGCTTCTCGCCGGCGACACGGCGACGTGTGGTGTTTTTGGGCGATAATAAGTGAAACGTCGGGACGCTCTGGGGGCGCGTTATGGGGACGTCGGTACATTTCGGTACACCATTTTTGACGTTGATGGTCGGCGGACAACGTCGGCACGCGTTGCCAGTCGGCCAAGGTTTTAAGCATGTAAAAAAAAAAACAAGGACCGCCAGCGCGCGCAAATATATGGGTAAGGACGTTAGGCGCGCGTCGCAATGCGTTAGACGTGCCGGAATAACATTATGGGAACGCTAGGAAGACGGCGCGCGCGCGGGAGGGTCGTTGCGCACACGTTGCGGCAAAATGGGGTGTTTTTGTTTTATGCCCTAGCAACATTTAAGGTTAGATGAAGACGTCGCGCCAAACTTTTTTTTTTTTTTTCGTCACGCGTCAACATCCGTTGGCCGCGCGCGAATAACGCGCCGCGCTGACGCCAAACTTTTTCCCTACACCGCCAAAAAGTTGGACGTCTCTCGACGCGTAGAAGTTATTTTGCGCGCTGGCAGCGCGCCGGTGAGAAGCGTCATAGTGTGACTGCAGCATAAGTCCACTAGTTGTGCTGTATCTTTGTTTACTGTTCAGATGCTATTCATAAGTCCACTAGTTGTGGTGTATCTTTATTTACTATTCAGATGCAATTTGTAAGTCCACTAGTTGTGGTGTATCTTTGTTTACTGTTCAGATGCTATTCGTAAGTCCACTAGTTGTGGTGTATCTTTGTTTACTGTTCAGATGCTATTCATAAGTCCACTAGTTGTGGTGTATCTTTGTCTACTGTTCAGATGCTATTCATAAGTCCACTAGTTGTGGTGTATCTTTGTTTACTGTTCAGATGCTATTCATAAGTCCACTGGTTGTGGTGTATCTTTGTTTACTGTTAAGATGCTATTCATACATCCACTAGTTGTGGTGTATCTTTGTTTACTGTTCAGATGCTATTCATAAGTCCACTAGTTGTGGTGTATCTTTGTTTACTGTTCAGATGCTATTCACAAGTCCACTATTTGTGGTGTATCTTTGTTTACTGTTCAGATGCTATCCTTTATATCTAGTCCACACACAGCAAAGTCCAATCAGCTCAGAGTGAATAAACAAAGAGGGTAGCCCGAGCAGACTGTTTATTCTGCATCACGAAGATGAAGTATTCTAACAATTGTGGGTGTGTGTGTGTTTCTTGTTGTTTTAGGTCCTAGCAACATCTAGGTCATATCAGGACGGGTTCTATTAATTAACAGTCGGCCTACTACACATAGTATATGCACATGTTTGTTTTTAGATGCCCCCCTACGAGCAGCCTGCGCCATTATGGGCGAACATGACATTGATATCTGGGCGTCTTTGTTGTTCTACACGCCTGGATTCTTTTATTACCTCCTCACATAGAGAGCGCACACATCCGGTGCGTCTGCGCATTGCCGCGCCGCGTCTTGTTTTGTTCTTGTGTTCGGCGCTGAAGTGCTCCCGTCTGGCATGCGCGAACTACCGCCACCTGTCGGGCCAAATGCCCAACATTTTACGACAACGACCGCTGCGGTGCCTAGCAACGCCCGATGTCAAAGAGCGTAAAGGACGTTCTGGGGAGACGCTGGCGGTTCTTGTTGTTTGGGGAGGAGGGGGTTGTGGGGGGTTGTGAGGGCTTGTGTGAGGTTGTGGGGGTTTGTGGGCGTTGTGAGGGGTTGTCTGGTGTTGTGGGGAGTTGTGGGGGTGGGAGGAGGGTTGTGGGAGTTGTTGGGAGGGTGGGGGGGTGTTGGGATGGGGGTTGTGGGAGGGGGGTTGTGGGGGATGTGGGGGTTGTCGAGATTATAGGGGGTTGTGGGGTTGTAGAGGTTGTGGGGTTGTGGGGTTGTGGGGTTTTGGGGTTGTGTGGGATTGTGGGGGAAGGGGGGGGGCGGTTGTGGCGGGGTTGTAGGGAGTTATCGTGGTTGTGGAGTGTTGTGGAGTGTTGTGGGGCTGCTTGTGGAGGTTATGGGAGGTTATGGGGGGTTACGGGAGGTTATCGGGGTTGTGGGGGTTGTATGGGGGTTATGGGAGCTTGTGGGGACTGTGGAGGGTTGTGGGGGGGCCTGTGAGGGTTGTGTGGGGCTCTGAGGTTTGTGGGTGGTTTGTGGGGGTTGTGGATGGTTGTGCGGGTGTGTATGGGGGTTATGGGGGGTTGTGGGGGATTGGAGGATTAACCTCTCTTTCGGCTGTGGGGCTTTTGGGGGTTATGGGGGTTATGGGAGGTTATGGGTGTTGTGGGGGGTTGTATGGGGGTTATGGGAGCTTGTGGGGATTGTGGAGGGTTGTGGGGGGGGCTGTGAGGGTTGGGTGGGGCTGTGAGGATTGTGGGTGGTTGTGGAGGTTGTAGGGGTTGTGGGGGATTGTGGGGGATTGTGGGGGGTTGTGGGGGATTGGAGGATTAACCTCTCTTTCGGCTGTGGGGCTTTTGGGGGTTATGGGGTGTTATTGGGGTTATGGGGGTTATGGGAGGTTATGGGTGTTGTGGGGGGTTGTATGGGGGTTATGGGAGCTTGTGGGGATTCTGGAGGGTTGTGTGGGGGGGGCTGTGAGGGTTGTGTGGGGCTGTGAGGATTGTGGGTGGTTGTGGGGATTGTGGGGGGTTGTGGGGGGTTGTGGGGGATTGGAGGATTAACCTCTCTGTCGGCTGTCGCTAACTGGAGAGGTTAGCTGGGAGATTGGTAGTCGTGAAATAGAGACCCGTCTGGGGATTGGAAAGCGCGCGAAATGACCGCTCGTAGCTTGGACGGACCAATTGTCGTCTGCTGCGCCGTGCCGTATTGGTGCAAAGAAGGAAAGCATGGGAATAAGGCAATTACCCTGCCGATGAAAAGGGGCACATGGGGGATGAGTCGGACTGTGTGTCTGGGGCGGAAGGGTAGGGGGTGATGGGGGGGGGGTGTAAGGGTGATGGGGGGCAGGGGTGTTGGGTGTTGGGTAGGGGGGGGATGAGTTGTGGTGAGGGTTGCTGTGGGTGAGAGTGTGAATGAAGGGCTGGGTTGTGGAGTGAGGATGGGAGTGAAGGGTTGATTTGTGGGGTGAGGGTGGGAGTGAGTGGCTGGTTGTAGGTGATGGTTGTGGGAAGGGTTTGACTGCGGAGTGCGGGTCAAAGTGAAGGGGTGATTTGTGGAATGACGGTGGGAGGAAAGGAATGGCTTGTGGGGTGAGGGTGGGAGGGAAGGGGTGATTTGTGGAGTGAGGGTGGGAGAGAAGGGGTGGTTTGCGGAGTGAGGGTGGGAGGGGAGGGGTGGTTTGCGGAGTGAGGGTGGGAGAGAAGGGATGGTTTGTGGAGTGAGGGTGGGAGGGAAGGGATGGTTTGTGGAGTGAGGGTCAGAGGGAAGGGATGGTTTCTGGAGTGAGGGTGGGAGGGAAGGGATGATTACTGGAGTGAGAGTGGGAGGGAAGGGATGGTTTGTGGAGTGAGGGTGGGAGGGAACAGCTGGATTGTGGGGGTGAGGGTTGGAGTGAAGGGGTGATTTGTGGAATGACGGTGGGAGGGAAGGGCTGGTGTGTGGAGTGAGGGTGGGAGGGAAGGGATGATTTGTGGAGTGAGGGTGGGAGGGAAGGGGTGGTTTGCGGAGTGAGGGTGGGAAGGAAGGGGTGGTTTGCGGAGTGAGCGGTGGGAGGGAAGGGGTGGTTTGTGGAGTGAGGGTGGGAGGGAAGGGGTGGTTTGCGGAGTGAGGGTGAGAGGGAAGGGGTGGTTTGTGGAGTGAGGGTGGGAGGGAAGGGGTGGTTTGTGGAGTGAGGGTGGGAGGGAAGGGGTGGTTTGTGGAGTGAGGGTGGGAGGGAAGGGGTGGTTTGTGGAGTGAGGGTGGGAGGGAAGGGCTGGTTTGTGGAGTGAGGGTGGGAGGGAAGGGATGATTTGTGGAGTGAGGGTGGGAGGGAAGGGGTGGTTTGCGGAGTGAGGGTGGGAAGGAAGGGGTGGTTTGCAGAGTGGCAGTGGGAGGGAAGGGGTGGTTTGCGGAGTGAGGAGAGGGAGGGTGGGTTGTGGAGTGAGGGTGGGAGGGAAGGGGTGGTTTGTGGAGGTGTGGGAGGAGGGTGGTGGGAGTGAGGGGGGAGGGTGGGTGGTTTGTGGAGTGAGGGTGGAGGAAGGGTGGGAGTGAGGGTGGGAGGGAAGGGGTGGTTTGTGGAGTGAGGGTGGGAGGGAAGGGCTGGATTGTGGTGGGGTGGGAGGGAGGTGGTTTGTGGAGTGAGGGTGGGAGGGAAGGGCTGGATTGTTGGGTGAGTGTTGGAGTGAAGGTTTGGTTTGTAAGGTTGGTGAGAGTGGGGCGTGGGGGTGAGTGAGTGACTGTCTGTGTACGGATGTGAGTGCAACTTGGGGTTGGTAGGCCGTGGTGGGGTAAGGGGTGAGGATGGACGGGGGTGGGGGTGGGGGTGGGGGGTGGGGTGGGAGATGGAAGAGGAGCGTGGGCTGTGCAGCAGCAGGATGCTTGTTCTCTATGTCGATGTGCTCTTTGCTCCAGCGGTCCTGCCACAATGACAGTCTTTAGCAGCAATAACAAGGCCTTATTAAGGCTGGGGGCCCGGCCTGGCCACAGTCACTCAGCTCAACTCGTGTGTGTGTATGTGTAGATGGGGGTGAGGTGGTGGTGAGGTGGAGAGGGGAGGGGAGGGAGAGGGGGGAGGACGTTCGCCATGGTAACAAGATCCCCCTACGACAAACAGGACGTCGGAAATTGAAAAATCCCCCCAACCGAACACACCCACCACCCCCACCCCCACCCCAACTTCCCAACTCCCACCCCCACACCCCCACACCTACACACCCCACACACACACGCGGCGGTACCTACCATGGGGACCCCATTGTCAGCGTCCCCTCTCACCACAGGCGGACGCCCGCACCTTAAAAGGACGCCCCGGTCCCGGGGCACGACGCACTTCCGGTGGACATGCGCAGTCCCCTCCCCCCACTCTCTCCTTCCCCTCTCGCACTCCCCCCTCGCCCCCCCTCCCCACATCCACCTCGCTCCCCCTCCACCACCACTACGCCACCCTTTTGGCGGGTGCGCGTTGAAGGACGTTTGCTTGCAGTGGGCGGGGGGTGGGTGGGTGTGGGTGTGGGTGTGGGTGGGTGGGTGGGTGTGGGTGGTTGTGGTTGTGGGTTGGGGTAGGTGGGGGTAGGTGGGGGTAGGTGGGGGTAGGTGGGGGTAGGTGGGGGTAGGTGGGGGGTGGGGGCCACCGAATCTCTCACTACCCATGCGCATCTATGTATTGATATTATTCTTTATATTATTATTTTATTATATTATATTTAAACGGGGTAATTTCCATTTGTTGCACACTCACACACAAAAAAAAACACACAAACAAAAAACAGCTCCACAATGGAACTACTGACAACATTAGAGTAGAAGCAGGCGGCCGTATTATTGCATGCAATTCATAGTTCATGGCAAATAAAAGCCCACACAGGGTTCGTAGTGGTATTACTATTGAAGCCGCATAGTCCGATGAAATATCAAATTTTCAAAACCAAACCAATTATCTAGATTTGATTTGACATATCTAACTTAGATACTGACACACTTATTAAGCATTTGTTTCTGCATAGAAGGCAATACTGAGTCAATTTAACAGAACGTGTTACTGCAGAAGTCTATTATGGTGTCAGGGTTTTGGCAAGCTCGCCAAAACAAATTTTCCAAGTTTGCACTCGAAATATCTAAAAGATTTACCATTTAAAACAAAAGTAACTTTGAACTAATGTAAAGTAGATACTAGTGACCGATCTAATATATTTATCTCAGAAAAAATACAGAAATTCAAAATCATCGGACTATGCAACTTTAAGCACCAACCTGCCCTCTGATGGCAGTGGCAAGAACTAATACTGCAGGAAGCAGCTCACTGTGGGCCATGCGCTGTAGGGTTGGGGAGGGTATATTATTAACTATTTAACTGTAATGCTTTACTTATATTTGATAATACTGTCAAATTATATTTGGACAGAAATTATATCCAAACTGCTGGTTACCGGTACCGGCAGCCGGTGGGCGGTACCCGCTTGTGTTGTGGGGGTGGGGGTGGGGGTGGGGGTGGGGGGTGGGGATGGAGGGTGGTTGGGTGGGGGGAAGAGCAAGCACTGTCACTACCAGACAGGATATTAAGCGGTGTAGTACAATGGGAATTGTTTGAAGACACGTTCCAATCCCGGTGTCCACCAGACATTCAGTGGTGAGTTCCTAATTCAGGCAGTGTGACAGTGCTTCCTAATCATGATGTACATTTAGGGAATGCACGCCTCGGCGGGACCATGGCCTGGAACAGCGGTAGATTTCCAAATGCTTAAAGTTGCAAAGTCCAATGATTTTGAGCTTCTGTCATTTTTTTTTCTGAGATAAATATATTAAATTGATTGTTGTCACCTATCTTACTTTAGTTCAGGGTAACTTTTATTTTAAATGGCTAACTTTTTTACATAGATATTTTGAATGTAAACATGTCAAATTAGTTTTGGCAAGAACATCAAAACTCTGACACCATAAGATTATGCAGTAACATGTTTTATTTAATTGACTCAGTATTCCCGTCTATGTAGCAACAAACGCTTTAATAAGTGCATGGATATCTAAATTAGATATGTAGAATCAAATCTAGTTAATTGTGTGTTTTTTTTTGCATTTGATGCCTCATCGGATTATGCAGCCTTAAAGACAGAGCTAACAGAATTATAAACATTTTAAACACAAAAACAACAATTTAAAGACTTGAGAAAAGTCTCATGCGCTCTGAAAAAGACTGGTCAATAAAATCTTTAAAAGTTGAAAAAGATATTGTTGGCTATTGAAAAGATTGATTGCTTTGTGATTCATTTATTTTTATACTATGTCGGCAACAATGGCCATATTCATAACAAGAAGTGTTCAACCTTTATTCTGCTAAATTATTATTATTATTATTCGATTTACAATTTAAAAGCTTAAAATCAATTAAGTACCAAGTGATAGTATGATGAATGTAAGTAATCACTATCATCAAAATAGTTGCAAATGAATTAATTACATCGTTGGTAAAATCCACTGGTATCTTTTTTATATTTAAGAATTTAAATATTTAATAAGTTATATGAGGTGGTACAGTCCTGTCATCCTTAAGAAGTCTAACATTGTTTTTCATTGGTTAAAGAGATCAGGCATGTTGTTTGCATTGGAAAATTGTTAGCGCAGGCCATAACATATTGGCCATTGAAATGATTTGGTTGGTTGGGTGTTGGAGTTTTATGTCCTAGCAACATCTAAGGTTTGTTTGTTGTTGTTTTACGTCCTAGCAACATCTAAGGTCATATCAGGATGGGTACAGCCTTGTGACAGTGTGCACTCATGGTGACTTTATAGTGCTGCCCCACTCGCACACCAGGCTGCCAGCACCATGACGTGATATCCCACTCAGTCACATTATCCTGACACTGACCCAACCAGTCATTGTCATATCCTAACAATGTCATGCACCTGGCTAGGAAGCGACAAGTATCAATTTGTAAGTCATTGGTTTGACTCGACCAGGGTTCGAACCCCTGGCTTCGAATCCCATGATCTACCAAAACGGGAGACGGTCGCTCAACTCTTTCGGCCATCCCGTCTGGTCCCATTGAAATGAAGGATTGACACTTTGTTATTGCGATAATAAGGGAGCGACTCAATACGAGCAGCCTTGTTCTGATCAAGCAGCTCCGCAATGACTCGGGGTGGAAGGCATGCCGTTGCTTCGGACAGACAACCGTTGTGAATGGGGGGGTATCACAGCTTTGCTATGGCAACCAATGATATGATATAATATATATAATATACATAATATACATAATATAACCTAAATATATTTAATATATTATCTTTAATGTTTATTATGTATCTATATATATTATTTATATTATTATATATATTATATATATTATATATTCTATATATTTATTATTTATTATAGATATTATAATGATTTTATTATATTATAGTATTATATATATATTTATATCATATTATATACATTATTATTATATTATGTATCTTTATCTATTATACATATTAGATATATTATATATATTTGATATATTAGATATATTAGTTACATTAGATACATTAGATATTATTAGATATTTTAGATAAGTATATAGTATATATTATATATATTATATATATTATATATTTTATATAAGATTTTATATATATATATATTATGATATATACTCTTACATACAGTATAAATGGACTGCTTGATAGTTATGTATATTATGTATAGTATATATAGTATGCAGTATATATAGTATGCAGTATTACATATACTATATATTAGATATATATTATATAATATATATATTATCTGCTGTATAACTCTAAGCAATTATACAAGTATAATTATCCATAAACTGATTAGCCCATGAACTGTGTCTCTAGTGGTGCTGCCACCTGGCCTGTTCAGCTGACATATTATAAAGATTATATATATCATATATATTAGTAGTAGTATTCCGGTGGGTAGGCCTACTGAGGTGTCTGGGTGATGGTGTTACAGTGTAAATGTGGAACACTTTCCCGCCCCACTCCCAGTGCCCACCACTAGCCCCAGTCTAGTTCTATCAATCAGCCTGAGTGAGGCGCACCCCATCGACCACTCACCGTCACGGTTTACTACAACAACTCGCAACCATGTTACTCTATTTATGTTTTTGGCGGTAAAATCATGAAAAAAACACAGATTGTGATGCGTTGTCAGCAGTCTTTTAAAGTTACAACCTGGCGGCAGACATGTGTATAATATTAATAAGGACATGCGCATGCGCATTGGACCCGTGTTTAACACTAATAACAGACTGGTGCGAAAATGGAGAATGGAGAATTAAGAATGGAGAATGGAGAATGGGGAATGGAGAATGGGGAATGGAGAATGGGGAATGGGGAATAGGAATGGAGAATGGAGATTGGAGAATGGAGAATGGGGAATGAGGAATATAGAATCGTGAATGGAGAATTGAGATTGGAGAATGGGGAATGGGGAATAGAGAATAGGAAATGGAGAATGGGGAATGGGAAATGGGGAATGGGGAATGGAGAATTGAGAAGTGAGAATGGGGAATGGAAAATGGAGGATGGGGAATGTGGAATGGAGAATGGAGAATGAGGAATGGAGAATGGAGAATGAGGAATGGAGAATGGTGAATGGAGAATTGAGATTGGAGAATGAAAAATGGGGATTGGAGAATGGAGAATGGGGAATGGGGAATAGGAATGGAGAATGGGGAATGGAGAATGGGGAATGGAGAATCAGGATTGGAGAATTGAGATTGGAGAATGGAGATTGGAGAATGGAGCATGAAGATTGGAGCATGGAGAATGGAGATTGGAGAATGGAAAATGGAAATGGGGATTGGAGAATGGAGAATCGAGACTGGAGAATCGAGAATGGAGATTGGAGAATGGAGAATGGAGAATGGAGAATTGAGTCTAGGGTGGTGTTAGCTCATATAATTGAGGTGGAAAGAGACAAAGAAAGAGAGAGAGAAAGAGAGAGAAGAATAAAGAGAGAAAAGAGAGAAAAAGAGAAAGAGAGAGAAAGAGAGAGAAAGAGAGAGAGAAAGAGAGAGAGAGAAAGAGCGGGGGAAAGAGCGGGAGAAAGAGAGAGAAATAGAGCTAGAAAGAGAGAAAGAGAGAGAAAGAGAGAGAAAGAGAGAGAAAGAGAGGGAAAGGGGGGTAGGGGAGTTGTGCCAATTGGATGTCGGTGAAACAGGCCCCTGCCCCGCTTTCCTGTTCACCCATCAAAGTCTGCTCGATCTGGTTGAGATGGTGGCGCCGCCTGGCGGGCTGGAGGGGTCGTCTTGGCAGATAGCACCCCGGCACGGCCAGCTGACGGCTTCTCCATCATCCACAATCCAATCTCGGCCAATAAAAAAAACGCCCCCAAACTTTTCTCTTCATTCCCATCCGTGTAGCCATCGGCCAATCAATCGTCGGTTGTGTCGGATGGCCCAGGTACCCGCCGAAAGCCCACCCTTTTTTCTCTCCCTCTCACTCTCTCCCCTGGTCCCCTCGCCACCCCACCCTCCACGCGCCTCGCTCCCGTCCGCTCGGCGGGCAGGGCCGGGCCGAGCCGCTCCTGACAGCCGCCGCCGCTGATTGGACGAAAATCAAAATTTATATCTTATTTATCCCAATTTAGCAGGCGATGAAGCCGCAATGATAGTTCCCCTCCTGCATGAAAATGACTGAAAATTTAATGGAAATTTTAAGAATGGTGCAAGGCAAGCCGTGAAAACTGTTTATCGGGAAGCAATCACATAATTTGGCTCTACTTTGTCTTGCCGTTATTAGGTTTCGTCTGACACAATCATTTATTTTGGCTCAGCCAATCTGGGGCGGTTCTCAGCCTGGCGCTGGCTGATCAGGCCCCCACCCTCCTTCTTTTTTTCTTTTTTACCCCTTTTCTTCTCCTTTTCTTCCTTCTACCCCCCCCCCCCCCCCTTAGCACCCGGCACTTGCCTCCCACTCACCACCCACCCCCACCCCACTCCCCTCCCTTCCCCCCCCCCCTCACCCCACCTCGCCTCACGGGAATATGACAAATGGAGGTCTTATTAGATAATACCGTGTTCACCCGCTACATTTCGTACATAATACACGCCTGTGCCGCGTCAAACAGTAGCACCGCTCCCCTGAATGGCTTATCCCCCAAAAGCGCATGTTCCGGCCCAGTGCGCATGCGCCGCGCCGCCTGATTTCCCGCCATTTTCCCACCATTCACATCGCCGATGTCGTCTGCTTCCATTTGGCGGGCAGAGGGGGACGCGGCCACAAGCCCGGAATTAAAGTGAAGTTCTCAGGCCGCAAATGACGCGGAAATTACACCTTAGTGCACCCATCCGCATACCTAATGACTACGATAACAGGTTATTTAAATCAATGATGGTCGAGCCCCCCCGCTGGGGAGCGACATTAGCACATCATCGATCAGGGTTTTTTTTGTTAAAAAAAAGAAGAAAAATGTCTGCATATATACAGCCACGACGGTGGATTTTTTCGTCTTTAAATCACGCTTTGCTTACTTTGTTGAAAATACTTGCCAAATAGTCCGTTGTAGTATACAACAGGTGCAAAGCACCGTAGGGTGCTGCCGACTATAGGAGTGTGATGGAATTAGATAACAGGAACTAAAGGCAGAGGAATCGACAATCAACATGAGCTGGCAGTTGTAGTCTTTTACTGGTGACTTAACCCACAAATATCACATCCGTCAGAATAACAATAGAAACATTGTTTGAGTCATCTTTTAAGGGTAAATTCTCACGCGGAGGCGCATGATATGTTAATGTGAATGATGGACGAATCGTTGGTGAGGTGGACCGTCCGTATCCCTGGTGGCGCGGTGAGTGAAGTTTGGAGTTAGCGGCCCGGTACTGTGAGCTGTAATGGCCGAGCGGCGGTCGTCTGTGTTGTTTATGTCATTAAAACCACTCAAACCCGCCCCGCACCCCGAAGCCCCCCCCCCCACCTCCCATCCACACACACACACACACACACACTCCCAAACAAACCCTCCAATCAGCATCCACACACACATACAGACACAGATACACAGACACACATATACTGACACACACATACACAGACACAATCACAGACACATACACATACACAGACACAGACACAGACACAGACACAGACACAAACACAGACACAGACACATACACATACACCCACACAGACACATAGACACACACATATGGATGACGTCAGCAGCAATTGTTGTTTAGACCCGCGTGTTCCTTTACCGGAAGCAGACGACTTTCACAGTTTCAGTGAAAAATAAAATCCCTCCTTTGAATTCAATGTTGAGTTTTGTCGGCTTTCGCTGGCCGGCGGGCTGATGTGATTGTGAGTGAGGACGAGTGGGCAGACGACATTTAGCCACAACAGACGAGACAGTGACGGGAACGCCCAAACGCCGTGGTGGCGAGTGGCGCTAAAACCATTAACTTTGTTACCGTCCCGTTGGCGGGAACCCTTTGAAACCGGCGCCGAGCCTCACCTATACGACGGGCCTCCCACCGATTCAGCACCTACATAATCGGCTATGCATAATGACTAAGGCGTCCAGGGCGGGGCGGGGGGACTTCAAACCGAACTCTCACACATTCCAGGTGAGTATAAGTACCTGTAGTACAGCCTATTTCAGTTCCACGGCGACTGAGCGGTGTAACCTAACTGGCGTGAGTTCTGCCCTGCCTCAGAGCCTCCTCCCCCTTCCTCTCCCACCAATTGTGAGCGCTCTTTGATTACGGGGCAGTTAAAGGGTGATATCCCGGCGCAGCCGACACGGCACAGTGTCCTATGGACTGGTGATGGGTGCGCGCGCAGTGGGCAGTTTTGGTGTGGGGGGGGGGGGGGGGGGGGGGGGGGGTAGAGGGTGGGGGGGGGGGGGGGGGGGGGGCGGTTGTCTGTGCCCAGAAGGTATTCCTGATTTAAGACAATTTTATGCTATGGATGAATTCACCAAAGGTAGGCCGGCCTAACCACTGATATTGATCTGTCCTTGGTAGCTAAGAGACCTGGAGGTGTAGATGCTATATCCATATATACATATATATATGTATATATATACATATGTATATATATATATATATATATATATAGTAAAACCTCCCTGACCGACCACCTCCACAGATCGACCACTCCCCTATATCGATCGCTTTATTTGGGTCCCAACAACACCATTGTAACCATATTCTAACTCCAGAAACCGACTACCTCCCTAAGTGGACCACTTAAATTCGGTCCCAAGGTCGGTCGATTTAGAGAGGTTTTACTGTATATATACATGTATATATATATACCGGTATATACATATATATATATAGAGTGATCATATTTATATATATATATATGAATATATATATTGGAGCTTTACGTTATATCAGGACAGGCACCGACTTGTGACTGCGCACTCATGGTGACTTTATAGTACTGCCCCACTGGGAAATCAAGCCGCTGACACCATGACCCGATATCCCACTCAGTTACATCATCCTGACAGTAAGCTAACCAGTCCTTGCCATATCCTATTAATGCCGAGTGCCTGGCTAGAAAGCAACAAGTATCAATTTGGTAAGTTATTGCTTTGACTCGACAGGGAACCAAACTCCCGATTTCCCGCAAGCGAGGCGCGCGCTACCGATTCGGCCACCACACCCTATCATACAATCTAAGTGACAGGTTCTCTCTCTCTATGCAGGCTTTCTGCAAACCTCTTGATTTGCACATCCATGTGGAAACCAGCTGACGTTGATGCTACATGTTGGAACCTCTGGTTTCCGGTTTATTCCTACTCTTTGTAGAATTAGTGTCTAAAGGGAGCCCCGCATTTAGATCAACATTCATCCAGAGTAAGGTGAATGACGACCATGTCTAAATAAATAAGAGCAAAAACTGCATCTATAAGAATCAACTGTGAACAAGCTGTGCAGGTCCTGGTTCCTACAGTACACTGTTTATCTATATTGGCTTAGAGTTGATGAATTGGGAGAGAAGGCAAAATAACTAGATGGTGCCCACTGGCCGCTCTCGAATTGACTTGCCGTTTATTAATCTATGCAATTTAATCAATTCTTCACCCCAAAAGTAGCGGGATTTGAACAAACAAATATTTGAATAATACATTAGATTGTAACTGTATGTGGTTATGTCCATAGCATAGCTTTCTGACACTTTTTCTATCGAGTTATTTAGCAGCCCTGTCTCAGAACTGCTGAAGGAACTATCAATTACATGTATGGTGATTTCGTTTCCTTGTTTTGCGCATGACCTACAGTCAGTCATTCTAACCACAGATATATATACATCCGTGCATGATTGGTTGGTTGTTGTTTTACGTCCATGAAACATCTAAGGTCATATCAGGATGGGTACTGACTTGTGACAGTGCGTAACCATGGTGATTTTATAGTGCTGTCCCACTGGGAGACCAGACTACCAGCACCATATCCTGATATCCCACTCAGTCACATTATCCTGACACTGAACCAACCAGTCCTTGCTCTATCCTAATAATGCCGAGCGCCTGGCTAAGAAGCGACAAGTATCAATTGTTAAGTCATTGGTTTGACTCAACCAGGGTTCGAACCGGTCAGTTCGAATCCCACATTCTACACAAACGGGAGAAGGATGCTCAACTCATTCGGCCATCCGGTCTGGTCTCGACACGATATGCTATATCAGTACAGTCTTTGCAATCATACTAAAAACCCAGTCCTACATCTACTTGCCAAATGCGTCAGTCTTGGCAGGCACAATGACATTACTTCCTATTACAAAATGAATACATTTCCCCCATCGAGGAGTCCCTGTTGGCGGTGTTGACCTTGACATTGGTGGGCATGACCTTGCCCTTGGCACTGATCCCCCAGGAAGACACGTGGCGCTAATACCCTGTTGTCGGAGTTTTCTGAGGCTTGGATCCCCCGACAGACAGCGGTCGTACCTTTGACCTTGCCTACGCCCCGACCTTGACCTTGACCTTGACCGACCATCCCCTGCGAGTGTTGATAAGACATCCATCTCCTCGAGCGGCGCCGCTGTATCGTAACCTTGGCGACATCACATTACCCCACAGCTCTGTCCACAAACGCGACGTCACATGCAAATGTGCATGCCCGTCTAGTTACCCCTCCCCACTCCCCCCCCCCTGCCCCCCCCCATCAGCCTCCCCCCCCCCACTCACCCCCCACTTCCACCTGCACACATGCGGTAGGTAGTCCATCACTGGCTGGCTTCCTGTGTGGGACATCGTGCGTTCGAAATCCAGCTGAATCAAACCAATGACTTACAAAAAGAATATTACACTTATCGCTACCTAGCCTGGCGCTCGGCATTAATAGGATAGGGGAAGGACTGGTTTGCTCAGGACCTGTTTTTTCACTTGTTTAACAAGCCCCTTCCCCCCACCCCCTGCAGGGACAAATAGTTTTGCGCCTGTCTGGACATATTCTTGCTGGTGTGAATCCTCTATTTGCTCCCTGAGAGAGTGCTGCTGGTAACTTGCAAATGCCAGCAGCACTTCAACACTTTTGCAAGCAGCTTTCATGAAAACAGAAAGAGAGGGTGCCCTCATCTCCGGTTCAAGGATACCATCAAGAAAAACCTGAAGCTCAGAGATAGTAAGACTGACTCATAGACATCACTCTCACAGCAGAGAGCTAAATGGAGAGCGGCAGTCAAGTAATGAAAGCAGTCTTTGTCGCATCGCGACCGACAGCATGATGATGATGATGATGATGATCCCCCCTCCTGCACAACAAGTAAACATCGGCTATTGGGGGTCGTTTTGCTTAGTACCATATGATAATGTGACCGAATAGGATATTAGGTCATGGTGCCAATGGCCCAGTCTTCCAGTGGTACAGCACTATAAAGTCACCATGAGTGTGCACTGTCACAAGTCAGAACCCATCCGGATAGGACCTCAGGTGTTGCCCTGTATTTTGCATAAGTAGGAACTTTAAAGGTGGATAGTCCGATGAACACATAAACTTTTCAAAACCAAAACAGTGATCCAGATTTGATTCTACATATCAAACTTAGATACTGGTGCACTTATCAAACATTTGCCACCATATTGAACAGAGTGCCAAGTCAATTTAATAGAACCTGTTACTATAGAAGCCTGTTATGCCAGAATGTTGGCATGCTTGCCAAAATTAATTTAGGGTGTTTACACTTCAAATATCTCGAAAGGTAGCTATTTAAAGTTGCATAGTCCGATGGTTTTGAATTTCTGTATTTTTTCTGAGAATATATTAGATCAATCACTAATGTATGAGATCAATCACTAATATTTACTTTACACTAGTTCAAAGTTACTTTTATTTTCAATGGTAAACTTTTGAGATATTTTAAGTACAAACATGGAAAATTAGTTTTGGCAAGCTTGCCAAAACTCTGACAGTATAGACTTCTGCAGTAACAGTTTCTGTTAAATTGACTCAGTATTGCCTTCTACGTGGAAACAAATGTTTAATAAGTGCATCAGTATCTAAGTTAGATATGTAAAATCAAATCTAGATAATTGGTTTGGTTTTGAAAATTTGATATTTCATCGGACTATGCAGCTTTAAAATAAAATTTACTTCAAACTCAAATGTAAGGTAGATTATACAATCAACTTAATATATTTATTTATCTCAGGAAATTGACAAAAACTCAAATCCATCGGACGATGCAACTTTAATTTAATGTAATATTAGTTGCTCGGCTGGAAAATCACACGCCATTTGGGAAGCCATATAGTGACCTCACTACATGCTTATGGTTAAAGTTGCATAGTCCAATAGTTTTGAGCCTCTATCGTGTTTCTAACATAAATATATTAAATTGATTGCAATAATCTACCTTGCTTTAGTTTGAAGTAACTTTTATGTTAAATTCCTAACTTTTGAGATATTTGAAGTGGAAACATGGAAAATTAGTTTCAGCAAGCAGGTCAAAAATCTAACACCATAGGCTTCTGCACTGACAGGTTTATTACATTTACTAAGTATTCCTTTCTATGTGGCAATAAATACTTAATGAGTGCATCATTATCTGAGTTAGATATGTAGGCTCACATCTAGATACTTGCTTTGGTTTTGAAAATGTGATGCTTCATCGGACTATGCAGCCTTAATATATTTATCTAAAAAAATGATGGTAACTCAAAACCACCCAATTATGTAACTTTAAATAAAACCGAACTTAACTCAGTTAGGATTCGAACTCGCGGGTTCGAACCCTGGCCGAGTGAAACCAACGACTTAGAAAATGTATACTTTTTTTTACCTAGCCTGGTGCTCGGCATTACTAGTATAGGGCAAGGAGCAGTGGAATGAGGAAGATCAATTGTCCACGATTGAAATGTCCCCTGCTTAATGTACACAAAAAACACACAAAAAACACAGGAGACGCGCGTCCTGGGGCAGGTCCTTCAAGCAGTCTCCAGGGGAATGAACTGGCCACTGCAGGTGGAGCCTTGTTCAAGTTGTTGTTCTCCCGCATGGGCTGCAGTGGTAAAGCGTCTCGCTGTGGCTGCCATCTGGTGTCTTACACGCGAACTAACCACGAGCAGCAGCAACCCACCCACCAACCCACCAACCCACCAACCCACCCACCGACTCAACCACCCCCCAGCCGTACACCCGGCAACCCATCAGGTCGGTTTGTTTATTTGTTGGAGTTTTACATCCAGGTAACATCTAAGGTCATATCAGGACGGGTACGGACTTGTAACAGTGCACACTCATGGCAACTTCATAGTCCTGCACCATTGGGAAATCAGGCCGCCAGCAACATGACCCGATATCTCACTCAATCCACATTATCCTGACACTTAGCCAACCAGTCCTAGTCCTATCCTAATAATGCCGAGCGCCAGTCTAGGAATCAACAAGTATCAATTTTATAAGTCATTGGTTTGACTCGACCGGGAACTGAACTCCCGACCTGCCACAGACCCGCGAGGCCCGGGCTCTACCGATTAGGTCACCGCACCCAGTTCCATTAGGGCGTGGAAGCAACCATTACTGCATTAAGCTAAGATTCCTTACACGCGGAATGCGGAATGCGGCATGCGGCATGCGGTATGCGAATGGGAAGATTCCTTCTACGCGGTATGCGGCATGCGGCACGCGGCACACGACCTGCTATATTTTAAAAATAAAAATAAACAAGTATACACCATACTGCACTGTATATGGCCTAATATGGCATTTATATCTATGTAACTTTTGCTACGTCACATGGAGGTTCCTACCTATATAATTACCAAATTATAGATAAGTATTCATATTTTTGTAGCTCTGGTAGCATTTTTACCAACCCGAACCCCCACCACCACCACTACCATATGTTTCCCCTCAGCACCCTTGTGCGTGACCGTTCCGTAATGCTCAGTCGCCTCTCCTAGTGTTAAACTAATGGACAAATCAGACTCAGGTTTCTATTCGCACCCCCCTTGTCGCATGCCGCATGCCGAATGCCGCACCGATCGCTACAGGGACCGATCGAGTTGCCGCATTCGCATTCGCATTCGCATTCGCATTCGGATGTAAGGAATCACCCCCATTGACTAATGGCTGGCGCACACCTCCCGTTTACGATTCGCGCACTAAAACTCGCGACCCGACCCGACCCGCTTAAAACTGAAAACGGACCGATTCATTTTTCGAATCGCGAATCGCAATCGTAATCGGCCGGTTTTAGACCTAAAACTGAGGTTTTATGCGCGAATCGCAATTGCTAGGTGTGCGCGGGGAGCGCACACATAGCGATTTTTGTGCGCGAAACGGGCAGTTTTAGATCGTAAGCGGTAGGTGGGTGCGCACAGACGGGAGGTGTGTGCCAGCATTAGATGCTTTCCGATTTGTTGCCCCATTCGCATTCGCATACCGCATACCGCATACCGCGTGTAAGGAATCTCAGCTTTACTCGGTATTAAAACACTAAACAGCTGCACACTTACACCCCACCCATCCATGCCCATTATGCCAGCCGTCTGCGTTGCCACTATCTCCGTGGTCACGTGTTTTATAGTGCGAGTACAATGAGGGGAACCACACTCGGCACTAGTCGAGGTGATACTTATTGGTTATTTTCTGCAAACAATACCTTCACAAATTGCTCCAAAATTAGCTAATTTTCGCCAGTTACTCCAGATTAGTGAATAAAGGGTTGAAATGGTCAACCTGACATATTTATCTTTTTGTAAAAAAAAAAGGCAAGATCAAATCCAAATCTATCGAATTACACAACTTTAAAGTTGCATAGTCCGATGATTTTTAATTTCTGTCATTTATTCTGAGATAAATATATTAAATTGATTGCTATAATCTACATTATTTAGTTTGAAGTATCTTTTATTTTAAATGGCTAAGTCAAGATATTTGAAGTGCAAACATGTATAATTAATTTTGGAAAAGCACCCCAAAACCCTGACACCATCGGCTTTTAGCAATAACATGCTCTCATACCATGTCTATGCCAGCCGTCTGCATTGCCACTATCTCCGTGGTCACGTGTTTTATAATGCGGGTACAATGAGGGGAGTGGTTAGAGTGTCTGACTTTTTTCTAGGTCAGACTCCTAATCTGAAGATCAGTGGTTCGATTCCCTGTGCCCCCACCTCTGCCAATTTGGATTTTCACCGCTGTGTATAACTTACAGTATCATCAAAGGCCAGTTGCTCTCATACCATGTCTATGTGGTGTGGGAGGTTAAAAATCCCTTGGGTCAGTAAAAGTGTAGGCTCGGGCTTTCTATCGACAAACTGTCTAATGGTGAAAACAAGTCTATTCAGACTTATCCATGATAGGCAGTAAACATCTTCAAAGATGTTCTATTGAATTGCCTCAGTGTTCCCTTCTAAGTGACAACAAATGCTTGATACGTAAAACAATATCTAAGTTAGATAATGTAGAAACAATTGTAGATAATTGTTTTGGTTTTCTAAATGTGATGCTCCATCGGACTATGCAGCTTTAAGTAGGTTTTAGGAAGGAACCCCGACTACCACCATCACCGCCATCATCACCACACACACAAAACAAGTATTATTCACATTAGGACTAATCAGATAAATGTTGGGGTGGGTGCGTGAAATATGAGTATTGACATCCCCATTTAAAAGCATCAATGATTGATTGATTGGTGGTTGCTTTACGCCGTGTCGGAAGCATAGGCCATATTCACGGCGAGAAATGTTTGTTTTTTGTTCAAACCATCGCTTTTACATGTAAAAGCAGACAATCAATTATGTGTCAATAGACACTCATTAGATTAGAAAGCTCACAATCATATATTTGTGGTCAAGGGAAACAAATTCCTATAGAAAAAGAAAAGTTTTATTCATAATTGATAGAATTTATTTACTAATCTATATGAGGTGGTACAGTCCAGCTGCCCTCAAAAAGGCTAAAATGTTTTCTTGTTTTACTTTAGTAAAAAGGTCATGCATACTGTCTGCAGTGTAGAACTCTTGACGCAGGGCCAAACAATGAACGCAACTTAGTCAAATGTGTTCGAGTGTCAGCGGGACTGACACCCAATACATTCACGGGGAGGTTCCCCCTTGAGCAGAAAAGCATGTGTAAGCCACGAGTGGCCAATACGGCAGCGGCTAAGGACCACTTGGTCCCGCCGACCTCCCGGATGAGTCTGTGGTGGTTTTCCCACAGATGGTTCAATTTATTTAAGTTTATTGATGTTTTCATCCCACTCATGTTGCCATTTGGATTTTATGTGGGTGGCAATTAGTGGTTTCAGATCAGAGTGAGGAATCAGACATGGTTCAAGATCACAGTTCAGGGCCTTCTTCGCAGCCTGATCAGCTCGTTTGTTTCCTTGTATGCCAGCATGGCCAGGCACCCAGCACAGGTGGATGTCATACTCAATCAATATGTGTGCCAGCACTTCATCATAACCCACAGGCTCGAACCATGGTCGAGTCAAACCGATGACTTAAAAATTGATACTTGTCGCTTCCTAGCCAGGCGTTCGGCATAATTAGGATAGGGCAAGGACTGGTTGGCTCAGTGTCAGGATAATGTGACTGAGTGGGATGCCTGCAGATGCCCATACATGTCATTGTAATTTGACGTAAGGAATAAAGAAGTACACATTGCAGTGCATATATTTGGCCTCATCTCGATCAATGGATAGGCGTTGGGGGGAAGGTTTGTTTGTTTGTTGTTGTTTTATGTCCTCATCATCATCATGCTGTCAGTCGCGATACGACAAATACTGCTTTCATTACTTGACTGTCGCTCTCCATTTATCTCTCTGCTGTGAGAGTAATGTCCATGAGTCGGTTTTAATGTCTCTCAGCTTCAGGTTTCTCTTGATGGTATCCTTGAACAGGAGACGAGGGCGCCCTCTCTTTCTGTAACAAGAAGACAGTTGAGAGTAGAGGCTCTGCTTTGGTAGCCTGTCTGGTGACATCCTCATGAGGTGTCCAGTACACCAGAGATTCTTTTTGATCAGAAGATCTTCTATAGAGGGCAGCCCTGTCTGTTCGAGTATTTCCTTATTTGTCAGTTTGTCCTTCCAGGTTAGCCTCATGATCGAACGTAGATATCACATCATTTACGTCCTAGCAACATCTAAACCAACAAACCATGTGGTGTGACCGACTGGTTAGAGGGTCTGCTTCCCATCTGAGATGGCGGTTGGGGTGATCAATCCTCAGTTGAGTCAAACCCAAGACTTACAAAATTGACACTTTTCCGGCGTGAGGGTGTGGGGTGTGGGGGGGGGGGGGGGGGGGTGGACAGCAAAAGGTCATCTCGGAGCCCACCCACAGTCCTCCAATAAGCGGTGGGGGAGGTTGGTTAGTTATTGTTATTTTATGTCCAAGACTATACCGGGACGGGTACCGACTTGTGACAGTGCATACTCATGGTGACTTTATAGTGCAGCCGGACTTGGAGATCAGGCCGCCACTACCATGACCCAATATCCCACACAGTCGCATTATCATGATACTGTGCTAACCAGTCCTTGCCCTAACCTATTAATGCTGAGCACTAGGCCAGGTACTGACAAACATACATTTTATAAGTCATTGGTTTGACTTGGCCAGGACCGAAACTCTGGATATTCTTAATGGGAAGAAGTAGGATTAGTTAGGTGGTGGGTGAGGTTATTTGTTAGTTGTTAGTGAAGATTAGTGGTTTGTTGTGGTTAGTGGTGTCAAGTTGAGTATGGCCACGATGCGGAGGCCTACTCGTCCTCAGTGTCAGGTTCTGGGTGACCAATAGTATTGATAACGTCCACGTTCTGGTGGTAGAAGCGGGAAAGCGGGTTCCAGGACAACTTGGACATCCTGGAGAGGATGACCAGGGCAGCAGACCTGTTGTTGCTGAGTTGGCGGTCGGAGTGCTCTATGAAGTCACTGATGGCAGATCTGTCAATGACGGAAACGTAGAACACATCATCCAATATCTAAAAGACCACAGCTTCTGATTACATAATATTCGCATAAACCTACATTTATACATACACATAAATTGGTATTCTCTGTGGCGGAGTGGTTAGAGTGTCTGACTTTTTCCTAGGTCTGACTCCTAATCTGATGGTCGGTGGTTCGATTCCCCGTGCCCCCATCTCTGCCAATTTGGATTTCCACCGTTGTGTATAACTTACAGCGACATCAAAGGCCAGTTGCTCTCATACCATGTCTATGTGGTGTGGGAGGTTAAAAATCCCTTGGGTCGGTAAAAGTGTAGGCTCGGGCTTTCTATCGACAAACTGTCTAATGGTGAAAACAAGCCTTTTCAGGCTTATCCATGATAGGCAGTATAAATCTTCAACAACAACAACAACAAAAAACTGCTTAAATATATTCGTTTAAATCAGGTTTATATCTCCGTGGATTCACGATTCAGAATAAGCCAATCAGCACTAACTATTGATAAAATGAGCATTTTGTGAATCTGGTTATCTTAATTGAATTTAGAGTCTTTACTCCGCTTATATGTTCGTCCGGGTATGGGGATTGAAGAACACTTCTGTTTTATAATTAAGCATAGTGCTTTTATGTATTCATCTTGTCATATGGACGAGATAAACTGAATTTAGTGCCATTCGTCACAGTGCGTGTACTCTAATTCACATGTAAATTAGCTCCATTAAAAACCGATTGTCTAGATCTTAACGGTGCATAAGTCGATGGAAGCATAACATTTTCTAAACCAAAGCACTCACTTAAATTTGAGCCTATATATCCAACTTAGATACTAGGACACATATTACATATTTATTGCACTTTGAACCCCCACCCACCCACCCAGCCACCCACTCACACCCCGGTGTAACGATTTCAATTTCCCCCCTTTCCAAGTTCCCCCCGGGAATCTGAAAACGTTTTTAATTTCCCTCCGGTGAAATTGAAAACGTTTTCAGATTCCTGGGAGCGAAATTAAAAACAGTTTTCAGATTCCTCCCCCTATTTTCAAATTCCCCCATCCGGGAATTTAAAATTGTTTTAAAAACTTTAAAAAAACGTTTAAAAATTCAGACCCATAATATTTTTTTCTTAGCCATCTTGGACACTTTTTGTGTCATTTGGGGTGAAATATATTTTGTTGTACTAGTAATAATTTCCATTATGCTATTCTCTGTGTATTATTATATTTGTCATGAAAAATATAAAAAAATAACAAAAATAAGGAAAATTCCCCAAAAATGGGGGCAGGGAAAGTTAAAACGAGGGAGGGAAAATGAAAACGCTTTCAAATTCCCATGGGATGAATTTGAAAACGTTTTCAAGTTCCCCTGGGGGAACTTCAATCAAGGGGGAATGTGAAATCTTTATGCCGGGCTCTGCTGACATATGTGAAAGTTGGTAAACAAAGCTAGCATTTTGGCGCGCGCATCAACATTAATTTTGACTCTTTTCATTTCAAATATCTCCCCCATTAATCCTTAGAAAAAAATAAAAGCTGCATCTGACTAAAGGAAAGTAGATTATAATGATTAACCTAATATATTTATGTAAAAAAGTATGACAGAAATTTAAACCATCGGGTTGTGCCACTATATTAATTAAAGTTATTTGTTTTGTCTGTTGGAGTTTTACGTCCTGGCATCATCTAAGGTCATGTTAGGACGGGGTCCATTAAAGTCACATAGTCATGTGTGAAGTGAGGTGCACTGACCTCTCCGTGTGGCAGGCCTTATGATTCGAACCCCGGGTTCAAACCCCGGCAGAGTCAAACCAATTGCTAAAAAATTGATACCAGCCACTACCTGGCCTAGTGCTCATTATGACTAGAATATGGCGAGGAGCAGTGGAATGGAGATGACTAATTTACTAATTAAAATACCATTTCCTTAATCAAGGAATGTAACAAAACCACGCATTTTAAGCGAAATACGTGCAGGAATAGAACCAATCTTTAACAAAGAGATGCAGGTGTGTCCTATCTAGGACGCATACAATCACATATCACACACAAACCATGAAACAACATAATTTGCTATTCCTATTATTCACTGCTTCGATTACTGTTACCCAATACCCAGACCCTTACCGAATACACAACCCATCTTTTCACTCTTACCCCATTCCCAGGCCCTTGCATAACATCCACTTCCATTCCTTCACTCTTACCCCATTCCTAACCCCTTACCAAACACCGACCCCATCCCTTCACTCTTACCCCATTCCCAGCCCATAACCAAACACCCACTCTCACCCCCCACCCCCACCCCCATCCTTTCATTCTTACCCCATTCCCAGCCACTTTTCCACACACCCAACCTCATTCCTTCACTCTGACCCCATTTCCAGACACTTACAAAATACCTACCTCATCCCTCCACTCTTACCCCATACCCAGTCCCTTTCCCAACATTCACCTCAATTTCTCACATTCTTACCCCATTCCCAGCCCCCTAACCAACACTCAGCCAACCCAACCCCTTCACTCAGCCCTCTTACCAAACACCTACACTCACTCCATTTCTTCATTCTTGCCCCATTCCGAGCCACCTACCCAAAACCCACCCCATCCCTTCACTCTTACCCTATTTCAAGCCACTTACCAAACACCCATCCATCCTTACCCCTTTCCTTTTGCCCCATACTCACCCCTTACCAAACACTTACCACAACCACCCCCACACTCAAACATTCACACCCACAACCCACACCCTCAACCCATTCCCACAACCACAACCAACATCCACAACCCACACCCACACCCCACACCCACAACCCACACCCACAACCCACACCCACACCCCACACCCACAACCCACACCTACACCCACACCCACATCACACCCACACCACACCACACCCACACCACACCCACACCCAAACACCCACAACCACAACCAACACCCACAACCAACACCCACAACCAACACCCACAACCAACACCCACAACCAACACCCACAACCAACACCCACAACCAACACCCACAACCAACACCCACAACCAACACCCACAACCCACACCCACACCCACACCACACCCACACCACACCCACACCCACAACCCACACCCACAACCCACACTCACACCCCACACCCACAACCCACACCCACAACCCACACTCACACCCCACACCCACAACCCACACCTACACCCACACCACACCACACCCACACCACACCCACACCCAAACACCCACAACCACAACCCACACTCACAACCAACACCCCAAACCCACACCCACAACCCACTCCCACAACCGACCACCCCACACCCACAACCCACACCCACACCCACACCCCACCCACACCCCACACCCACAACCCACACCTACACCCACACCCACAACCCACACCTACACCCACACCCACACCCACACCACACCCACACCACACCCACACCCACACCCAAACACCCACAACCACAACCCACACTCACAACCAACACCCACACCCACAACCCACACCCACAACCACAACCCATACCCACAACCACAACCTACACCCACACCCCACACCTACACCCACACCCACACCACACCCACACCACACCCACACCACACCCACACCCAAACACCCACAACCACAATGCACACTCACAACCAACACCGACACTGATACCGACACCGACACCGACACCGACACCGACACTGACACCCACACCACACCCACACCCACACCACACCCACACCCACACCCACACCCACACCCACACCCACACCCACACCCACACCCACACCCACACCCACACCCACACCCACACCGATACCCACACCCACACCCAACACACCCACACCCAACACACCCACACCCAACACACCCACACCCACACGCCGTGTAAGGAGGCGGGGTGTCGGTGAGCGCGGAGAGGCTGCGTGTCGCGACATGCCGCAGCCCGCTAGGCGGCAGCACGTAATGACAAGTACACTTCCGGCGTGCCGACCACACATGCTCGGCGCGCGGCGAGTAAGACAAATGGGCGCTGCACCACCATGATGAATTGCGCGGATTGGCGGCGGCTTATCGGACAAAACTCCCGGTTTAACGGGCGGGCGCATCAGCTAAAGCCGGCCAACTCATAAAGACATCAATACGCGCGCTGGCCTAATTTGGAGTAAGACAAGTAAAGCCCGGGCGTGATTAGCCGGCGCGCCCGGCTGCCTTGAGGTGTGCTCGGCGGCGCGTGGGTGTGATGGAGCCCGGGGCCCGCCCCGGCCCGGCCTGGTCCCGCCCGGGAACGTGGGGGGGGGGGGGGCGGGAGGGGCCAGGGGGCGGTGGTTTATGGATTCACCCTCTATTTTCACCCTAAATAAAAATGTTAATAACAGATCTCGCTTTAATTAAAAATATTATATATATGCTGATATATATACTGAATATATATATACTGATATATATATTATATACTGATATATATGTACTGCTATATAATATATATATATATACTACATCATTTATTATGTGGATATATGTAACGGCAGCCCCCTTAATGTTTCTCTCTGTCTATCTTAAACTTAAAGCTGCATAGTCCGATGAAGCATCAAATTTTCAAAACCAAAACAATTATCTAGAATTGATTGTACATATCTAACTTAGATACTTATGCACTTATTAAGCATATGTTGCTACATAGAAGGGAATACTGAGGCAATTTAATAGAACCAGTTAAGGCTAAAGCCTATGGCATCAGAGTTTTGGCATGCTTGCCAAAACTAATTTGACATGTTTGCACTTCAAATATCTCAAAACTTAGCTGTTTAAAATAAATAGTACTTGAAGCTTAAGTAGTGTACTCTGTGGCAGAGTGGTTAGAATATCTGACTTTTTTCTAGGTCGGATGCCTAATCTGAAGGTCAGTAGTTCGATTCCCCACACCCCCACCTCTGCCAATTTGGATTTCCACCGCTGTGTATATCTTACAGCATCATCAAAGGCCAGTTGCTCTCATACCATGTCTGTGTGGGGTGGGAGGTTAAAAATCCCTTGGGTCGGTAAAAGTGTAGGCACGGGCTTTCTATCGACAAACTGTCTAATGGTGAAAACAAGTCTATTCAGACTCATCCATGATAGGCAGAATAAATCTTCATGAAAAAAAAAAGAAGAAAAATCCATGATAGGCAGTATAAATCTTCAAGAAAAAAAAGTAAGGTAGATTATAACAATCAGTTCAATATATTTGTCTCAGATAAATTACAGAAACTCAAAACCATCGGACTATGCAACTTTAACCTCTGTGATATTCGCTGCAGAGCGGGCATTCTCTCCTTCCCGCCTCCACCACACCGTGAGCCAATGGTCATTCTGTTCGCTTCAATATATATATGCTCATATATGTGGTTTAATTTATTACTTGAATATAAATAACAAAGATTCTCACACATTTTATTATAATAATTTACCACTACTCACTATACACATGTGGCTCCGCATTCAACCTTCTATTTCACTTCACTTGTTCCGTTCCGATTGTATGTCTGTACTACTGGCGCCACCTGGATGGCTTCATGCAAACTGGCCATCTCCAGATGATCTTAGTTTGAATAAAATTGATATATATACTAACATATACGATGTATAATCCATTATATGAGTATAAATAATGGATGGTTGGTCTACTATTTTGCCTGTACTACTACTAGTGCCACCTGGAGGGTTTCCTGCCAACTGGTCACCACATGATGCTCTGAATCTGGCTAAGCAAGTATAATTATACTTTGATTTCTACTTACTCTGGAGTTATGCAACAGCTATTTTACTCTATATATCATTTTATTCTCCAACAACAACTATAGGCAATTTGCCAGTATTTCTAACAGAAAAGACCAGACGGGATGGCTGAATGAGTTAGAGTGTCCGTCTCTCGTGTTGGTAAACCGTGGGATCATGGGTTCGAACCCTGGTCAAGTCAAACGAATGACTTAAAATTTGATACTTGTCACTTCCTAGCCAGGCGCTCGGCATTATTAGGATAGGGCAAGGACTGGTTGGCTCAGTGTCATGATAATGTGACTGAGTGGGATATCAGGTCATGGTGTTGGCGGCCTGCTCTCCCAGATGGGCAGCACTATAAAGTCGCCATGAGTGTGCACTGTCACAAGTCGGTACCCGTCCTGATATGATCTTACATGTTGCTAGGACGTAAAACAACAACAAACATGTAACAGAAGGTATGCTTAGTGAAGCAAAGGATTTAAAATTACAGCTGGATGGGTGATAGGGTTCTGAACAAAAGTCATAAATTGGTCGACTAATAAAATTAGTCATTAAAGTTATATAAATACGTTGATCGTATTTCTATATATAGCGATTCATTAAATTATTTTATTCATAATGCATATGTATACGACAAATTATATATATAATAAATAATTTAATATGATGTATTTATAAATATAACTAATTAAATTACATTATTTATAATCCATATACATACATCATACACAGTATATAAATATAAGAAAATATTTATGTTATTTACTTTGCATATATATAAATATATTATAACTAATATATATAGATTATAAGTAATATAATTTAATGTATTTGTAGATGTAAAGAAATAAAATTGTATTAAATATAATCCCATATACATACATTATGTAATTCTACATAATTATAAATACATTAAATTATATTATCTATTATAGAGAACTAGTGTTATTCTATAATACATTTATATATTGAAATACAAGTAATTCAAATATAATTTGAGTAAATATGAACAGTATAATTTTATGCATTTACATATAAATGCATTCAATTATTACTTTGATTGTTTAAGGACCCCCAGCACAACAAGTAGACATCGGCTATTGGGGGGGGGGGTAAACTCTTACATTATATTATATATATAATCCTGGTAATAGTGCTGACGCCATCTAGTCTGAATAATTAAAGTCCAGATAGGGTGAAGTGATACCTTAGTACTCAATAAAATCGCAGGCATGTCGACTGACAAATTCCGATTCTTGTAATTGCATCGTTGATCGGTGGTTGCGACTTTGGTTGCTGATTTGTCAGTAAAGAGAGTCACGTGATGATGCCCCCCCCCCCCCCCCACATACACACACTGTGTGGGGCGTGCAGTCGGTATATGCAAGCTGCTGATTCCATTTACCAATGCACTCCTGAAGGCGCCTGCTTAGGGAAGCAAGGCCTGAGTTAATATGTCTGTCCACTTCCCGCATGATGTTCATATAGTGCATGTTATATATATATATATATATATATATAGATATATATAAATATAGCATGGCATATCTACAACCTGGTGCATCATGGGACAACGTAGATAAAGGATTCACCTGGTACTTGTAGTACACGGGTGAACGACAACGTAGTGTAAATACGGGCGAAAATAGCTTTAGTATGGGACATGAACTAGAAACTGTGGTTCCAGGATCAAATGGCTAAATATATAGGCACATAGTTGGTGAAATGGGAGAGAATGCAAAAAGACAAGATGGCGGCCATAGAACGCCGTCGATTTCACTTTTAAATCTTATTAGACCAGATGTTTTATTATATTTTTCAACTCAAAGGTAGCGGGTAAATATGAAGACATATACAAAGAATAAATGTTACTTACATTGTGAAATTAGACTCTCATAAAGACTCATTTCATTGCCCCATTTTTCGACCATTTTTATATAAGGCTGGTCTTCACCCGTGTACTGCGAGTACCGGGTGAATCCTTTATCTAGGGATAACCTTGTTTGCTGGACAGCTGGCGTATGCAAGGCTCCCTAGAACAACTCATGTTTTTTGGGTGTGGATTTCTTTTTATTAAGTCTAGTTAAATAAGATCTTTTTATTTTCAACACGGGCCTTCGGGCCATGGTAGATTTGGCCTATCTATCGAGGCAATGATGAACTGGTATGGACAATATATATAACATCAGCAAACTATCAACTTTTACGGATATTTCGGGGTATGTGTGTGTGATATTTTGTACATGTGGACTGGAGGATAGTTAACTTACCATGTCAACACCAGGGTGCGCCACTGCCAACCCCATATCCCCACCCCCCACCCCACCCCACCCCCTCCAACTCTCCCCCCTTCCCATCCCTATCCCCGTCTCCCCTTCCTCCTCGATGCGCATAACCGGAAATGGCTGACACCGGCACGGTACGGGAACCGGATGTTATCGGCGTCTAAAATGAATGAAGTATAATTGGTTGCAGCCCCGGCAGCGGTAAGGTGCGATCTAGGGGGGATCCCGGGCGGATTGTCCCCCCCCCCCCCATCCCCACTATCTACCCGTCCTTAGTTGGGTGCTAACCATCCGGTGGGTGATAAGGTACCCGCCGCTAAACCACCTTTTACGGCATTGAGTATTTCCCACTTCCAGATTGCGTGCGCATTTATTCATTCCGTATACAGTATAACCCCGTTAAACCAAACTTGAAGGGACCCTAAACATTTGTTTGGATTAACCGATCATTGGTTTAACCGAGCTTTGACTTTGACTTGGCTTTGGCAAAAACGGGGGTGCATTATGAATGTACAATGTATGTGGACACTATGATTATTGTTTTTTTTATGTATATACAGTTTAACCCCATTAAACTAACCTCGGTTAAATCAAACGATCGGTTAATCCAATCCATGGCAAAATACGACCATTTATCATATAAAAAAGCCTCAGATGACCTTCAAACCACATGAAAGTTTGGTTTAACTGTACCGGAAGTGGCCTGGGGCCGACAATTTTGATTGGATTAACCGATACTTTGGATTAACTGACTTTGGGTTAACCAACTTTTTGTATATGATAAATGGTAGTATTTTGCCGGGCTGCCGAAAAAAGTTAGGATTAACCGATCGTTTGGTTTAACGGGGTTGTACTGTAGTAAGTAACACGTGAGATAATAATTCTCTACAGAGACATTTTACTGCTTGTTGACACAGACCTATATTCTGATTCTCTCATTCCCCTCTTCCCTTGCCTCTCTCCCCTCTTCCCTCTTCCCTCCACCTTCTACCCTCTCTCCTCTCCTACCCCCTCTTCCCTCTTCCCTCCACCTTCTCCCCTCTCTCCTCTCCCATCCCCTCTTCCCTCTTCCCTCTCCCTTCTCCCCCCTCTCCTCTCCCATCTCCTCCTCCTCGTCACTTCTCCCGCCTCCCCATCCCCACATCCCCTTTCCGTCCTTCCTTCAACTCTCCCCCCCTCCTCTCCCTTCGTCTTCCTCCCCGCCCCTCCCTTCCTCCCTTCTTTCTTCCCCTTCCCCTCTCACCTGTTTCATCTCCTCTGTCCCTCCAGCCCCTCCCCCATTCCTTCTTTCCTCCGGATCCACTGTCAACTCTCCCCTCTCTGCTCTCCCTCTCTCCCTTCCATTCTTCCTCCGTTAATTCCTTCCTCATCCTCCTCTTCCTTTCCCTTTCTTCCTCCTTCTGTTCTCTCCAGATTCCTTGCTCCTCCTCCTCTCTTCCCTTCCCCCCCCCTCTCCCTCTCCCCATCTCCTCCGCTTCCCCCTCTCCTCTTCTCTGCCACTTTCCTCTCCCACCTCCCATTGTTTTTGCTGTTGTTATGTTTTTTGGTAAAGTATTTATTCCTCTGAATATGACATTTGTCAGTGCCAGAGCACTGGTCTTCCGGCCATCTTACTATTGTAGTTGACAGTCTAAATAATCTAAGTTTGATCAGTGCTATATTAGTTACAGAACCGATCCTGTACAATTAAGGGAGTGGCTCCTGCTGTATAATGTACAGCACCAGTCACTGCAGTTCATACAGAAATGGGGAGCAGCACCGAGTAGAAAGTGTATACTCGGGGCAACTCAAACAATCGTTGTGAGTTACATTTTTCTCTTATAAAACAAGGTTTTCTCCTCTTTTCCATCCCTCCCTGTTCCAATTCCAACTCCCCTCTCATCTCCTCCCTAGCCTCTCCCTTCCCTCTCTCCTCTCCCTTTACCATCACCCATACTTAGACTAAACCATCTCTCCCCTCCCACAACTCCCCCCTCTCCTCTCTGCCGGACCAGACGAGAATGGCCGAATTACTTGAGCTCCCGTTTCCCGTTTTGATAGATCGTGGGATTCGAACCCACGAGTTCGAACCCTTGTCGAGTCAAACCAATGACTTAATAATTGATAATTTTCGATTCCTAGCCAGGTGCGTGCCATTATTAGGATAGAGCAAGAACTGGTTGGCTCAGTGTCAACATAATTTCACTAAATAGGATATCTGGTTATGGTGCTGGTGGCCTGGTCTCCCAGTGGGGAATCGCCATTAGTCGGTGTCCGTCCTGATCTGACCTTAGATGTTGCCAGGATCTAAAACTCCAACAACCAACCAAGCTCTCTCCCTCTCCTCTCCCTTCTCCGTCTCCTCTCTGTTTACTATTTCCCCCTACTTAGACTAACCCATCTCTCCCCTCCCACAAACCCCTCTCTTCTCCCCCATCCCGTCCTGATATGACCTTAGATGTTGCTAGGACGTAAAACAACAACAAACAAACAAACAATCAATCTCCCCCACCTCCCAGCCTTTCCCCCGTTCTTTAGCCATCCCATCCACCCCCATAGCTTCTTTTCCCCTTCTTCATCTTGTACCGTCTATTATTCTCCCACAATCCTCCTTTACCACCAGACGGGATGGCCGAATGAATTAGAGCGTCCATCTCCCGTGTTGGTGGACCATGGGATCGTGGGTTCGAACCCTGGTCGAGTCAAACCGATGACTTAAAAATTGATACTTGTCGTTTCCTAGCCAGGCACTCGGCATTATTAGGATAGGGCAAGGACTGGTTGGCTCAGTGTCAGGATAATATGACTGAGTTGGATAACAGGTCATAGTGCTGGTGGCCTGGTATCCCAGTAGGACAGCACTATAAAGTCGCAATGAGTGTGCACTGTCACAAACTTGTGCGAAATAACTAAACTTCTGGAATGTGTCAGATTTCTTTGCCACCATATTTTTCTTCTTTTTCTTGTAAGTATGATATATAACGAATTATGCGAGGATAAAGATACGTATAGGAATTATTATCATTATTGTACTACTCCTCTAATACCCAACACTGTACCGGTGGCGCCACCTTGCAGCATCTTCGCCTCCACTGGATGTAGACCAGTGTCAGTTGCACTGGAGGATTATATATCCAATATACCGGTAGCTACCAGGATTTGCGACCAAACGAGGGTTGACAGTGGGAACATAGCCTCGGCAGTTGTAGCGACTACCGACTACCGACTACCGACGAGACTATAGGTACAACCCGTGGTGTAGTGAGCGAGATCTCACGGGATTACAGAATCAGCGCTGAGTATAAGCGCATAATCCTGCTCTGATTAACACCGGTGCGCCGGGCAGCACAGCTGACGTCATCCGCCAGGGTTGCGTAATAACCTAATATTAGATGCAGCGACGGTGGCGCCATTTATCGGGGAGGCGGCGACTTAGGCGACTCGCGCGCCGAGCAGATGGTCCCGAGCCTCTGTCGCCACGGTGACCGAGCGGAAGGAAGACATGCGCGCGCAGCCTGGTCGGCGCTGATTGGTTTGTTTATTTATTTGTTTGTTTGTTGTTTTATGTCCTAGCAACATTACATATCATAGCAGGCTGGTTACCGGTCACGCGCCTGGTATCTGCTGTCCTATCTGTGGGACGGTGCATATAAAATACCCCTTGCTGCTTAGCGGAAAGAGTAGCCTATGTGGCGGCAGCTGGTTTCCTCCAAAGAAATATATCAGAATGACCATATGTTTGCCGTCCAATAACCGATGATAAAAATCAATGTGCTCTAGAGGCGTCGTTAAATAAAACAGGCTTTACTTATGTTGGTACCGGTGTGGCAGGAAATCACAAACCCCTGGAAATTGCACACCCCAGGGTTTGCGATTTACTAGGAAATCACCCCCCCCCCATGAAAATCGCAAACCCCCTCATGCTTTGTAGCATTTATCACTCCAAGCATGGCAGCTATATGTTTGATTTTGAACTTCTACCAGATCTTGGGGGATAAAATGGATTCAAGAAGGATCAAGATGGATTAATCCTAATGAAAACATCTTTGCGATAGTCCAGTTCGTAATTCCGACCACACATGTGCTGAAAACGGTAATGATACAGATAGTTGTACTGGCTTTTCTTAATGGTATAATGTAGTATCTTTGACACAAATTGACATGTTCCCCTATCCTTCTAGTGAGTAATCTCAGTGAATATGGCCCTTGCTGTGAAAGGCAGGAAATTAAAAATAATCAATTAATCCATCTTGTGAGGGATCCCCCTTATATAAAAATAAATGTAGCTTAATCATGCTTACATAAATACAATTTTTACAATAGACCAGTTTGTAATTCCAGCATCACGGTGCATTGTGGGAATTTTAAAAGCAAAACAAACCTGCACAAAGCACATGTGCTTGCTTTAAGACTGCCAAACATGGGGGCTTTGCGATGTTCAGGGGGGATCAGTGATTTCCTAGGAAATCGCAAACTCCCCATGCCCATATATGGTATGGGGGTTTGCAATTTCCTAGGAAATCACAAGTGGGGGTTTAAGATTTACAGGGTTTGAGATTTCCTGCTACACCGGCTGCGTGGTGTGTGCCCAGCCTGTGCGAATGCTGCCTTCTAAGTTTGTTTGTTGTTTTACATCCTAGCAACATCAGATGTCATATCAGGATGGGTACCGACTTGTGACAGTGTGCACTCATGGCGACTTTACAACAGTGCCCCACTGGGAAACCAGACTGGCAGGCAGCATGACCCGATATACCACACAGTCAGATTATCCTGATACTGTGATAACCAGTTCTTGTCCTATCCCATTAATGCTGAGTGTTATGCTAGGTAGTGACAAGTAGCAATCATATTAGTCATTGATTTGACTCAGCTGGGATTGTTTGTTTGTTTGTTTGTTGTTGTTTTACGTCCTAGCAACATCTAAGGTCATATCAGGACGGGGAGCTGGGATTCGAACTCCCAACCTTCCGCACTGGAAGCCTGCGCTCTACCGATTCGGTTACCGTGTCCTTCTAAGTTGTACACAGCGAGAAAAATATGAGCGCCCGCTTGCTGTATGACAAATCATGAGATTCGAATCCCTCGGGTTCGAAACCAGGGCCGACAAAGGTCAAGGTCGAGGTTAAAGTTGCATGGTCTGATGGTTTTGATTTTCTCTCATTTTCTGAGATAAACATATAAGGTTGTTCATTATAATCTACCTTACTTTAGTTTGAAGTAACTTTTATTTTAAATCGCTAACTTTTGAGATATTTGAAATGGAAACACTCTACATTAATTTTGGCAAGCTTGCCAAAACTCTATCACCATACGCTTCTGCAGTAACAGGTTCTATTAAGTGACTCAGTATCCCTTATATGTGACGCCAAATGTTTAATAAGTGAACCAGCATCTAAGTTAGATATGTAGAGTCAAATCTAGAAACTTGTTTTGGTTTTGAAAATTGTATATGTTTTCATCGGACTATGCAGCTTTAATTATATAGCAGAGTCAGAGCTTTCGCCCGACACTGAGTTCACTACTGGTTAGCTGGTAAACTCAATACATTAATCGAGGACATTTCTATATACTACTCACATGAGTGGGCATTTTTACTGCATAGTCTGATGACGCATCACATTTTCAGAACCAAAACAATTATCTAGATTGTATTCTATATATCTAACTTAGATACTGTTGCACGTATTAAGCATCTTTTGCCACATGGAAGAGAATATTGTGTCAATTTAATGGAACATGTTACTATAGAAGCCTATGGTGTCAGAGTTTTGGCATGCTTGCCAAAACTAATTTGACAAGTTTACACTTCAAATATCTCAAGAGATAGCCATTTAAAATAAAAGTTACTTCAACCTGAAGTAACATAGATTATAACAATCAATTTAATATATTTATCTCATACAATTGGCAGAAACTCAGAACCATCGGACTGTGCAACTTTAAGAATTGATACTTGTCGCTACCTAGACTTGGCCTTGGCATTAATAGGAAAGGGCGAGGACTGGTTACCTCAGGATTAGGATAATGTGACTGAGTGGGAAATCGGATCCTAGTTCTGGCATACTGGTCTCTCAGTGGGGCAGCACTACAAAGTTGCCATGGGTGAGCACTGTTACAAGTCGGTACACATCTTGATATGACCTTAGATGTTGCCAGGATATAAACCCCCTCAAACACACAAATAAACCCAGCCTGGTGCTCGGCATTAGTAGAAATGGAATGAGGAAGACCAATTGAATGCGATTGAAATTGTCCTTGTTTAAATCAGGGAGCGGGACGTAGCTCAGGTGGTAGAGTGTCCACCTGTGAGGGCTTGGATCATCCGATCGATCCTGCGCAGTGGACACAGTTTGGGCTATTTTCCGTTCCAACCAGTCGTCCACAACTGGTTCATCAGAGGCTGTGGTGTGTGCTGTCCTGTCTGTGGGAAAGTGCATATAAAAGACCCCTTGCTGCTTATCGGAAAGAGTAGCCTATGTCGTGGCAGTGGGTTTCCTCCAAAGAAATATGTCAGAATGACCATATGTTTGACGTCCAATAGCTGATGATTAAAATCAATGTTCTCTATAGAGGCGTCGGTAACTAAAACAAACTTCTTTTTTTTTGGTTTAAATCAACAAATGTAACAAGAACAGCCTAAATGATTTACACATAGCAAACGCACTGCTGCAGTCTATGCGAAATCTTCAAACAAGTGGAATCGGTGCATTTTTGCGCAAACAATATTCGTAAGGATGGTCTTCTATGAATAAATAAATATTTCTGATAGCGATGTTTTATTCGCAGCAAAATCTTCACATTAAATCGCCACTTCCAAATAATGCTAACAAAATACTTGTCCCCCCCCCCCCCCACCCAAAACAAAAAAATATTCCTACGGTACATACATTTGTAGTAACAGATAGGCCGTGGTACTAACAAGTGTGAAGTTCCATTGGCTGGTTGGTTGTGTGAGTTTTACGTCCTGGCAACATCGAAGGTCATATCAGACGGGTACCGACTTGTGACAATGTGCACTCATAGCGACTTCATAATGCTGCCCCATTGGGAAACCAGGCTGCCACAACCTGATATCGCACTTACTCACATTATCCTGACACTGAGCAAACCAGTCCTTGCCCTATCTTAATAATGCCGAGCGCCTGGCTAGGAAGCGACAAGTATACATTTTAAAGTCATCGGTTGGGTTCGAATCCCATGATCTACCAAAATGGGAGACGGACGCTCAACTCATTCGGCCATCCCGTCGTGAAGTTCCATTAGAATCTAATTTAGATATAGCAATTGTGACGAATCCATCTCAAGGACAAATGCAGTAAAACCTCTGTAACCAACTACCTCCACAGATTGACCACTCCCATATATCAATCGCTTTATTTGGGTGACAAAAATATCTTGACTTGATAGGGGGTTCATGACCTGACGGTCAATGGCTGCAGAACTGCAGCATTAAGAAACTGCGCCGTTAAAACAGCACGCGGTTATGGTAGTGTGTTGTTGTTCTTTTCCCAACAATACCATTGTAACCATATTCTAACTCCCTAAACCGACCACCTCTCTAAATGGACCACTTAAAATCGGACCCAAGGTTGGTCGATTTAGAGACGTGTTATTGTATATAATTTCAAAGGGATACTATTTCATCTTTGATATTTATAATAGCAATAACACAATTAAAATTACTAAGGGTATGTGGGTGGGGGCAAAGATTATTAAGAGAAATTGCTGGTGATTTATTGGTAGCGCGAACCCGGTGTCGCGCGCCACCCACCGGGGGTAGTCGGCCTGGGGATCGGGCGGGGACACCGAGCGCCTGATGACGGATCAGATAACGTCAGTTCTTATCAGGCTTATCGCCACAACCCATCGGCGCGATGCTGCCTATCATGTCGGGCCTCGCCACCCACGGGGTGCCGGCACCAGCCGCCGCCGCCGCCGGATCCCCCGCCGCAATCTCCACCACAGATCGAATTATGTCGCCATCCATTTTTTTTATTGTAACTCCCCCTCCTGCTCCTCCGCCTCCTCCTCCGCCTCCTCCTCCCTCCTCCTCCCTCCTCCTCCCTCCTCCTCCTGCCTCCTGCCTCCTATTCCCTCCTCCCCCTCCTCTGCCTCTCCCCATCTCCTCCGCCTACCCTCCTCCTCTTCTCCCCTCCTCCTCCTACCCTCCTCCTCTCCCCTTCTCACTCCCACCCTCCTCTCCCATTCTCCTCCTACCCTCCTATTCATCTCCCCTTCTCACCACCACCCTCCTCTCCCCTCCTCCATCCTAGCCTCCTCCTCTCCCCTCCTCCCTCCTAATCCTCTCCCCATCCTCCCCCATCCTCCCCATTCCTCCTTCCTCCTCCCTCCTCTCTCTCCTCCTCTCTCCCTCCTCTCTCCCCCTCCTCCCCTCCTCCTCTCCCCTCCTGCATCCTACCTTCCTCGTCCTCTCCCCTCCTCCCCCTACCCTCCTCCTCCTCTACCCTCCTCCCGCTACCCTCCTCCTCCTCTCCCATTCTCACTCCCACCCTCCTCTCCCCTCTTCCTCCCTCCTACTCCCCTCTCCTCCTCCTACCCTCCTCCATCCCACCCTCCTCCTCTCCCTCCTCCCTCCTACTCCTCTCCCCATCCTCTCCCCTCCCTCCTTCCTCCTCTCCCCTCCTCTCTTCTCCTCTCGCCTCCTCCTCTCCCCTCCACCTCCCTCCTCCTCCTCTCTCCTCCTCCTACCCTCCTCTTCTCCCCTCCTCCCTCCTACTCCTCTCCCCATCCTCCCCCATCCTCCTCCCTCCTCCTCTCCCCTCCTCTCTCCTCCTCTCCCCTCCTCCTCTCCCCTCCTCCTCCCTCCTCCTCCTCCCCTCCTCCCTCCCCTCCTCCTCCCCTCATACTCCTCGCGCTTCGCGGACATAAATTTCAGCTAAACTCGGAGCCCATTCCATCCGCGACAATACAATCGGCGTGTTTTTAACCGCCCCCTCCACACAGCCACCCTGTTTATCTCAGTGTTGTTTTTCTCTTTTATAGAGATGTGTGTGTCGGGGAATGGGGGATGTGTGTGTTGGCATGTGTTATGCTTCGGTCACAAATGCGTTATGGCGTGCTTGCGGCGACCGTAACTCGCCGTATCTGCCAGACCGTAGGTCAGTTACGGTCGCCTTAGGTGACCATACGTTTTTTTGCTCGCCGTAAGGTGTTGCAGTTTTTCTAAGTCGGAGTTATCTTAACTTCGTAAAATCACAATGCTGCAAACCACAACACCGTACGGGCCCCTTTTTTGACATCACTGAATATCAATATGGTACAATATTCATATTTGTGTGATCAATATTAAGAAGGTTACATTTTTTATATATTAAATACATGCATAAAGTTAAAGACAAACCTGAGGGTACCTTGCGGTGACCGTACGATTTGTGAATATATAAACCGGAGACCGTAACACCGTAACATTTGCATTAACCGCAATGCACACTTCAGACCGCAGCACCGTACGGCGCCTGCAGCATTTGTGACCGAGGCCTTAAGCGGCTGTCACACCTCGCCAGACTGAGCAATGACCAGAATTGTCTAGTCTGGTGGTGATAAGTATCAAAATGTATTAAAATGTGTCAAAATCTTGCGCTATCAAGTCAATGGCCACTGGACAAATGGACATGAAACGGACATGAAACGGACATGAACAGATAGCCAACGGACGGTAAGTGGACTAAACGGACTCAAACCAGACAAGAAATGTAGACGTCAATCCGGCAGCATCCATTCCAAGTTTTGTGCATGTTCAAAACTTGTACGGACACAAACCGGACATCAACAGACTTTGTTCGGTGTCTGTCCATTTCCCCCAATCCGGTGAGGTGTGACAGCCGCTTTAGGGGGGATGGTGGTGTCAGAGACCTCTTCTCCCCCCGCCCTCCCCGCCCTCCCTTACCCCGGTTCCAGTGCTGTTTACTCTTTAATAGAGATGTGTGTGTCGGGTGGTGGTGGTGGATGGGTGAATGGTGTCGGTTGTTGGGTGTGTTAGGGAGGATAGCGGTGTCAGAGACCTCCTCCCCCGCCCTCCCTCCCTTTCTTCCCCCGGTTCCAGTGCTGGTTTCTCTTTTAGAGACACGTGTCTGTCGGGTCCTGGTGGTGTATGGGTGAATGGTGTCGGTTGTTGGGTGTGGTCGGGAGGATAGCGGTGTCAGAGACCTCCCCTCCTGCCTTCCCTCCCTCCCTCCCCCGATTCCAGTGTTGTTTTCATTCCCTTTTATAGAGATGTGTGTGTGTGTGTTTGGATGTGTATGTCGGGGGAGGGGTGATTGAATGGTATCGGTTGGTGGTTGGGGTTGGGCTAGTGATGTAGGCGGTGTCCTCCCCCTCACCTCCCTCCACCCCCCGCTGACTCATCCCACCGGGATGCTGGTTGGGGGAGGGGATATATGGAGCGTGTGTGGGGTGGGAGACGGTGTAGAGGGGGGGGGGGGGGAGGAGGACAGAAGGCATAGAGAGGGAGGACAGAGGGCGTAGAGAGGGAGGACAGAGGGCGTAGAGGGGGGGGGACATAGGGTGTAGAAAGGGGGGAGGACGAGGGCGTAGAGAGGGGGGAGGACAGAGGGCGTAGAGAGGGAGGACAGAGGGCGTAGAGAGGGGACGACATAGGGTGTAGAAAGGGGGGAGGACAGAGGGAGTAGAGAGGGGGGAGGACAGAGAGCGTATAGAGGGAGGACAGAGGGCGTAGAGAGGGGGGAAGCACATAATGAGTAGAAAGGGGGGGGGGGGGAGGACAGAGGGTGTAGAGAGGGGGAGGAGGACAGAAGGTGGAGAGAGGGAGGGGGAACAGAGGGCACATAGAGGGAGGACAGAGGGCGTAGAGAGGGGGTAGGACAGAGGGTGTAGAAAGGGGGGAGGACAGAGGGCGTAGAGAGGGTGGAGGACAGAGGGTGTAGAGAGGGGGAGGACAGAAGGCGTAGAGAGGGGAGATGACAGAAGGCGTAGAGAGGGTGGAGGACAGAGGGCATATAGAGAGGGGGAGGACCGAACGCGTAGAGAGGGGGAGGACAGAGGGCATAGAAAGGGGGTAGGACAGAGGGTGTAGAGAGGGGGAGGACAGAAGGCGTAGAGAGGGGGGAGGACACATGCTGTAGAGAGGAGGGAGGACAAGGGGCGTAGAGAGGGGGAAGACAGAGGGCGTATAGAGAGGGTGAGGACAGAGGGCGTAAAGAGGGGGAGGACCGAGGACGTAGAGAGGGGGAGGACAGAGGGCGTAGAGAAGGGGGAGGACAGAGGGCATTGAGAGGAGGGAGGGCAGAGGACATAGAGAGGGGGGAGGACAGAGTGGGTGGAGAGGGGAAGGACAGAGGGCGTAGAGGGGGGGGGGGGAGGACAGAGGGTATAGAGGGGGGACAGAGGGCATAGACAGGGGGGAGGACAGAGGGCGTTGAGAGGGGGGAGGACAGAGGGCGTTGAGAGGGGGGAGGACAGAGTGTGTAGAGAGGGGGGAGGGTTCTACCCACAGGAGTGGGATTAAGGCCCGTAGAGGAGCATAACAGTCGCCTCCAGGGGGCGGCTTTGCACGGCTATTGTCCGCGGACAATGGTACAACAGGAGCCCGCCGTGCCGGAGGTGCGGGGAGGACCCGCCGTGCCGGGACATTAAGGCCGGGGTGCCCGACCATAACCACAATAACGCCTACAATGAAGGGTGTGTGGAGGAGGGAGAAGATGGGGAGTACTCCTCACCCCCTACCATCCCCCTCCCCACCCTCCAACCACAACCTCCTCAATGGACTCCGAGATGGGCGTTCCCCAGTCCTCATCTTCCCCCTCCCCCTGATCCCATACCGCCCACCCACGCACCCACCCACACCCACACCCACACGCTCACATGTTTCCTTCATTCACCCCCCCCCCCCACCCCCTCACAGATCAAGTCGTCTGCGCTAGTTCCCTTAGGCCCCGCCAGGTGGCCGCGCAGTACTTCCGGGTCAGACTCGGACGGTCGGGTCACCACCCAAGATGGAGGTCCCTGGATGAGTTGCACTTTCACACAATGTAGGGTCATGTCTGTAGTTCTCACCCCTCTTCACAAAGCATGCACACATACACACATGCACACCCATAAAGACAAACACACATGCTCACACATAAACACATACACAGATACACACACATACACACATACACACATACACACATACACACAATACACACATACACACAATACACACATAAACACATGCACACACATAAACACATATATCTATGCACACATACACACATGCACACAAATACACATACACATAATACACACATACACACAATACACACATAAACACATGCACATACATATAAACACATACACCCATACACCTATGCACACATACACACATGCACACATACACACATGCACACATACATAAACAGATATAAAGACATTCACACACATAAACACATACACAAATACACACATGCACACATATACACACATACACAAATACACACTTACACATATACACACATACACATACACACATACATACACATACATACATGCACACACATAAAAACATACACACATGTCCATGTACACACATCCATACCCACATAAAGACATGCACACATAAACACATACACACATGCACACATATGCACATGCACAAACATAAACACATACACATGTGACCACACATGCACACACTTAAGCACATACATTCATATGCACATATGTACATACACACATATACAAATCCAGACACACACACATGCATACATACACATACATGCACACATATAACACATACACAAATGCACACATACCCACATATATCCATCCACATATACACACATATACACATGTACACACAAATGCACTCATACACATATATACACATACATACATACCCACATACATATATACACAAATGCACATCTGCACACATACACACTTATATACATAAATGCACACATGCACACATACATAATATACACACATACACACATAATACATACACAGATACATACACACATACACAAATATATGCATACACATATGCACACCTCTACACATGTATACATGTACACATACATACTCACATACACACATACACACCTCCACACGTACACCCATGCCCAAATACAAACATACACACATGCACACAGGCACACATACACACATACACATCCCCTCTTCCTCTCACCTCCAGTACTACATGAAATCACTTAGAAAGGGGAGAAGGAGGCCCAGGCGGCTGGAGTTAAGGCGGGCGGGGGTAGAGCGGGGCGGGGGTAGTCCGAGGCGGGGCGGGGGGAGGGGGGAGGGTCGAGGACTGGAGTTCACGACAACGCAGATTGCGTCGGGTGAGGCCTGGGGTCGGCGGTCACCGGCGCGTCTGAAACCATAACCCCCGGCGCGTCAAAGCCTGAAGGATGCGGGCGAGCCACCCCCGACCCCCGGCGGCCATCAATAACGGGGCGGCGACGCGGCGCCGAGATCCCCGGCCGCACCCGGCTGTACCGCCAACTAAATCTCAAAGATCCGCCCGCCGCCACCGCCGCCTCTTCCCCCGCCGCCGCTGCTGCTGCTGCCGCCGCGGCTCGGCGGGCGCGGCCCGGGATGAGATGGGATGGGCCGGGGTGTAATAAAGTCAGGGGCGGCTCAGGGCCTGCTGTGTAGCGGGAGGGGGGTGGCGAGGAGTGTGTTGTTGGTGGTGGTAGGAGGGGGAGGGGAGGAGGTGGAGAGGAGTGTCTGTTGTTGGTGGTGTTGGTGGTGGTGGCGGGGGGAGGGGGGAGTGGGTCGCAGGGGAGATGTGTGTGTGCTGTTTGGGGAGGGGATGGAGAGGTGTGTGTGCTGTTGGTCCTGGTGACGGGGGTGTGGGGGTGGTGTGGGGGTGGACCGATTGTAGGATGGTCCATCCCGCAGCCCCGGACAACATGGCATGGATAATCGCTAGCAAATTTGCAATGTTCTTCTCGCCGAGGGTTGGGGGAAGGGGTGGTGGTAGATGGGGAGAGGGTGTGGTGTGGAGGGGAGGGGAGTGGTGGAAGGGGAAGGGAGTAGTTTACTAACACTGGCAGCTAGGTATGATTGACATACAGTCTACTCTGTCTACAACGGACACCCATGGGACTGGAGCAAGATGCCATTATAGAGAGAGATAGATCCATTATAGGTAGAGACTGACTGACGGAATGTTTTTCTTTTATACTTGACTGACTAGGATGGTCCTTACAAAGTCATTTCTACAATTTGTCATGTGTACAATTAGTCATTTCTACTATTCATCACTTCTACAATTTGTCATTTCTAAAATTTGACCTTTGTACAATTGGTCATTTGTACAATTAGTCATTTCTACTATATTATAGCTATATGGCATGTCGTTATTGACAGAGAATATTGATCAAATAGGTGACAAAATGGCTCATTGTCCACATAAGACAGTTGTCCATTAGACACAGAGGCAATGCTATTAAATTAAAGGGGTGATGTGACTGGACCAGCATGTTTTGCCGTTGCTGACAGAGATTTGTTATTGACAGAGACTGTTATTGACAGAGTAGACTGTATATATATATATATATATATATATATATATATATATAGTAAAACCTCTCTAACTGACCACCTCGACAGA